>OX393579.1:8118649-8335649 GCA_947652605.1 Elmis aenea
TTCCCAAAATGTGAAAATAACACACACCGAACGGATGGACAACACAAGTCCCGAGTGCTTGTATGGGCCACCAACATCTTTCATCGATTACACTCTATTCCCAAAATGTGAAGATAACACACGCCAGACGGATGGACCACATCATCATGCTACCATGTGAAGCAGCACAATTTTCCTGTCGTCAGTCCAGTCCACGATTTCTAAGAACAACGCCTGGAACAGATATGGTTCCGAGTGCTTCTATGGGCCCCCAAAATGTGAAAATAACACACACCGAACGGATGGACCACATCATCATGCTACCATGTGAAGCAGCACAATTTTCCTGTCGTCAGTCCAGTCCACGATTTCTAAGAACAACGCCTGGAACAGATATGGTTCCGAGTGCTTCTATGGGCCCCCAAAATGTGAAAATAACACACACCGAACGGATGGACAACACAAGTCCCGAGTGCTTGTATGGGCCACCAACATCTTTCATCGATTACACTCTATTCCCAAAATGTGAAGATAACACACGCCAGACGGATGGACCACATCATCATGCTACCATGTGAAGCAGCACAATTTTCCTGTCGTCAGTCCAGTCCACGATTTCTAAGAACAACGCCTGGAACAGATATGGTTCCGAGTGCTTCTATGGGCCCCCAAAATGTGAAAATAACACACACCGAACGGATGGACAACACAAGTCCCGAGTGCTTGTATGGGCCACCAACATCTTTCATCGATTACACTCTATTCCCAAAATGTGAAGATAACACACGCCAGACGGATGGACCACATCATCATGCTACCATGTGAAGCAGCACAATTTTCCTGTCGTCAGTCCAGTCCACGATTTCTAAGAACAACGCCTGGAACAGATATGGTTCCGAGTGCTTCTATGGGCCCCCAAAATGTGAAAATAACACACACCGAACGGATGGACCACATCATCATGCTACCATGTGAAGCAGCACAATTTTCCTGTCGTCAGTCCAGTCCACGATTTCTAAGAACAACGCCTGGAACAGATATGGTTCCGAGTGCTTCTATGGGCCCCCAAAATGTGAAAATAACACACACCGAACGGATGGACCACATCATCATGCTACCATGTGAAGCAGCACAATTTTCCTGTCGTCAGTCCAGTCCACGATTTCTAAGAACAACGCCTGGAACAGATATGGTTCCGAGTGCTTCTATGGGCCCCCAAAATGTGAAAATAACACACACCGAACGGATGGACCACATCATCATGCTACCATGTGAAGCAGCACAATTTTCCTGTCGTCAGTCCAGTCCAAGATTTCTAAGAACAACGCCTGAAACAGATATGGTCCCGAGTGCTTCTTCAGCTCACCGACATCCATCGAGTACCTGCTATTCCTAAAAAGTGAAAATAACACACACCGAACAGCTGTCATCGTTCTTAAATTTAGAAAACGATGCATGTTCCACAATATGTAAATGAATTATTTATGATTATCTGTATCAAAAAGTATTGCATTGTACTATAGTTGTTATTATATAGTTATATATTAAAAATGTGCATTATACGACAGTTGCTATTTTAAAAAAGAACAAATATTTAGTTAGCAACTTCAAATTTTAAATAACTTATAACAATGACATGGGCTAAACAAATGTTTAGTTAAAAAGATGAAATTTGAAATAAGTTATAAAAACACCCGCAATAAAACAGTTGTTTAGTTACGAAGTGAAAAATTGAAATAACTTATTAGTTGCTAGTATTACATACATTTTAAAAAAGAACAGCTATTCTTATAATAATGACATGGACTAAACAAATGTTTATTAAAAGATGACATTTGAAATAAGTCATAAAAACAGCTGTTTAGTTACGAAGTGAAAAATTGAAATAACTTATTAAAACCCTCATACCACTATGTATGAACCGAAGCTATAAAACACATAGACTTTATTAAGCGTTAGTGTATAGTGGGCTGCAAACCTTTTTATGGAAGTTGACGCTGTCGTGGCTAGTCAGTTGACGCTACTACGCTAGTCATTTCCGGTCTCCAAGAAGCATAAATTACCAACTCGAATTTCAAACACCCTGTATACAGGTATCAACGAAATTATGCTCACCCCAGCTCACCTCCATTTATATTGCTAACAAAAACGACGAAGTGGAGACGGAAGTTCGTGGGATGACTACTTCTGCAAGTCGTAATGTTGAGAGTGGAAGAGAAGCTGATGATGGACTCGACTGGCAACCTACAGTTAGTATTTTATTTAGTTATTTTGTTGCAACTTCCACACAATGAAACCATTGTTTTAACAGTATTCATACCAATAACCATTTAATATTGAAACTTTTCCATTTAAGTAATAATTCATAACATTGTGCAATGAAGCGTAATAACTTCTTAAATTGTTAATTTAACGTTTCTTAAATTAAAATATAATTCAATTATCCCTTTATTAAAATAATATTCTAATTGTTCATGAAAGCTCCTATTGTTTAACGTAAAATCCAAGCATCCCCTTTATCTAAATTTATAAATAGAAGTTGCCATGCTTTTATTTTTAGTTCTACAGTTCTGACAGTTCTACAATTTTACAGTGTTTAGTGACATCTAAAGTTCTATATGATACTTGAATGTATTAAAGTTTTACTCATTGTTATTAACCTAGTCAATAATTCCGTAATGTAAACACTAGTCATTTTTTATGTGTGGGATTAAAACATTCAATAAACTAATAAACCCGATCAGTTCTTTTATTGACGAGCTACAAATCACGTGAGTGTATCTGAAAGCTGTGAACTCCCAGTTTACGGAGTAACTGGTTAATAAAGCTGCCGTGTCAGAAATAATTCAATCCTTAAGTTGGCTAATCCCGCAGTTTGATAAAATAACTTTTGTTATCTCAAACTACAAATTTGGAATCCAACAATGTTTTAAAATTGAAGCACATGTATAAAACTTATTAAAATGTTGTCTTAGCTTTATAAGGCGCTTCACATAGCATGTTAAAAAGTTAACCTAAAGGTTAGCAGCGAAAAATCAGTGCTACACCTGCAGAGGTTAACTTTGACAGGCGACTTGAAGCGCTTGACCAAGACGGGTATTTGTCATTGTACACTCATTATTTGTTATTTATGCATAATACAATAACAAACCACAGGGATTTCGAATAGAGAACTTTCAAAATGTCATTGATTTTACACACTGCTATGATATTTAAGGTATATTTGTGTTTTTGCTCGAATATGGAAAGTTAGATTATATTTTAAAATCATTTAAAAAAAAATTGTGTTGCACATTATTATAGAGTGAAGTTTTAATGATTTTAATTTTATTGATTTATTTAATTTTAGTGTAGGTATTAATTTGACTGCAAATATTAAAAAGTTTTGCAATTTAAAGGCTGTCAAATTTTTAAAATGTCAGTATATTACAGGTACTTCTTAATCTTTATGTACCGTTGTCCCTCTTTTCACAAAAAATATGTCACATTTTCCCCAAATTTCAGGCCACTATGAGAATCTTGTTTAATGTAAGTGATAAAGATTCGTATAAATTAGCTAAAAGTTACATATATTAGACGCAGTGATTCTTAACCGGGGGGCCAGATTTTTTAATGGAAGGTGAATCTCCTTAATAATAATTTCTTTCTTCCTTTTTAGCTTTTGCATCATCGCTCTCCAGAAAATATAAAGTTCTGGTTAAATTTTATTTATTTATGGATCAGATTCGGATCTGTAAACGGATTATTTCAATTTTAGTTAATTCCTTTGAAAAAAAATGGATTCCATACTTGTCTGATTCAGCATTCGTCCGTCCATTAGAAACGGTTTAATGACGAATATAGAAATTCCACTGTATATCATATTATTCACATAATATGATTCTTATTGTAAATATGTATATCCGAAAATGGATAGTGGTGCAATATATCGGAAAATAAAGGGGTGAACCATAGGTTTTTTAGTTTTTTTTTTTTAATTGAAACTTTAATGTTAATATAAAAACAACAAATAATTTAAAGTAAAGACTATTCGATTTATGATACAAACTCTTCTTTTGCGAGTTGTGTGATTCCGCTGACGTACCATGCTTTATTTTTTGGAGGTAAAAGACTCGCGGCACTCAGCATTCTCTCTAATGTCTCGAAGTTGCGGCTACGCAAGAAATGTGCCATCGCCCTAAAAAGATAAAAATGAATGGCGCAAAGTCCGGACTATATGCGGACAAAAGTTTGTGGAGTCGAGTTTTCGGATTTTTCTTCATCTGCCTGGCAGTATGCGGAGGAACCTTATCCTGCAGCAACATACGCTTTCTGTTGACCATAACCGGGTGGAATTTTTAGCTTAACTCTGCAACATTCGAGTTGTGCAAAATACAGGTTGGCGTCAATGACTCGGTTGTTTGGAATAGCTTAAAGTGGATTATGCCTTCAATATTCCACCAGACACACGACATTGCCTCTCTCGAGTACCTGTTTAGTTTGCTCACAGCTTCAGGCATTTGCCAGGTGTCCAATCTTTAATTTTCTTTGTTTGGGTTACAAAAACAAACCCATTTCTCATCGCAGGTTTCAATTCAACGGATGAAGCGATTGTCACGAGGATTTTGGAGCAGCTTTTGAAAGGTGTCCACACTCCACAAGGCGTAAAGCTTGGGTAGCCGTCAATTTATGTGGCACTTAGGCACTTTACTATGGCGTTTTTTGACCTTGCGCATGAAGGTGTCGATCGAGTAATATCTGTGGAACGCCGAGTTCAGCGAATAACAGGCATGCCAATTGAGTTTTTGCCTTCAAATTTCATTTAATAATTAGGTTATTAAAAGAAATCCTATATAAAGCCCGTGGGGAAATTGGAAGACTTACTTCTGTTTTGCTTGCTTGGTCATACCCTGTTATATAGGGATGCGCAAAAGTATGGAAACCGACAAATATCTAAAATACTATTGCTGATATAACAATGAAATTTTGTATTTGAGCGTTATGGTACTTTTCGGATTCGATGAAAATGTTAAGGTTGCAATACGACTTCCGGTTCAACCGCAAACGGACTCAAACTTTGAAATTTTAAATGGAGCACCCTGTATGTTTTTACATATTTGGGTTCCTCTTAAAATTTACTTTAAAAAATGTATAAATTTACATGAGTCCTAAGTCAACCGGTTTCGTAAAATTTACATTTTTATGAAAATTTTGAGCGATACAGATACAGCACTTGGAATTTTTTTTAACATTTAAGTTATTTAGCAAGCAGTAAAATTTCGTTTGAAAATTTGATTAACAATGGAATAAGTAACAATTTGCGCTAGCTACTTTTTAAAAATATTATCCAGGGTGTTTTTTTACGCTTGGTCAAACTCGTAAAACTTTAAACATCAATTGTTCATTTTTCTTAAATACAACATGCTATTTTTTTTTACATAGTCTTGTAAAACATTTGATTGTCTTTCAAAAACATTCACCATGTTTCAAACCTAAAACTAATATTTTTCGAGATATCGCGATTTTATTGTAAATTATTAAGGCAACGTAATATTTTCAAGTAGGCTATGAAGGTAGGCAGCGGTAATTTTGAAACAATTGAAAGATAAAAACAAGAAAGTTGTAATATTTTCTTCCCTTTAAGAATGCTCGTAATCTGTTATAATGTAGTAAGTAATTAGTAATTTTACCAATCTTACGTTGATATCGAGGTTTCTTATCAGGGCTACAATATTTTTTATATAATTAATTTTGATCGTTTGCAAATTTTTAAAAACCGGTTGATAATGTATCGAGTACCTACGCCAAAACAACGCTGATTAAACAAAAGTCTTATCTTTAAATATAAAAAAAACGGGTAGGGTTAAAACGGTTTTCGGTTGAACCAAAAATCATACTGTAGAAACACGAAAAATTAGTTTATACGATTTAATAATTGTCCCATCACACTGGTCTAATGAATAAATGCATAATTTTAAGAAACCTCGATTTAAACGTAAAAACCTAAAAATTACATAAACATTATAAAAAATGTTGAAAATAAGTGAGGAAAAGATAATATAATAACGTTTTTGTTTTTATCTTTCAATTGTTCCAAAATTACTGCCGTCTACCTTCATAGCCTACTCGAAAATATTACGTTGCCCTAATAATTTACTATAAAATATAAAATCGCCATATCTCGAAAAATATTAGTTTTAGGTATGTAACATGGTAAATGTTTTTGAAAGATAATCAAATTTTCTAAAAGACTATGTAAAAACAAATAGCGTGTAGTATTTAAGAAAATTGAGTTATCGATGTTTAAACTTCCACAAGTTTGACCAAACGTAAAAAACACCCTGTATAATGTTTTTAAAAGGTAGCTAGCTCAAAGTGTTAATTTATCTATTGTCAATCTAATTTTCAAACGAAATTTTACTGCCTTTTTAAGGTTGCGATCGCCACCGCGCCAGTGAGTTGACCCTTAAATAACTTGAATGTTAAAAAAAATTGGAAGTGCTGTGTCTGTATCGCTCAAAATTTTCATAAAAACGTAAATTTTACGAAAACGGTTGATTGAAGACCCGTGTACATTCATTCATTTTTTAAAGTAAATTTTAAGAGAAATCCAAATATGTAAAAATATACAGGGTGTACCATTTAAAATTTTAAAGTTTGAGTCCGTTTCCGGTTGAACCGGAAGTCGCATTTCAACCTTAATATTTTCATCGAATCCGAAAAGTACCATAACGTTTAGTTACAAAATTTCGTTGTTAAGTCTGCAATAGTATTCTATATATTTGTCTGTTTCCATACTTTTGTGCAACCCTGTGTAGAGGTACCCTATAAACAAACAGCCGTATCACCAAACTTTGTGCGGCTTGAGTTCTGTGCCTGGTGACCCGTTTTCATTTAACTGTCCATAGTAGTATCAACGCAATATATGAAAAAACGAAAAAACGTATGGTTCACCCCATAGTAGTAGGTGGTAAATAGAAATGTTTTTTTAAATTTTTAAGATCATTTACTTAAATAAAATATGCCTAAACTCTTTGATGAAGCCATGTTTCCCATATTTGCTAACCCTGGTTTATTTTATATCGCTAAGGAACTGATCAATAATTTTATTTCAGAAATATGGCCGTGTCGCTGTAAATTTTGGACTAGAATACGAGTACAAAATGACAGCTCTCATGACATTACAATGTATAGACCAAGATACCGAAGATTTTGAAGTGGCGTGTAATATGGACGACTATGATCCTTTTGGCGACATCGTTATCAGAAAAAAAAAACGTAGTGGTGAGACCGTAACGTCTGCGATTCAGCTGAAACATAAAACTAGTGGTAGCATTATCTACGTCAATGAATTTTGGTTGCCAAAGAAAGATTTTTCGCTATCAAAATATTATTTGGGTTATTTGAAGATGCTAGATAAATTTGGTAAAAGATGTAAGGATATTAACGTCAATTTTAGGTTTGAAAATGTCGATAATCTCTCTCTAATAATATTCACAAACAGGAAAGCCCCGGAAACGGCTCTCTTGAAAGAAATTACAAATCCCAATTTAACATATTGCAACATCGGAAAAAAGCCAGTGTATACTGTAGATTACCAAATAGTTAAAGAGCAGTATAACAAAGATTTTAACAGAATAATAAATGAAGTTAATAGGCAAGGGCAAGGGCAACATTTCCAAGATTGGCGTTTTTATCAATTTTTAAACAAACTGACGTTATTTTGTGATCAACCTGACCAAAATGAAATAGACCAATTTGTCAGCGATGAAATAAAAAAATTTTGTTATGGTTCTTGTGACTTGACAAAAATTAAAAAGATTTATATTGATTTTATAAAAAGTTGCGTTTTGGTTTCTAAACCTTACACAATCACAAGATCCTTAGTATTAAATAAATTGACTGAATTGTTATTAGATCCATTTATAAACAAATATTATTCAATACAGTTTAAGTATTCTAAAATTGTTGAAACAGGATCATGGCCTGACATTGTAAAAACTCAGAAAATCACTCTAGTTGAAACCGATAAAAATAATGTAATCGATGATTTTATTGTTACGTATGTGCTTGATAAAATTAATAAGAGATGTAATATAGACGTAAGCAAAATTGGTTATATCAAATATTGGACCACAAACTTTACGCCTGACGATAAGAATAAAATTATGGGTAATTTGAAGAAATCAGGAATAGATATCAAAATTCAACAGTCATTTGGTGTCACAGGTGACTTTACATTATTACGTGTTTTAATAGGTATGTGGTTAGCGGGGGAAATACCTTTAGTATTACGGGCTAATAAAATCGAAGAATATTGGGCGATATTACATATGTTACAAAAAACTGAATGTAAATTAGGAGTCATAATTTTAGTGAATAAGATTTTCGATGATATGCAATTAGATAAGAATCCAAACGTGTTTTATAAGTTATCGCCCTTAAAGGAGGATTTGAAAGCAAATATATTTAAGGAAAATGTTAAATTGCAGGGAAAATCAATAAAATTGGAACAAATACCTAATATTGAACAGTTGACGGATAAAATTTTAGTAAAAGATATAATTTACATTTTGATAAATACATTTTGTGTAGGAAATAAGTTAAATGCGTTGCCCCTTTGTTACGTATCTCAAACTTTAACTAAAATAATAATTGATCCCAAGGCACTGAGTGAATGTGAAGAGGATATATTTGTAGTTATCGTTGAAAATGAAAATGTTTTTAACGAATGTTTAAAAAAATATAATATTGATATTAAAAACAAAAACGTTGACTATTTCAAAGGTAATATTTCTAATAATTGCAATATTATTTTAACACAAAATAACTGTTTCCAAAACATATGGAAAAGGATTCCAAAAAAGCGCGTACACGCATTGCGTTTGAATGAAAATGATAGCAGTTTTGAATTAATTAAGACCGAACGTGGCATCAACAATATCAGAAAATATAGAACAAAATCTGATGTTAATATTTCTTCAATTAAGTTAGTTGATAATCTTCTTCAAAACAAACTTTGTATTATTAGCGCAGGTCCAGGGATGGGAAAATCCACTCTAATGGATAACATAGCTCACAAAATACCATCAGATATTTGGGTGTTAAACGTAGATTTAAAACTTTACTTCGATTATTACCGTAAAGAGTCTAAAACAAATCATGCAAATCCGTCTCAACATTTAATACATTTTAATGAAGCCATCATGGCCAAGAATTTGTGCAGTACAAAAATTAATGAATTAATATTTAATTGTTTGTTGGATCATAACCGCGTTTTCATTATTTTCGATGGGTTTGATGAAATAGCGACAAAGTATGAAAGCCAGGTCACAGATATGATCAGGTCCTTGTACGATAACAATTATAAGATGATTCTCACTACTAGACCGGTAATGCAGGCGCATGTCGAGGATAAGTTTGACACTTTTAGTATCGCATTAAATCCGTTTAGTAAAGATGATCAAATTACGTTTTTGAATAAATATTTCACACAAGAAATTGATAATCTGCAAGACGATTATCTCGATAGAGTAAAAAAGTTTGTTGATAAATTGTTGGATTTGACTAAAAAGAATTTAAACGATTGGGATAGCGAATTCACTGGCGTCCCATTACAGTGTAGACTATTAGCGGAAGTTTTTAGTAAAGATTGTAAAAATTATGCACAAACGGGTAAACTTGATTTGAACAAAAGTTTCGATTTGCTTTATTTGTATGAAAGTTTTGTTCACGCAAAATTGGATATATATATATCCAAATTTGGTCATCCCGATGAAGATATTGGTAATTTAATCAACGAGTATCAACATTTGCACGCGCTAAAAATCATATTTCCTAATCATTTAATAAGCGAACTAGACGTTGAAACCAAATTATCACGTTTTGATGTTATTAATACTATACACGTACAGAAGGAGGGAATCGCAGTTGTTGACAGCGACTTTAACATAAATTTCGTGCACCGGACGTTTGCGGAATATTTCGTGGCCGAGTGGCTTAGTACGAATTATCAGGATGATCGTCCGAATCGAAATGTCGCCCTCAAGTTGATTGAAGAAATAATAAAACCCAACTACGATGTCGTTCGTAACGTTTTTGACAGAATTTTGGCAAAAAATCATGAATTACACCTTGCCGTAGTCAATAGGAAAATCGATGTGGTTAAATCGATGATCTCATCACGTCCTGACATTGTTAATGACGTTGATGAGGGCGGGAGGTCGCCTTTGCATTTGGCAGCTTCGTGGGGTCTTAGACATCCCGTGCCAGAACGGGGGGAAGAAATAAGTTGGAGTAAACCTACATTAGATTATGATCGTAACTTAGTCATGGAAGAAATTGTTGAACTTTTGTTATCCAAAGGCGCAAAACATGTTAGAGACAATTTAATAATGTTTTATCCTTTAGATTACGCAATAAAAACAAATTCGTTTAGAATTGCTGACAAAATTACAAAGAAGTTTAATGTTAAAACAACAATTATTGACGTTAACAATCTAGAGATATATTTATATTATTATGAGAGATATAAATACAATAATTTCACGACATTTATATTAAATAATTTAGTTAATCATAAAAACTCTGAATCATTCAAACGAATTATAATTAAACAATTTGGGGTTGTGACTGCATTACATCGTGCGAGTGAACGTGGACATCTAGATCTAGCGATTTCATTGGTGAATTGCGGAGCGGACATTAATGTTAGAGATGATTATAATCGAACACCTTTACATTTGGCCGCTCTTAATGGTAATTTGTCCATTGTTAAGCTTTTAGTAGATCACGGGGCTGATATTTATATCAAGGATAAAAGAGGTGAAACAGCGTTAGATTTGGCTAAACGATGGAATCGTCGAGATGTTTGTGATTATCTAAATCCGTTATATAAATGTGAAAATTCATCCCAAATATTTTGAAAATCGTCTTAGAACGTCATACCTCTTTCAAGGGCGCGGTGGTTTAAAATATGTACCTACCACCAAAAAATGCATCTATTTGGGCGGTGGTACGATTTATTCTCCACCTACATTAAATACGTAATTGTGAATTTTCAAAATAACCGATTCGTACGTGGAGTGCACTCCACAGTGTTAAAAATTTCAAATAAAATTTGTCTACCCTTCTAAGTCTTTTTTTTGAGTGACCTTTCCTGCCCTTGAAAGAGTTAACACGTTTTTAATAAATTGTCTCAACAAAACATGAACTTCCGGAGATCCCGAGTCATCAATTAACTTAAATTAATTACTTACAACCACTCAAAACCTTAACAATGAACAAACAATAAAATATTAACAAATAAATCAAATCAAAATAAAATTTCCGTTAAATCGGTTGCATTTTCCTCAAATGTTCTAATTTGTTTGATTTATTCGTTAATATTTCACTCACATTCGTGAATATTAAAATTAATTAACTTTAATCGCTTCTTTCTTCGCAATCTTCCTGCAATTAATCGACTTTTGTGTTTCAATGATGTGCATGTTCAAAGTATTCATTTTCTTTATTTATTAATCGACGCTTTTCTGTCGGATTAATATTTAACATCACTGCAACTTCTTCTGTAGGTACCTAAAAAATTACCAATTTAAATGTTTCCACTACAAAACTATTCAATTATTTCATTAAAATCTCGTATATTGCTCACTGTCGCTATATAGCTATGAGGTCGCTCCGCCATTGCGTTTTCCGCACTCGTACGCCGGGCTGACTACAGAAAGACGGGACTAATTTCCGGGTCCCAGTGTCGCACAGGGGCATTGGCGTAGTTAGGGGATGACCAGGGGGGCTAAGTCCCGATCCCCGAGCTCTCATTAACCTCCACTGGCCTAAAAAAAAAACACAAAAAATTCAAACAAAACACCAGCACTAAAAGTGACCCCACAAAAAAAAATTAATCCCGAAGAAATTCTTTGTGAATTTGTTTCCAGGGTAAACAGAAAGATGAATTTCGATTCTATGATTTTGTTTGTTATGTAAGTATCGAGCTTAGTAAGCATTATTTTTTAAATTACGTCTTAAGGGGGAACTAAATCTTATGTTAGTGGAAGTGTCAATTTTTGCAGAAGTAATAATACACGTAATATCATATTTACATCTCTTTTTAGTAAACTAGCAGAAAACAATAAAGCAAAACTAATTTCCCCCTCCATATTTCCCCGCCATATATTCGTTCATCTTAGCAGTCTATCATTGTTTATTTTTAACCCTGAAAGCGTTTTCCTAGCAGCCTATTAGATCTTAGCAGCTAAAGGCGTAAATTTTATTATTACTTTTAGAAAAATTAAATATTACAAAGTTAAAGTTTTTTTTACTGTAATAATCAATATAAATTCAATGTATAAATAGTTTTAATTATTTCATATTTCCTATAAAAAGAAGAAATAAATAGAAAAATTGTGATGTTTAATATAAGTTGGTGTGGATATACAACGGACATTAAAGATGGCAAAAATTTCCTCCATCTGTGCATATCCATTGCCTGTTGCAATCATTGCACTTACCGCTGTTGTATTTAAATTTAATTCTTTATTATCAGGACAATTATTAACGTTTTTAGCAGTTGATATAACATTTTGTGTATGAGACACTTTGCATTTGAAATGTAAATTGGAATAAAATCCGTTTTTTGTTTCCCCAATGAAATGCATATCTCGGATTTTACATAAAAATGGAGTGTGCACAATTTCTTGAATTTGTTGCATAAAGAAACCTACATCAACTAATCGCATTCCATCTAATTTGGCATCAATTCATTCAAATTTAATTGTTCCTCAACTTCGAAAGCATCTAATTTATGGTTGATATCATTATAACTAAACAAATATGTTCTTTTTTAGTTATTGCAGTTATTATTAGGTACAATAATTTTTTTTAAATATTTTACCAGGTATTTTCATTTAAATTAAATTTAAATTGACCAGGTACAGTGACTATGTTTTCTTCACGCATTTGTCTAGATTTAAAGAAAGAGTAATGTATATATGTGTAAGATTTTAATTATGTATCGTTTTAGAAATACTATAAACAGTCAAGTAGCATTCATATATCTATCTATACAATAGAACTGTTCACTTGTCTTTACAAAAATATATATTCATTTAAGTGAATTCCATTTTGCGCGGCTGAAATTTTTTGAAATTGTAATGAATCTACTAGACACCAGATTAAATAGTGTTTTTGAAAATTAAATGAGTGTCAATTCCATATAATCCCAGATTCAAAAATATATACATGCAGTTAGGAGAATTAAAGGAAGGTCATAATAAAGGTAATGATACTATAAGAATGGTACAGTTAGTTTGTACTGATTTTAACGAACTCTTTTAATTAAACATACTCTCTTGTTCTTGCCATTCTCATTCTACGTCTTGCTGATGTTTTTCGGCTATAGTAGTTGCTTTTACTATTTAAAAATGTTCGCCCCATGATCTATTCTATAGTATATAGATCAATGTTTTTTTTTACCAATAGCTTACAATAAATAGTTTTGTGGACAATATTTTGTTTTTAACTTAGCCTGGTCAATAAATTTGAATGATTTTCGAATATAATAAAAGGCTTGGGTTGGGGGGACCCCTTCAGATAGATTCAGGGCCTCCAGGGCTTCGCAGACCACACTTTAGAAAATACTGGTATAGATTCTATAAGAATAAATTGACGTTTAGATTTTCCTGTCATTTTTTGTGTTGTATGTTGTGGAACAGACATACGGCGATAAAATGGTGGGGTATTGCAGCGCCTTCGCTTCGGAAAGTACAAGTGAAATTTCCTTAAAAAATGGGTTTCTTAGTTCAAGTTTTTAGAAAAAGATTGTGAATAAATTTATTTCAAATTAACAACAATTATTATTAAAAACATGTTCCTTAACGGCGGTACAGGACGATATTTTAATTTTAGCCAATAGTTTACAAATATTGATGGTGTAAACAGACTTCAATTTTTAGCCAGTTTTTAATATTTTTTTATGCTTAACAGTATTAACTTTTTTAAAAATCGAGCCTGTACCGCCATTCTTGAACCAATAATCTGTTTACTTACAAATTTTTAAGTACTTTTGATAATTAGTGTGAGAGAAAAATTTGAATTACGAAAGCTGTTTTATTGCGTGCCTTTAGTTCCCCCTTAATATTAAGCAGAATTGGGATTTTGTGAGTAACGCGGCCCGCATTCAACAAGAGTTCAAAAGTGAGAACCTTTTTTTTTTTTTTAGCTCAGCAGAGCGGGGCCGGATATTTTGATAAAGTTGATAAAGAGCCAAGTTAAAGTAAAATGTAAAAAACTGAAAAAACAGACTAGCGACCTAAAAAAAAGGCTCCTCGCACTCATTCCTGTAGCGCGGGCCGGCCTGTGTGTGCGTGTGTTTTTTATTTTCGCACACGGAGTCGCAAACCCTAAACGGCTAGCGCGGGGCCGGTCTAGGCGCGGGGCCGTGAGCGCTGCACATACCTATAACAGGCCCTGGCTCACAGTCACCTTGGGCCGCAGCCCCCCCTGGACCTCGGGGCTAACTACGCCAATGCACAGGGGGCCGGATTCGAGCCGCTAATACATAATGTTTTGTTTACAAATACAGTTAAAATTTATTAGAACAGCGACAAATTAAATGTAATTTTTTGAAGCGCTACCTTTTCATATCTGCAAATCGCGCGGAAGTGATACGTTCCTTCCCACTCCATTCCTCCTAGTTCACAATCGAGTCGCAGTGTTGTGAGAGCGCTGTTGTTCGTCTGTGCTGTTATGTCGCCATATTGTGTATTACCCGCGCCCACCAAAAACCCTGCCGTTCGTGAAGGGTTATACACACCGGGATTTGACGGCTTTTTCTTTTAAGAGGCCCATGGGCCTGTAGTTTGTACCCATCTATATTTGTGTTGTCTATGCTATGCTGCGTATATACCAGGTAAAATCTGTTTTTAAGAAATATCATTATTAATTTAATACGTTTAGGGCAACTAGGCAACTCGGGCACCGCCAGAGGACAGCACTTCGTAAGTGCTGTATAATTATTAATTATAAGTAAAAGTAAAAATTGAAAGAGTTATGTGATAGTTAAAAAAAAATTAAATAAAAGAAGTGTTTAAAAATGTTTTGTTCGATAGTAAACTTTGATGACAACACCGGAAAGGGGCGACATTGAAAAGTTTAACTGAGGCGGCACATACCCTCGCGACGGCTCTCATTACATTATTTAATATCTTAATCACTGTTTATCTACAATAGAATATTATTGTTTTCTTTAATAAGAGATTATTTAATTTATATAAAATTGAGATGAAACATTATCATCATAAATCTGCATCTCACTTCTCACAATAAAGAAAGAAAAAAGATGTAACCACAGCCGAAGAACTAGAAACTTGGGTTATTATATCATATTTACATTTTGCGTTGGTTTGTTTTTTCGTATTTTTAATTCAGAATTAACATTGTTTATATCAAAACGCGAGTCTTAAATGTATACCTCTCTTATAGAAAAGGGGAGCCCGTTGTCTATTGCTTCCCCGGGGCCCGAATTTTCCGTGAACGGCCCTGCTCGATCGTGAACCAATTTCACTTCTCACCTCCGACCTCCGTGACAGTTCCTCTTGTTAAATTCAAACCCTGCTCCGAAGTAATACAATCCTTCGCCATTTAACACCACCGTGATAAAATAATAAGCCTCATTTTTCTTTATAACGTTTAAACTCCACCACTGATGACAATATTTCGTCCAATGTTAACAGCCGTCGACAAACTTGATTCTTGTCCACCACGTTGCAACGTGGAATAAACCCATACAACACATTTTTGGTTTATTTAGGTAATTAATTCATGATCATGAATAAGATTAATTAAAAATCACTTGTCATTGTCTTCAATCTTCATAAACAAATAAGATTGTGATGAATAGTCGAAAGCCTTGAATCTGATAATGCATTGCGACTAAAAATGCTTAAAAAATAAGAAGTTATTTTAATTTAAGCTTATTTATATCAAAACCTACATAATATTTAAACAATTTTAATTAGAACCTAATCTAAGGGCATATTTTTTGACACAATGTATTTTGGTTAACTGATGCAACTGCACGATCTCACAAACTTAAAACTGTAGTAATGTAAAATCTGTAGAAACAAACTGATATTAAATAAATATGGATCACTTACGCAAAACTTACTTCGAAATAAACGTTTTCATTAAATAAAATTCAGTAATTCGTTATAATGAATTATGCTTAAAAACTTTTTTGACACTGTTGTTTATTTCTTGTGATATGATTTTGTTTTATAATACACTACCCAAGATCAGGGTGACATACACCAAAATATTCTTACACAGTTATTTTATTCATCTGTGTACATTTTCATATTTACGCTTCATAATTATTATTGTAATAAACTATCACTTTTAGAAAATATCTTTTTCGCAATAATTGTTAGAGATTATTAAAAATTCATATAATATGTGAAGTTTTGCTGTTAATTGTTAATATATAAAACACTAGCGTAGTGACCCGGCTTCGCTCGGTGAATTTTTTTATCAATCACAGACTACTCGCGCTCGCGCCCGGTGGACGTTTTTGACCTTTTGAGAATTTTGGATCTTTTGGGAATTTTTGTATCTATTGAGAATTTTGAAACTTGTGATATTTGAAACTTTTGGGAATTTTTGGAACTTCTGGGAATTCTCATATAGCGTATGTTCTTTCCATGGTCCTATAGATTGTCTGTGCCAAATTTGGTCAGGATCGGATGAGTGGTATAGGAATGCATAAAGGACAAACATACATACATGTGACAACTGCCCAGCCTAATGTCACTTATACTGTCACTTTGACGCGAAATTCATTCTTAATTATTATACTTTATATTTTATCAAACATTTATTTTACACAATTAGTTATGTTTTCATTGCAAGATATAATAAAAATGATAATTAAGAATAAACTTCAAACGTCAAAGTGACAGTAAGTGTTAGTAAGATGGGCAGTTGTCGTAGCATAATTCCAAGGCACTACAGATTTTCGCGAAAACGCGTTTTTTAATTTGCTTAATTTTCAGTTATTGGAAAACGAAAAAGTAATATTGATTACATTTATGTATACAGAATTTTTTTCTCTACAAAAAACGTATTTGCACTTTTTTTCTAAAATAATTAGCGGAGCAAGAATTCGACTTTTAAAATTTTACCATTGAAATTGCTATGTTGCGTGATCCGAGTCTACACCCTGTATGTAGTATAGCAATAGCAGTAAGTGAAAAATCATAAATTATTATGAAATGTAAAAAAAAATCTTAAATTGCTTAAGTTTAAAATTTTTTGTCTTTAATTAAGTACAGCTAGCTTAATATGTAATGTTTTTTTAATAGCCTCTTAGATTAAACTTAATAAATACAATATTTTTATATCTTGCGTATTATAAAGATAAACCTTACAACCCATACATCAATAAAACAAGAAAAAAAAAATTTAATGAACCCATAACCAATTATTATGGTTGCCATTCAAAAGAAAAGTCAAAAGTTTGGTTTATATCTTAAAAACCATTTTTGCTATGACTTTTTAGACACTTTTTTCTAATCCTTCGTAAAAATATCTACAGCAGAAATCATTTCAGTTACCCATACACATACAACACATGTAGAGTATTGTAACCGTGTATAAATGGTTTTTGCAACAAAAAGAAGAAAAAGCTCTAATAAGTGGTGTTATTCTTATACATAGTTTGGAGTTGTTAATGTAATGAAGAAAACTGTTTTAGTTGAAAACTAAAGATTATAAAGAAGGAAAACAGTTTTCTTATATTATAACAGTAAAATAAGTAGATACTTTAAATTTGTATTAATTTTAGCTGTTATTTTAAAAGTGTGTTGTTTATTAAGTGTTAGTTTCTATTTTAAATGCGACAACTTACAAGTATTAAACACATACATTTTATATTGTTTCTGTAGATTACTAATCTTTACATTTTTTTAGCTTTTAGGTAATAAATATTTAAATTTTATTACTATGTATTATTTGATTTATATCATATATATTCTTTATAATATTGTAATTGTTCAGTATTGTGTTTTCTAAATAAAATTATTGTGAAAAGTGTTCTTTATTTATAAAAACATTCTGAAGCAAACGCAAACGCATTTTGCATGACAAGAACAAAAACGATTTTTCTTCATTGTCATTTTGTAAATGTTGAAAGATATTACTTTACTTAACACTTTTGTATTTTATAAACATTACTGATTATTAAAAAAAACACTCCAAAATACTTATAATGAAATACATTGTAGAAATTACTTCTATTATATTTCTTAACTTACTGTCTTATCAAACATCACTTCAGTGAAACACATCAAACAAAATCTAGATAAGTCCATAGGTTTTATAAACTATTAATATTAAAAGTTGCTGAAGTCATGATAAGTAATGGACAATTGCGATTAACTTCTGTTGTAATTATATGGGTCCGAAAACGATTTGTAGAGTATGAGCCTAGGAATCGAAGCGAATACAAAATATTTATTTATTTCCTTTTTAACAGGGGGCTAATTGCTACTTACAAGAAAGTTGTTGACATTTATTAAAACTTATAATGTAATATTAAAAATGGTGATGATGTCATCCTGATATAAAAAATTTCAAGTACAAATTAGCAGGTTTATCAATAATTGCAATAGAACATGATGTTGCTACCATGCTAAGTAATAAAGAAATTGATGAATTTGCTAGCATTAAAGCCAGAAAAGTAAAATTTTAATATTAATGTTTCCTTATAGGTAAATTTAATTTTGTTTAGAATTTAAGAATGTATAATACGGTTAAATCCGTTTTATATACTTCTTAGTACCTACTTATGTAGTGTTTTATGTAATTAATTACATTACATTGTATACTAGGTACTCTATAAAGATTTATATTAAATTAAATTATTAATAACAATATTATATTTTATAATTTTTATTACCCGAAAATTAGCCACTATTCTCTTTAAAAAAATATAGGGGGGGGGGCTATAAGAGTGCTTCGCAGCAGGGCGCCGACTACCCTAGGGCCGGCCCTGCGTGTTAAAATTCAAGTGCTGTTTTGTCCGTACACTGACTTCTAGTTCATGTATTCATCATTTTGTAACAGATGGAACAGCCGACTAAACCGTCCAGTGAACTAACAGATATTGTGATGGAACGCGATATCGATACTGCGCAGAATCCTGATAGTACATTGGATCATACATAGCCTCGTTGAAACAAACCTTAAGAAAACCGACCTAATTTATTCATTTTTGATTATTTTCATTTTTAATACGATCCTTTGTTTTACTGAACTTATCAGAATCTGGTAGGCTAGCCTTACCTCTGCATAATTTTTGCCAGTTCTAACCAATACCCAAAAAATTATTACTGTTATTTTATATTTTTATCAACTGAAAAAAAAAATAAAGAAAAAATTGTCTGTTTTTTTGAGGCCATGCGCCTTTTGCGCCTGTGCAGTGATTCGCCCGCCATAGCCAAGAAAACAATTGGTGGTGGATAGAACTGTTGGTCCTGGAAGCAACATTTTTTTGTGTTGGACCCTAGGGACAGACTGAGGAGTGAGAAAATGGCTCTGGGTAGATCAAAAAGGCATTTCTTGAAAATTTTGACCACAGAACAAAGGCTACTGTAAAAACGTAAGTTTTTTCCATAAATTGTGAAAACCAGAACTAATAAATCTCAAAATCTATTTAAAAAAATCAAAAAAAAAGAGGTCGTTTGCCTTTGTTTTGACTTACCACTGTCTTTGTCTAACATGCAAAGACACTACCAATTTTTTATTTACCTGCCACTTTTTGGACACATTTTTTTGTAAAAATCCCTCAACCCTCAAATGGGATTAAATCCATCCTACTCCATGAAAATGCAAAAACTCAACACATTGACTACAAGATTATTAAGAACAGTTAAGCTGTGAGCGAGGGCATTAATTTTTTCCCCGTTACTTTCCATTTCAGTTATATTCCAAAACTTTATATTTATTATGTGATGAACATCCAGACCTCAAGGCGAAATTTTTTGAAGTGCTCACTCACCATAACCCCAACATTTTAACACACCACTTTTAAAAATAAAAAACAGAAATATAAATAAGAAAAATGTATTTATAATATTGGTCTATACCAGATAATTTCACCACCTAAGCAACCACTAACCATTTGATAATGTCTAGGGCTAAATTTACAACTAACAACTACATCAGGATGGTAATTATTCATTTCAGCTATCGTAAACAGTTCCGAAGGTTTATCGGGCACACAATAACACAATTCTTGAATATGTTCATTAAAACCAAGCAATCGCACACCTTTATCGAACGGCGAACAAATAATCCTACCATCACCGGAAAAACACAATTCTTTAATGTAACCCTTCCCCACGTTTTTCTCTTTAATAAAATGCGTAAGTCTCGGTAAGTTTTTAACTATGCGGTAACGATCCTCCGGACATCTTCTAAAATATCTGCTGTAAGTTTCGCGACCGACTAGACCACTGTTTATTATTCCCATGGACGATTGTAAACTTTCTGAGAGATTTTGTCCTCGAGATCTCTGGGCCGTAAGTTGTTCGTTGGTAATGAAACCCATCCATATGTCTGTGGGTCGAGGGTCGGCCATTTCCTGTTGAGATTCGTCGTCTGGATCTTGGACACCCACATCTTCTATGTACAAGAAATTGTCTATGTAATCTTGAGGGTCTCTCGCTTGAATATCGTGCACACATGTCCACTGTAACAAAAAAATGTATCAAAAGCAGGTAAAACACTCATTATTAAAACTTTTACAAGTTTATCTTCCCTTTATGGGATTCAAATTAGTTTTGATCATACCATTCATTAATTATTGCAATAATGTTTTTACATTTTATTCAACAGATGAAAGAGTGTCCTTAGTGTGCCAAGAATTACCTAAAAGTTACTACACGCTACTGACAAA
Source organism: Elmis aenea (assembly GCA_947652605.1). NCBI lineage: Eukaryota > Metazoa > Arthropoda > Insecta > Coleoptera > Elmidae > Elmis > Elmis aenea. The sequence goes on from OX393579.1 coordinate 8,139,561, forward strand.
TTGTTATAAATTACGAAAAATTCAAAAACTCGCAAGAAAGTATGAGGAATAGCTAAAAAATACTTAAATATTAATAAAAATTACCAAAATTATAAGGCTCTTAACGAGTTACTAAAAATAATGGTGTGATCAAAATACAAATTGTATTTAGTTTCAATTAAAGGCCAAAGCACTTGCGCCTATCTGTTGGCTACATTTTAAAACCAAAATAAAAAATCTGAGACGAAAAACAACAAAGATGTGATTTTTTTGTGACCCAAGGGTTTTCTTTTCCAAACGAACTCCGGATTTTGCAGGGAACTCGTTTTTCGCGTTTTTTTTCCGAAACCGTTAAGGGAAATTTCAAAAACTTTGGACTTTTACTCGCAAAGGATGCGTACATTGGCAAATAATAAACTTTGAATTTTTTCTAACACGATTTCATAGCCAACGCGATCGCGAAAATTACCATTTTCGAATGGCCTTCGATCTACTATGAAATTTAAATATGAACTTTCTCCACGTCATTAGATGCGTTCATCTTTTGGCTAAATTTTGAGACCAAAATGAAAAATCTGGGATAAAAAACAATGAAGTTATGAATTTTTTCGTGACCCGAGGTGTTTTTTTCGACCGAACATTCGCAGGGATCTCGTTATTCGCGTTTTTCTCCGGAACCGTAAAAAACAATTTCAAAAACTTTGCACACTTTTAATCCCAATGGATAAGTGCATTGGAAAATAACAAAAATTGAATTTTTTATAAGACGATTTCATAGCCAAAGCGAACGCAGAAATGTGTTTTTTTAAGCATCATTTTCGGACGGCCGTAAAGGATACTATAACACTTAAAAAATGTATCTTTTACACGTCAGGAGATGCGCCTATCTTTTGTTTACTGTTTAAAACTAGACTAAAAAATCTGGGACAAAAAACAACAAAGTTATGAATTTTTTCGTGACCCGACGTGTTTTATTTTTCGAACGAACTCTGGCTTTTGCAGGGGTGTCGTTTTTTGCTTTTTCTTCCGGAACCGTTAAGGAGAATTTCAAAAACTTTGAGCGGTTTTACTCGCAAAGAAGGCGTGCATGGAAAAATAAGAGATTTTGAATTATGTGTAAGATGGTTTCATAGCAAACGCGATCGCAAAAATGACCATCTAAGAGCACTATTTTCGCACGGCCGTAGAGGACACTATAACATTTAAAAGATGCACTTTCTGCACGTTATCAGATGGGCCTACCTTTTGGCTACATTTTGAGACCAGAACGAAAAATCTGCGACAAAAAACAACAAAGTTGTAAATTTTTTCGTGAACCGAGATATTTTCGCCGGCTTTTGCAAGGGTCTCGTTTTTCGCGTTTTTCTCCAGAACCGTCGAAGATAACTTCACAAATTTTGCACCGTTTTATTCGCAAAGAATGCATGCATCTTTTAAAAGAAATTAAGATTTTTTAAAAGACGGTTTCGTAGCCAACGCAATCTCAAAAATAACGAACCCCCGTAGCAGTCAATGGCAGTTAATGATCAATGGGACACCCTGTATATAACTTAAGATACTTTCTTAAATTTTTAGATTTATTTGGACATTTTCAAATCAGTTTTAGCATTAGAAGTTTTATGCTAATTTGAATGATATATGTCAAATTGTTACACAAATATTAAACCAGGATATGACTAATAAATTTGTATACAAATGATTCCACTCTAAACAAGAAAAACTACTAAAGAAAACTTTGATTATTAAATTTAACTATGGATATTAAAACACCAATAAAATCATGACAATAATATTTTTTCAAATTTCACAACTGTTTTCTGTATTCTTGAATTGTATGAATGAAATTAAAAAGTACACTTTAGAAAGATGAATATATAATTTTCTTGTTAGTCGCGCCCCCCCCCCCCAATATCTTAAAATATTTTCGCAGTCCCCTTGTTTGTAGTAACAAAAATATTACGCTTTATTTAAGAAGAAATCTCTCCGATGGTTCGAGTAAAATAAGGAGAAAAAAATATTTTTTTAAAGATTTCAATATCGTAAAAAGTAAAAGCGTTTTACAAAACTTTTCGCGGCCCCCCGGTTAAGAATCGCTGTTATAATGGAAGTTACTGTAGCCAGGGCCGGCTGGAGGAAAAAAGTTATTAGAGCGACCTCAAAATATTTGCAAAAAATCAAAAAACGTAATTAATAATAATAAGTAATTTCATTCCCAAATTGTCTTAGAAATCGCGGGGCCCCTCTAAGCGCGGGGTATCGGTCTGGGGCCCGAAAAACCGACGAAGTCTGGGCCGGTCCTGACTGTAGCACTAATTTTGATAAAAAACAGTTTCATTTAGTCAATTTCGTACCCAAAGGCCCCCAATGCCATAATTATGATATAAATTTGATTACCCAAGAAATTGTTTCACATACATGATTTTAAAAAAAGAAGAAAAATAAATTATCTAAATTATCATAATAATATTTAACATACCTCTTCATTATCTTCACCATTAATATTCCGTGACAAGGCGCTCCAACCCATGGGATGAATCTGCAGCGAACTAATCACTTCAGCATCATTTGGAAAGTCATCTACAAACTCGACACGGTTCCTTCTCCTATTTTGATAGAACAAATAATTGAACATGGCTGCGGCAGGAAACGTTTGCACACTAAGCTGCATAAGTCTATAGAGGTTTGGCTGAAACAGAAACTGAAATGATACAAAATAAAATCATTAACAGTGCCAGTAAAACTTACCCTAAAAGTCTTCATATCATGACTAAGCGAAGCTAAATTTAGGTCGTGTATTATAATAATGTAGCCACTTGTGGTGCATATAACCATTTTCGAACCGTCCGGCGTTAACCTGGTTCTCATTAAACCGTTCATAACGAAAACTTTATCATACAGAACGTTATTTTCGGTTGGGCTGTTCAAATCCCATGCATAGATGCTTCCATCGAATGCGGATGTAACCATGACTTTTTCTCTTTCTGAATATTCTATATTTTTTACCTAAAACAATAATACAAATTATTTTACACAACTTACAATGTTTTTCATTATGTTATACAGGGTAATTGATTGAGACCGGTACTTAAAAATATATGAAGAATGAAAAAGGGTATGGATCTGAAATTTTGGGTATGACCATAATGGCATCTGACCTGTTCATTGAAAATATTTTCAATATGGCTACACTTCCGGAAATACAGGAAGTTGACGTCTACTTTATTATTACAAATACAATGGTTCATTTTTTATTGCGTATTTGGATTTAAAACGTTATTTTAGAGGGACTTTTATTAGCATTCCCTATACCTAAAAGCAGTAACTTTTTAGATTTTTGAACTTTTTTGAAAATTTTTTGATTTTCATCGTGATGCTTAATATTATCTAACGCCGCCATTTTTGAAGAAAAAACGCTTAAATTTAGACCATGCCTAGAAGAAACCTTGGAGTACAACCTGGAATTTTTGCAATCGATGCACTACTTACAGGGTGTCCAAAATTTAATTTTCTTTTAATACAACTTCAGACCACTAAAACTCGTTTTTTCAAATGCAATGCCAACATTTTTTTTTCACTTTCTAATGCAAAATTACATTCTGCATCAATCTGTATTAGCGTTTCCTATACCTATTTGCAACCATTTTCGCGTTATTAAGAATTTTTGATAAAGTTAAGAGAAATTGCAACATTTTTAAATAGTAAGTTATTGCGTTTGTCTGAAGTATCCATGATAATGCAAAATCAATGCAATTTCTCTTAAATTTATCAAAAATTCTTAATAACTCTAAAATTGTTGCAGATAGGTATAGGAAACGCTAATACAGATTGCTGCAGAATGTAATTTTGCATTAGAAAATGAAAAAAAAGTTTGGGCATTGTATTTGAAAAAACGAGTTTTAGTAGTCTGAAGTTGTATTAAAAGAAAATTACATTTTGGACACCCTGTAAGTAATGCATCGATTGCAAAAATTATAGGTTGTACTCCAAGGTTTCTTCTAGGCATGGTCTAAATTTAAGCGTTTTTTCTTCAAAAATGGCGGCGTTAGATAATATTAAGCAACACTATGAAAATAAAAAAAATTTCAAAAAAGTCCAAAAATCTAAAAAATGACTGCACTTAGGTATAGAGAATGCTAATAAAAGTCCCTCTAAAATAACGTTTTAAATCCAAATACGCAATAAAAAATAGACCATTGTATTTGAAATAAGAAAATAGACTTCAACCGGTATTTCCGGAAGTATCGCCATATTAGAAATATTTTCAATGAACAGGTCAGATGCCATTATGGTCATAACCAAAATTTCAGATCCATACCCTTTTCCATTCTTCATATATTTTTAAGTACTGGTCTCAATCAATCACCCTGTATATTACCAGCTCAAGGTAAATAAAAAGTGTATAAATATTAAAAATGTCTTAACCATTAGTGTTTAATTTTAAATGTACTGAAAGTACTTTTTTTGAGGAATTATCTGTAAAATACAACCAAAAATGTATTTTTAGAACATTGTTTAGTTTTTATGATAAAAAAATGCAAAACAATTGTTAGTTTTGGCACAAATTATTTTAAACTGCACAATATTTTAAGGTAAGCTTATTTTAGCATCTGTAAAGTCACCTATGCATTTTTCAAAACATCTGAACTTCACTACAGACAGGCCTGAATTATGTGTTAGACCCTGTACATTACATCATACAACCTTATTAAATAAAGTTCAAAGATCAATCTTTAAAACTGTTTATTAATCCTTCATCACAATTAAAATATGCACATTTATTAAGAAGTAAATATTTATTTGATATTTAATAATATTTATACACTTACCCAATTTGAATGCCCTTGTAAAGTTCGCATCGAGGATTTTAATCTTCTCGTATCCCATATTTTAATGGTATTATCATCCGAACAAGTTGCAAATTTATAGGTATCTAGGAATCTACAAAATGTTTAGGATTAAGCCTGCAATCTAGGATTTTTAAGGTTTTAAGTTATACCTGACACAATTAACACAATTGCAGTGGGCCTCGTTGATTTTCTTGATGAGCTTTTGATTCGAAGCGTCATAGATAAGAATCGATCGTTCTTCACAAGCTGCCACTAATAAATGCCTACAATATAAAAACGAATAAAGCGACCATTATGATAAATAGTTGTGAAATGAAGTCTTACCCATCTAAACTAAATTCTAAATTAAATATTCCACCTTGATCTGTCGTGTGCCGTTGTAGAGGTATATCCGCTTGATAGGCATCTATATTTGTGTATAATTTTCTAGCTACATCGTCTTCATAGCCAATTATATTTTTTCTACCTAGTTCTCGATCTCTTAGTAATTTGAAATTACTTAAGTTATAAGGTACTTTTTTAATTTTTCTGGACATGCTGATTTTGTTAGTTAACCTCTAAATTTTTAACAACACTAAATGTATTTGTTATAACTGGAACTAACACAAGACGCACTTCGGTTTTGCATATTGTAAATAAAAATGTCTTCAACGCTGTCAACAATTCTTAACACAATGTAAAACTAGTAATCACTTGACTTTTCCATGATAAATACTGTTGACAAATTCTTAATGTCAAACGTATGCTTCCATATTGCGCATGTTCCGTAGTGTTTGTACAGTGTTATGTAGAAAGAATAGATAACTTTGAATTTTATAATGTTTATTTCCTTATCTGATATGAATATGGAATATTAGGTCGTTTCAAATGCAAAATAATTCTCTTATTGTTTCTATAATTCCATAATTAGTTTTTTTAGCAGCTTATACAATAATAACATTTTACTTATCATATCAGTATCAGCTTGGAAGTTAAAAAAAAATCAAAGAAATTAAAGATTACGCAAATTTATTGTTTAATTATGAATAGCTTATTCTCTTTTTGTTCCTTTTAATTTTTAAGCTTCCCCAGATTGGCATTGTTCGTTGGCAAAAAAATTAAAAAAGTTCTTTTTACTGACGAAGCATCGTGAATCTGTGAAACCGTTTAGAAATTAAAACTGATGAAAAGCAAAAAAATTTAAGGACCTTTTAATTAAACATACGTTAAACCTACTACCTAATACATACAATAAGCTAATAAGAATCATTTATACATTATTTTTTCACAATTTTAGCTAAAATTCGTGTTATTTTTAGATAGTTTGATCACTATTTTGTTTAGCCTGTTATCCTGTTAAATAGTGCAATTCCGTGTGCATAATTTAATAACAGTCTGACACTGTGACCCCCACAATATTAAAAATGATTAGCCTTTGCATCATATACGAAGGTGAACTACCTCATTTGATTTTGCAGTTTTAATAGATTTATTGCGTTTTAATTATGTGTTAAAAACCACCAACTCGAAATAAATATAGCTATCTTTAAAAGTTGCTTGCATGTAATTTCTTGTATGAAGCAATTTTATGCAATTATAACTCAATGTAGGTGCATGCAGTAAAATTGTGGTGTATTACAATATTATAATTAATGCTTTGTGTTAGGGCAGTGGTAGTATTTTTGTCAAGACAAAGCAGAAAATGTTTCAGATTTCGCATTTTTTGAATAACTATTATTAAATTTTTAAGCAAATTTTGGGTAAGGTTAAGACAAAGCAAAACTATCAGAAATTTTTAATATTCAAATCAGTATCTTTATCAGTGTCCTAAATTCAATTTTGAATATGCCGTTTTACATATTTTGGGATTACAAAATTTTCTTAATAATTTAAAAATGTCTTAACTCGTAACTGGTAAGTTAGGTGGGGTGTTCCAAACCCCATGATAATTGAGAATTGTTTCTCTAGCAAGACGAATGGGGCAAGATACATAATCTTCCATCTACCTTTTTTCTAAAGCGTAGAAGCATCGAAACGAGGTGTTTTTGAACTATTTTGATTATTTTTTAATTGGGAGTTTACTACACCCCACCATAGCTGGCAATTTTTGACAAAATTTGACTTGGTAGGAAGTTTTTGTTTTCTTAATGTAGTAATTTATTGTTTACTGCTAGGGGTGGGCGATATATCGATATATCGATAAATATCGATATAATTTTGATATCGATATATCGATATATCGAAATATCGGATATCGATATATCGATATATCGATATATCGAAATATCGATATATCGATATATCGATATATCGATATATCGGTATATCGATATTCCGACATTCCGATATATCGATATTTTAAGGGCGAGAAGCTTTTTTTTTTTTTTTTTTTTATGGCACCAGTCTCTTTTTTCACTTTTTACCGGCTTTTTTAGCTTCGCCCCGCTTTTATATCGAAATTATATCGATATATCGATATTCCGATATATCGATATGTCGATATATCGATATATCGATATGTCGATATATCGATATGTCGATATATCGATATATCGATATATCGATATATATCGATATAATTTCGATATCGATATTCGATATCGAAATTTGGATATCGCCCACCCCTATTTACTGCCTAATAAAACGTTTTCTAACATTTTTTTGCGTGTACTCTACATTCAAAAATTTTTAATTTCGCTTTTAAGCATTTTGTATGAACCAAGTAAAAATATGTAACATCAAACGACATTTTTTATTTGATTGGTCATATGTTAAGCACGTTTTTATTTACAAATAGATGCTAATTTAGAGTTACATCTAAAAGTATTTTCATTACCAATGCCCAAAGCTCATTTTAGGTTGGCGTTTGTTCAGCCCTGCCTGACCAGTAACGTGTGGAGAAAATTACTCACAGATTAAGGCGTAAGTTGATAAACATTCTGATCAGATTCGTGCGCATACTCAGTTTTTGGGTAAACATTTTGTAGGCAAAACTTAGTGCAACCACCAACGATAGTGGAGTTATTGATTAATTTTCAACATATTAATTTTTAAAATGATGTAACAATGGGGTGACCAGAATTTTAGAATGTGTGAGGAGGTTATTTAGTAAAAAAGCGATTATTCGAAAAAGTTACATTTATTTTTTTTGCCGGTAATCAAAGACGTATAGCTTTGAACAAATAAATAAAAAGAAAACATATGTTTTTACATAAAACCTACATAATTTATGTAAGATATTTATAAAAAATGTCACTCTTCAGGCATAAATAATTAAAACAAAATGCATTGATAGCACTTGTATTATTATAGGTAAGTTGTTCCCAAAGGAGGACAAAAGAGGGACATAATATTAGGAAGGACGCGATCCCCAAAAGAAGGCATTTCCTTCCCAAAGGAGGACGTCTGGTCACTTTACACCGAGCCTTACATCCTTACAGTAACAACTTATTTTTTAGAATAAAAATTTTGTGTTTAAATTTGCCAAAACTTTTTAAATGTTACTGTCAAGTCTAAAATTATGGTTTCGTCATAAGCTCTGAGGAAGTCTATGGTATTAAAAACGAAACGTGCTTTGTAATGTGTTATTTTACTTCTGATACCCTGTTAGAAGTCATTGTAAGTCAAATATTTTGTGAACTATTAATAAATAAGTCGTTTTTTTCTTGAAAATGAAAAATGTACAAGAACTCTTAAGAAAATTGCGTTTTCAAGTGTGCCGGAAACATCCATCGAATAGTTGTACTCGTATTGGGTGGTATCTGGTAATCTTGTGTTTATGTACTGGGCAAACCTTGTTAGATTTGAACTATATATGAATTTATTTGAATTATGTACAAGATATTATAACAGTAATATCATAAAAATAAAAACTTAACATTTTTTAGGATACAATTAACAACTTAAAATTAAAGTAGTTTGTATAAGCTCACTAAAACTATACTTAAGTACGCTAAACTTAATGAGATTTTGTTTGCTGAGGATGTGGTTTCTTTACCGTGGTTATCGTGATCATGGTGATGGTCGTGATCATGGTGTTGATCGTGATCGTGACTGTGATCATGATCATGATCGTGATTGTGCTGATTAGTTGCATTTCTTTGTTGCTCTGCGGTATGCTCTGGTGTGTGATGTGCTGCTCGTTTGTTACGGTGATGATGCAGACCATCAGTTGCGTCTCCATCAAAGTGTTCGAATTGTCTGACTAATGTTAGCCTTGTGGGACCCTGTGGCGTTTCTAGTTCCCTGTTAAGTACAGCCCTGTTCTGCAAAACTGGTGCGTTAGCGTTGATATACGCAGAATCTAGTGGAGGTAATTCTCCTTTAAAAGGAGCGAATTGGGGGCCGGCTTTGATAAGTTCTGCTGCTTTGGAATATCTGTTTGCGAAAACTGATCCACGATCAGCGACTCGAGCTGTTAAACTAGCACCAGAAACCTTTTTGCCGTCGTAGGTGACTACTGTGTCGGGTGGTGAGTCGATATCTGTAGGTCTCATTACTCTCCCTTTCGGTTTTTTGTCTGGAGGAGGTAAATAATAAGACTCCACTCGTTCGGCTGCTTCTGCAACTTCATCCTCTTCTGGATTATACTGCCTGTTACCCCTCTCTTGTTTAATGATAAACGTAAGTGAATTTTTCTTCGGGTAAGTTCGACGTTTCTGCATTTTCAATTTTTGTGTTTTGTTCTTCGACGCGTTGTCGATAGGTGATGGAATAAATATAGGCTCAAAAGATTCTGTAGTTTGTTGCTTATCCGCGTCTTTTTCGTTATTAACATCGATGACACCTATTTCGCTTTCGTATTCCAACTCCGGCCCGTCTTCGGATATTCTGTCTTCTAGATCTTTACTTACGATGGGTTTGAAACCGCCTTCTATGACTACAGATTCCGGATGAAATCCGGTGTTGACTGCTGGTTGATACTCTGGACTATCTTGGTAAAGCTGCTTTGTTGGTTGTAGCGAAATAAGGGCGGAGTACTGTTGTTCTTTTTGCGTTTGCGGCAACTTTTCTGTAGAAGCTTGTAGAGGTGATATTTCAACTTGAGGCTCTTTTTGTGGCATTGAGAAACCGGCAGGTTTTTTAATGATTATTTGCGGGCGCTTCATGAACACTGTCTGAGGTCGTATTTGGGATTGTAATCCAGGCAGGAGAATTGATTGATCCTTGAGTTTATAAGTGTGAGGAAAATCAATGGGTGGTCTAGCGATTAAAGGATTTTTTAAGAAGTAAGGGGAGGTGGACTGGTCCTGTAGTTTAAGATGTTCAGGTTTATCAAGAGGCGAAGACATTGGTCCGTGATTAGCAGGTCTATAAACGTGCTTTTTGTAACTAATAGGGGGTGGTAATGGCCTATTTGAAACACCAACTGGTCTGAGGTGCGTTTTAGAAACAAAGGGTGGTGGATACTGTACTGGTCTGCGCATAATTTTCATCGGTGTTACATGAGGTGCAGATATGATTATTTTCGTGTTGTTTTTTGGTACAATTTTACTTTCAGATACAGTAAGAGTATCATCTGCTTCTTTAACGGGTACGTGTGTTGCGATTTCAGATGGTTTTGAGAACTTAATTTGTTGTCGATTTGGTGGTGATTCAATGGGGTATTCAAATGTAGAAATTGGCTTATAATTGTTGCGATATGGTAACTCAAATTTATACCCCGCTATATCTTGCGGCGCGGAATTTGGAAATGCAGATGGATTAAATATGTTTGAGGAGAAAACATTTGGAAGCTGAAGGTAACTTGACTGTGGGAGATAATTTTGCGTTGTGTCCAGTATTAAAGGAACTTCTGTTGGCAAGGGTAATGGTGTTTCGGGAATTTCTTCTTCACTTTCTGACGTTTCATAGTTTTCGTTATCCTTTTCTACATCTTTATTTTCCCCTGAGTAAATATTTTGAAAGCTGTTCGGTGCCTGAACTTTGGTTTCGTATCGTATAGAAGGGCTATCTTCCAAATCTTCTTCAGTCATTCGATCTTCGAAAACTTCTGAACCATCTGGCAGTACGATTGAAGGTCTAATTTCACTTGCGGCCGCTTTTGTGTCACAAGAATCCAATACGTTTATTTTCCAGCCAAGGTACCGATGAGTAAAGCACTAAAATTCATTGCATTATTAAGATGTTTTGGTTGTATTTAAATATGGTTAATACCTGGTAGTACACAGTATCGGGAGTCTCTTTGTCTGGTGTCCATTGAATAACTCCAGGCTCGCCATGGTCACATTTCAGTTCCAGAGTTCGTTGATACGCCCCAAACGATTCAAATTCATCGGCTTCAGTGTCACCTTGGTGGGTCCAGTGGCACAAACGACCAACTCCTGAGGGATATAAGGTGCCGTCACGAGCTTGTTTCGCTCCAGCGAAAATCCGTACTTTCTGTTAATAAACAAACAAAAAATTAGTAACGCAAAAACGCGTCAAACATGATACATACTTCTTTTTCTTCAGCTGATTTGTATTCGTAACCTCCTACTGGATCATCAGTGATGTAGAATGGATGATATTTAGCGGCAACATCTGGATCAAGTCCTCCTTCCACAACGAATGTGTATGTTTTTCCTCTAACAACGTTTATTTCTGGGATTAATAAACCATTTATGTACCAAGATATACCCCAGCCAACGTGACCTAAAAAATTGTTTGGTTTATGATCAATTCTTTGTACAAACGTGTTGGTAGTTACCAGTTATTGCTGGATAACCACGTTTTCCCCCAGTTGGTCCCATTTGAGCATAAAATACACCATCTTCTGGTTCGTGACATTGAATAGGAGGTATGTCCCAAGCATTTGTTCTGGCTGCAGGAGCCGGTGTTGCTGCTGGTCTTTTTTCTTCCGTTGTGGTTCCAGTTTCTTTGTCTTTTTCAGCTCCACGCTGAGTGGTTCTTTCAGAACCGCGCGTGCCACCTCTTCTTTCGTTTTGTCGTGTTCTAGAAGAAGTCCGTTCCGAATTTCGAGCAACATTATCTTGCGCCTCCTGTTGGGCAGAACTCTTTGTAGTTTCGCCTCTTCGTCTCTGATTATTTCTTGAGCGCGCTGACGTTGTCTCAACAGGAGCTGCAGAACTCACTTCTGCTTTCACTTCGGCTTTTACAACTTCAGAAGCAGCTTTCATGGGAGGTTGGTCACCTTCGGGCATCGGACAATTCCATTTGGCGGGGCGTCCAAACTCTATGAACCTGTCATGTTTGGTGTAATCACTGTGGAACGATACTTCGTCACGTTGGTTCAGAGGACCTATAGCCCAAATGATTGGCTGTGATTGATTGGTAATAATTGGTCGATCGTATTGATCTGATGATCGGAGCGGGCGTTGATAGGTTACAATCGAGTATCCATTGACCATTGCGGCATTCAAAAGGCGAATGTTGTTCGAGTGGTCCTGAAATTAACTAATTTTTATTTTATTGAAATTAGAAGTGGCGCACGCTTTCATAGGGGGGGGTTAATAAACGCAAAAAGAGGACCTTTCTTTTTAAGTCACCAGTCTCTCTTTTTACATTTTTTAAATTTACAGCTCTCTGGCCTTTTACCAAAGTATATCGACTTATTGCGACCCTATGGGGGGGTTCTGACCCCCCTCTAACGCGTCCCTGTCTACGCCAGTGAAAGTTAATATAGATTTTCTTACTTTAAATCTCTCATCGGGACATGAACCTTTTGGACCGGAACATTGTGCTTTGTCGTGGAGGTAATAATCATCAGCATATCCCTTGAAGGTTTCTTTGTCGACCCAGGCCACTACTACATCTCCTCCTATCATAACACTGTTGTTTTCTTCGCCAGATATACCGAAAGACATGTATTCTCTGTTATCTGTGGAGAGTAATAAACAATAAATTTAAAAAACTGAAAAAAAGTAAATTTAACATATTAAACCTCAAAAATAAATAATGAATATTTATGATTAATATACTAGTGTTTTGGTACCTAAGGTAACTATAGATTAATTCAAAAATTAAAGTATCTTGGAAGAAACATCTTAAATAGCAGAGTAATATTTTGTTCCATTTAATCTGCTTTGTAACTCAAACTGTCAATGAGATTTCCAAAATGACACGCATAGAATAGACCAGTGTTTCTCAATGTGTGGTCCGCGGACCCCTGGGGGTCCCTGAATCCTTCTGAAGGAGTCTTCTGAGCCTTTTATTTTATTCGAAAATCATTCTAATCTATTTGCCAGGCTAATTAAAAACAAAATACTATCTAGTATCTACTAAGTAACTAAGCGATGCATATGAGTCCTCTGTAAGCTTTTAATTTTGGAAGGGGTCGTCGGAGTAAAAAGTTTGAGAAACACTGAATAGACACACTTCACATGCTATGAAAACTAAGTTAGTAAAAACTCTTTTTTTTATTGTTTTGGTGCATACCCTGCGTTCATATGTGTTGGGTAACTCCAGTAAAGGTTAAAATGTAGCTCTTGAATGTAAAAACTAGCCAATTAACGTCAAATAAAATAAAGTTCAGTTCATTATATTTACTGCTAATTATGACTAAAATTTTTCCGCTACATTTCAACACAGTTTTTTTTTAAACGCATCCAATTTTAAGTGAGCGAAAAAGATCTGCAACTTTACCACGCCATAAAAGGTCAGATAACAAATTAATTCGTCTGAGATTATATACGAAAGTGAAATATACTTTCTCTCCAGGTCATCGCTCTTCAAGTGGGAAGGCTACACTTCACAGTATTTATTCGCCTAAAGTCGGCGAAATTCATGTATTTTTAGACACCTCTTGAATTAATTCGTCCCGTTTTGGTGTAATAACATTATGTACCTCGCGAGATTTAGAATTTTGGCGAATTTAAACTTGTCAGAGTATTTCGCCACAATGGAACTGACCGAAATGTTGTTAAAGGCTTGAATTATTCAGTGTAGTAAAAGAGTTGAATTTATTGCATTAGAAATGTAGGATAAATGTGAGAGAACAGGGACGAATCGAGCCTACAAAATGCGAAACATTTAAAATTTAAATGGCTTTACGATTTCATTGATTAAATAAGGCAAAAGTATTTTACAGTACCTACTTTGTTTAAAGTAAACCAAAATTTGTTACATCGTAATCTTACATATGTTATAACTGGCCTAATCAAAGGATTTATTATAATTTTTTACATATTTATGGAGAAATATATAAAACTTTTCATAGTTTGTAAAAATAACTTTTGGTTCTTATGATAAACGTATAAAGTGACATCAAGCAGATTGCCTGTACATTTGTCAATGATTAGTACACAGGGTGTAAATTAGATCACGCAACATAGCAATTTCAATAGTAATTTTAAAAGTTGTATAATATCTCCCCTAATTATTATTTTAGGAGAAAAAGAGTATTTTGGTTTGTAGTAGAGAAAAAAATCCTGTGTCTACAAATGTAATCAATATTTGTTTTTGGTTTTTCAGTAACTGAAAATTGAGAAAATTGCTGAACACCGTTTTAACAAAAATCTGCAGTGCCTTGAAATTCTGCTGTGACAATTTATTGCCCAGCCTAATGTCACTTTGACGCGAAATGTATTCTTAATTGTCGTCTATATTTTATCAAACATTTATTTTGTGCAATTCGTTATATTGTCATTGGAATGAAATCATAATTTTGTTATAATAATAAAAATCTACGAAGATTACATGTACTACAGATTTTTGTCGAAACGATTTTAGTAATTTTCTCAATTTTCAGTTATTGGAAAACGAAAAACTAATATTGATTACATTTATGGTTACAGATTTTTTTCTCTACAAAAACCTATTTGCACTTTTTTTCTAAAATAATTAGAGGAGATAATATACGACTTTTAAATTTTACCATTGAAATTGCTATGTTGCGTGATCCAAGTCTACATCCTGTATATCTAAACTTTAGAAATAAAATAAAAACCCAATTTCAACACTCCTCTTTAGGGGGATGTACATAACTCCGAAAAGAGACGTCTAAGGGAAAAAAGTTATATAACCCCTCCCCCTCTTAATTTTCGATAAAGAATTACCTTCCGATTTTTTTTGCAATATTTGTCTAATGTGTTTGACAGGGGGTATTTTTAAAACTATGGACATGTGTCTACATGGAACTGCACATCGAGTAAAACCATTTGCAAAAGACTAATTTAAATGTATCACCCTGTATATGTATCGTATGATCTGTTATTTCCACTCGCTGGCCCTGACCAGCTGATAATTTGATTAGATCAAACTAAATTTTAAAGGTTACTGTCTCGTTCAATCTAGTCATGTAGGTTATAGTATATATAATCTTGCGATTTATTATAGAATCTTATTATATTTGTTACATTTACCTTTCACTTTTATTAATAATTCAAGTACAGGTTTATCATATAAAATCACATCCAGGGATTCGATACGGTTAATTAAATTTGAAATATCAGGCAAAAGTTTTAAGGCGATTTAAAAAGTAAATAGGTACTGATTTTTAGAAATAAAACGTATCATTGGGCGAACTTTGGAAACAGGTTTAATGGAGTTATTCGCCAATGTTTTAGAATAATCTAGGTTTTGATGTTCCCAAATCTTTTATTTTCTTGCACATTTACAAAGTACAGATTAAAATATACAAAAACATAATACAACTGAATGTTGCTAGTAACAAAAATACACGTTATTTTAATCTGTTTTTCACCATCTTTTCAATAATTTCAGTAATAAAATGAACTTTACAGAAACATTTTGGAACGAACATTTGATTTAATTAACTGAATTATCTTGACGGAACAGAAAAGTCAACGTTAACTTATCAGACAACTCAAATTCTGAGTTATCGTTCTGTTCAGTTTCAAATGTACATTGAAGACTGAATTTGATGAGTTTGGCTATACGAAACGAAATGTAGGAGGCATTGTTAAGCATTCTTCAGATTTATTTAATTTTTCGTAATACCAATCAAAATACCCTATGTTTTGCACAGATAAATTTTAATAAACTGAATTTGCAAGGGTTGTATTCCCCTGCCGTTTAAACCGATAGAGGAGCTTTTATATTCTCATCACTTCAATTTTTTGTGTTTTTCGTGGATATTTTATGCAACATTGGCATTATATTTTGCAGTGTACTCAATAGGGATGCACCAATAAGCAAATTGGACGATTACCAATTAATCGGCCTTAGCTGATTAATAATCCGAAGAGAAATTGGAAACATATCAAATGATTAAACTTTAATTCTACAATTAAAACACTGAAGCAGCTATGTAACCTAGCTGTAAACTATAGTTAATTCGTAACATTTCTTTGTGCACTGAAAAATGGTGTTTTATCCGTAAAGTTTATCCTTACTTGCACGTTTTCCTTTAAGCAGAACCTACCGAAAACCGGACAATGTCCAACAGCTGACAGTTACAGTGGAGCGGTCCCACAGGAATAATTTTAGCGGTTAAACATCCCATATCATTGTTTTATTCCTACGCATTATGTTATGCATGTGTTTACTGCACACATCAAATCCTGTTTACTGCGGTAAAGGGATACTAAACTGATGGATATTGTTAGGTGGTATCTGATAATGAACATATTGTAACACACAGGCACAGCATTATAAAATTTGCAGCAGTGGCTATGGATGGAGCTTTTTACATTTAGCTGTATCTGCATTGACAGTTTGGATTATTGGCTATTTCGAAACTAATAATCAGTTTAATTTATCAGTTCGTTAGTTAAATCGTTGAATGTGTGCTTCATTTAAAGTGATAATAATATGTATTTCGCGTTTCTTTTAATGTCTAGCATATGATTTATGTTATATTTCCACGGATTTGAAGCACAAATGATTAAAACAGTTTTAATTTTTGATCTGCTCAATTAAAATACTTGCTTTTGATCTTTTGAAGTAGAATAAAGTTATAAGTTAAGTACATTTATCTCAGTGATATTTTATAAAACTAATTTCAAAAAATGTTTATCATGTTAGTTTAATCCATTTATTGAATATAAAAGGCGCAAAACCAATCGTAGGTATATGACATTTTCAAATGCTTTATTTCGCTCTCAATCATTGCTAATTGTTAAATGTAATAATTAATTACAAATGAAAAGTTTCTTTTTGTTTATGGGTTGATATTTTGTGGTATTTCGGTCAATTCTACCCAATGCGAACATAAAAAAACCATGGTACCACCAAAACGGATCGTTTTATTACAGAATATTTAATGGTTCAGGTTTACTTATTTAATTTTTTTACACAAAAACTGTGAGTTAAGCAATAAAAATAGTTTCTGAATTAATCAAGTTTTAAAAGAACAATTTTTAAATTGCAAAATTTTAACCCTTCAAAAAGTTCTGATAACCGCTTGTGAAGGTGGTAGATGATTAAAAATATAAGTATAGGAAACCTTTTAACAACTACAATACCAAATATCATTCTCCCACATTTATGCAAATTTGAGAAATAAAATAAAAACCTAACCACTCCTTTTTAGGAGGATGTAACTCGGAAAGGAGACGTCTAAGGAAAAAAAATATTTGAAAGCCCTCTTTGATCTTCGATAAGGAATTACCTCGCGAATTTGTTCGCAATATTTAAGAAACACCCTGTATATAACTGCCTCTATAGTATCAGATAAAAGTTCATCAAAGTTTAACACATCAGTCTGACTTTTTCATGTTTTTATAAGGCGGTTTCGTATGGAACCACCAAAATTTTGTTTCTTTATTCTTCCAGGACCTTCAAATAGTTAGTACAAATACCTTTGGAGAGGAAAACCAACCAAGCTGCGCATTTTCCTGCCCATGGTACAAAAATTTGATGTGCTAACTGCAGCACAAAAAATAAACCGCGACGTATTACGTGGCACTAAAAATGTTGCAATGTTGGTTTATGTTTGTCAAAAAAATGAAAGTTGTTTTTTAAGATTTCGTAATAAATTTTAAAAAATATTATGATTTTTCTTTTTTAAATTTTTACAAATACATTTTATAGTTTACTATTATTGTCATTTATATCTAGTTCCTATTGGTACTTCATTGGAACCACCTTTTTTTTGCAGAGTAATTTTTTTTTTCTTTTGATAATTAATCAGTGGTAGGTATATAGTTTAATGCTATCCCAAAAACTATAAAAATACTTGATAAGGGAAGTTAAAACAAAAATCACCCCTCTGTTTTAAATATCTATACAACTGATCAATATTTTACTCAATGCTGGAATAAATACATAGAGGCATTGACCTATTATCATTAAAGTTCTGGCTAAACTAACGAATTTAACCAAATGACTTAAATATTCAGATAGATTGTTATACACAGTATGTCCAAAAGGTATGGAATATGCTATATATCTCAGTAAATATCCACTTTAGGGAAAAATGTTTTGAACAAAAGTTGTTAAGTACTTAGTTTTCCACCATAAGACAATTTTTTTTCCGAGTAACAGAAGTGAAGATACCCCTATGTTACACTCATTTGATAGAGAATTTTTTTCTCTTTTCAATGATGCAAAACTTAAGTACTTTCATTTAAGCAACTTTTTGAGAAAAACGCAGAAAATACTCTCAAATTTTTGACGAAATCTACAATAAGTGTTCAAAGTGTGAACCATTTACAGCTTGGCAATAATAAACTCGGTTTTTAAACCCGTTATTAACATTCCCAACCATTTCAGGTGTAAATAGACCTCATCCCTTTTCTAATACGATCTTTTAAATTTTCGATATTCTTCGACCTATTAGCATAAACTTTATTTTTAAGGTGACCCCATCATGGAAAAGAGAAAACATTCTCTATCAAATAAGAATAATATAGGGGTATCTTGTCATTTAAAAACATTCAGTTGTTTTTCATTACGCTTTTGTTATTCGAAAAAAAAAATTGTCTTATGGTGTAAAACTAAGTACCAAACAACTTTTATTCAAAACATGTTTTCCCTAAAGTGGATATTTACTGAGATATTTAGCATATTCCATACCTTTTGGACACACTTTAGTTACATATGTATAACGTCTTTTTTGCTGCTGTTATATTTAGTAAGATTATTTTTGAGATTTATTATTTTTAGATTAAAGATTCTAGTCGAGCACCAAATGGACCAATTTTAACGCAGGTAAATCCCAAAAATAATCTTACAAAAATGTACAACTTCGAATCCATTTAACAAAATTTTCGCTTTTTGTCAAATGATTAGGCATTTAACAAGAGGGCGGATTTTTCCATGTACATAACTGCGACATGAATTGAGGTAATTTTTCGGATATGGAACAAATAAAACGTAAAACGTGTAATGAATGGATATGAAACAAATAAACCTGTAATTTATCTTTAATTTTTGGATATGGAACAAAGTTAACACTGAGAACTTTGTCAATACTGAACGAATTTAAATTTTAGTTATGTTGAAGGATATGGAAAATTTTTAACATAATTTTGGTATGAATAAGTCAGTTTGCCCTAAAATGGCGTATGGAACAAAATAACTTTCAGGCGACGATGTATCAATCCTAATTGCAAAAAAAGTTCCTTTATATCTGATTTATAACTGTTTTAAAAATATGACGCACTTGTATGCGAAAGTAGTCATTAGTCGTCAGTTTAGAACTGGCAGAAAATTTTTCCCAGTTCCATTGTTCCCGTCCACACCTGGGAATAGGTGTGAAATAATGTGAACATATTTTCCACTCCTCGTTGCATATAGCTGTGTGTTAAGTGCCACTACTACCCACTCGTGAATTGTTATGTGACTTACCTAATTTTGCAACGAGTTGCAACACAATGCTGTCTCCTGCGACCGCCCAGCGAACTTCAAATGCCAGGTCGTCTTGTAAAACCTCGCAGTTCAATTTCGACTGAAACGGAGACAAATAATTTATTTTGACATTTATGACGACTTTTATCTTTCGTATTATAAAGCACCCACTCGACTTTGGCAGGGAATCGAAGGGTTATTAATGGTGGTCAATAAAATGTTATTAGGAATCGGTTTAATGCAAATAAGACGCAAGTCGGTAGCTTAAGCTTTTATTACAAAATGTATAATACACATGTCATATGAAAAAAATCATGTTCAGCATGCATTGTTCTGACTGGCCTTGTAAATTTTATACACATATCAATGGCGTTACGAAAACTAAGCATAATATAGATAATTTAATACATGATAAATAAAAATAATTTAATTAGTGCATTGGTAACTAAATTTATATCACTTGTAATCGAAATCATTTGTTATATCGAGTGTCCCGACTAATACTAAAGCCTTCAATAATTTATTTATTTAAAAAAAAATAATAATAAGTTTACCTGGTATAGTCTGCGTCAAGTCTAATGGCGAGTGGTGGGGATTTTTTTGCGCAGTAGACGCTACAATATCGTCCACGAACCTTAAAGCCATGAGCGGGAATACCAATACAACTAAGTAAGTGGTGCGTTCAGTTCCAATTGTGTTTAGTGCGCACCCCCTCGCTCGCCATCAGACCTAACGCGTACTATATCTAGGATAACCTTTCATATTTTTTTCAAAGTTAAACTGTCCATAGTACAAAAATGGTCGAGTCAAAATAATGTTTGAGGAATCTATGAGGAAGTTGATATAATTTTAAAACATACTTTCACATTAACTAGCTATTGAGATCTAGGTAATTATAAAAGCTACATGGTCGATTTAATCATAAACATCCGTAGAATTTTAAGACGATTCAAAATTATACGTCACTGACTCAGCTCTTGTAGTTTCGGGGATTTAAAAATGAAAAAGCGCTTATAATGGAACACCCTGTATTTTTTTCCAACTTTCCCTCTTTAAAGAAATAAAACGTTGTATTTTTTTTCGATAAAAAAATTATAATACGTTTAATTTTATTTACCCTAAAGTCTATTGATTGATTCCAAATGTGATTAAAAATACACTGTGTTTGTAAATATTTTTGATTTAACTTGTTTTATATCAACACCCAAATGTATTGAAATAAAATAGCTATTGAAGGCGAGTTCTTTAGTTGGGACACCCGATATAATTTAATTAGATTCATAATTCATTGACCTATGTACAAAATTAAATATACTTATACTGTAGACTCTTTATGGCTTTAATTACACTAAATAAACTCTTAAAAATTAACACAAGCACCGTAGTTAATACTGCCAGTTATAAAAATATAATATATGACATTTACAACACTAACCTAATATATAAAGCTTCTGGTAGGCGACTTTTTAACTTAAAGCAGTTAAATTTCTACATAATAAAGCCTCTATATGGCTCTTATTTCCTGCATTTTTTTTTTAAATATCATTTTTGTCCAATACATAACTCTCATCACATACAGAGAACATAGGAAAAATATTTCCAGGAAAGAGTTTAATGTTATTAAAGCATACTGCAATTTTTTTTAAGTGTTTCTGCTTACGTTTGCATTTGAAATGAATTTTTTCAGCTCTTTTAGCGGTTATAAATTTCTCATGAATGTTAAGTAAATTTAAAGAGTATACCTATACAGAATGTTGTGCATTGCCCCATAAAGTGTTTTCGTAAAATAACCTTAATGATTAGATTTTGTCAGTTGTTCAAGATGCATCAAAATGTACTAATGTAAAAAAACTTTTTTTAACCATAACTTGGACGAGTTTTACTCAAAGTTTAGTTTAGGACGTAGAATAGACGTATATCGTGGGTTTCATGTATACGGAATATTATATGTTATTTGTGCCGGATTGGAATGTATAATTGAACCTAGTTTTGTACAGTTAATAAAATTTATAATCGATTACCCCCATTAACGATTAAAGGAATAAATAATCAATTTAAAAATCATAGTCTTCATATGTTATAAGATGCTACTATATCGGCATTGTGTTTATAACATACGTTTAATGCAATTTAGCAACTTTTATTTAAATAAAGTACGCGGTTAATGAAATTCTAGTTTGCGTTTATCATATTACGTTGGGAAAGAGTGTTAATTTGTATTCACGAAGAATTTCTGCCAAGAAATTCCAGGGTACCGACAAAAAATCTTGCGCATGAGACGGTTTACTTTGCTGTCGCGTTCTGAATTTTTATTAGTCCTTTTCGTCCACAAAGTTTCTGTTAAATTAGCGAAAATCGAATCTGTGCGTACATTCTTTTATGGCGAAGACAAAATTATATCTTGTTATGTATATTTTTGAATCGGAAAATAATTTAAAAAAACAAATTGATTATACGTATTGAGAAGTTGTATTTGTGCTTTTATAGGTAGGTAATTGCATTTAATGATAATATAAAATAGTCTTTGGTGTATTCACTGTTGGTTGTAATGTTGTTGTTTAAGTCGACATGAATTTGATCTTTAGATTTTATATTTGGTCACTATAACAATGGAAAAATTTGAAGCAGAACTGGATTTTTTACCTCAACATAACGATTGTTTAAACTTTTTATAAGGCATTTAAAAAATATATTAGCAAACAATAACTTTAAAGGAATCTAAAACCGTGGCCATGACCTTGACAAAGATTAATAGTTGATTTTAAACGTTAGTTTTAATCAAGATAACCTGCTCTTCAGGCAAAGATTTCATGATTTACTTGTGTATGGATGTGTTAAAAGACAAATTTGAACTACAAGATCCATTATTTTACTTACAATTCTGTTGTAATGTATTTTATAGTTATATAATTTTTAAAGAATAACCAAACCATAGCAAATTTTAAAGTCATAACACAAAATTCTGTTAAACAGCATTGCGGACAAGGTATAAACTTCGTAGTTAATTTATTGATGTACTTTCATGATTCTGATAACCTTAATTATATGACTGCAGTTACATTACTTATTGATTATAATCAAATAAACTTAAATTATTTAAATATAGCTTCATATAATTTGACTTTAAACAATTGCTTCTTCGAATTTGAAGACAGTGGTGCAATTTTGTCGATAAACAATTAAACTTCACGATAGCTTTTGTTTTAAAGTTGTAAAAAATTTAACATAAAATTCGCCCTTATCTTGCATAACGCAAGCACATTTAATAGAACAAAAGCAATAACACCGCAGGCTAGATCTTTATTTTCCTACCTTATCATGCTGTTTTTCCTCTTTCTGTGTATGAATCCGAAAACCATAAACTTTATTTTATGTGCACTTACGACTAGTATTCGTTTTACTAGATTTTTTTGCAGATCAAATAATGAAAGATTACATTTGAATGTACCAAAAAGATGATACCTGTTCGTTGACGGAACGGTGCTACCAAATTTAGTTGAATAACATTAATGATGACGTTGCGAAATTAATTTCTTTGGTTTTCGACATCAAAATCCTCTTGAAAGATTTTTCAAACGTGAAAATTTTGTTTAAATTGAATGCACTGAGGGCTAAAAGTTAAGCAAAATTTTGAAAAACCTCATTTTGTTCGTGGTTAAATGTGTTCTATTAAACAATCACATGTGATTTAAGTTATGGATTCTTTGGGCGACTCACATGAGTTTGTGTCATTAGATGTTTAAGAAATTCGGGGCTCACTACTTTTTAATTTTGGTGTACATGATTTTGCTTTTTTTTGTGGCAATGTATAGGTGTTTTTGAGACTCTTTGGTAATTTGTGTAAAGATTTTCTTGTGGTGGCCAACATTAAAAAAAATATTCGTAGAGCGCACTGACTAAAACGTAGTTCATATTACTTTACAGGTTGACCCAGATAACATTTTCAGTATGGGGATCTGGCTTATTATAAGAGATACAGCCTTGCTTAAATTAGATGAATTATTCCCAAGTACAAGAGGAGCTATACACAAATTAAAAGTAAAAAATTCCTCGTACTTCAGATGTTGTAGCAAAAAAGATGAAATTGTTGAAGTTCACTTTTCTCTTGTAACTTTTTCGTCTTAATCATTAGATCAATTTTGTTAGTATCTCTTATAATAAGCGAGATAATGCTGAAAATGTTATCTGGAACACCCTGTATAGAGTTTTTCACCACCAAAAGCAATCACCACCCATTTAGGGTAAGGAAAATTTTAAAAAGAAGTTGCAGTAGAAAATGAGGAACGTAGAAAAAGTTAAGCAGAAGACGACGGAAGTGCAGTAATCAAGAATGAAAGAGTAGTTTTATGGTAGCATCAAGAGATAAAATTGCATCTTTTGATAGGAAGTTTTAGTTTGGCATTTCTAGTTTAACAGAATCAATGTGATTCTTTTTCTACTGAGCTTTTAAACGGCTAGTGATGTATTGGACAAAAAATGTATTAGGTAAAAACGTTTTTTACTTCTTTACTGTGCAGTAGTATGGATATTGGGGTTATTTGGTAGGAGGAATCTACTATGTTGTCTGTTAAGTTGATCCCGCAGCTGCTGTTCCTGCAGCCGTCTTAATTGGAACAACTGATTGTAATCTTGTATGTTTTGTTGATGTTGGTTTATTTGTAGAGGAGTATAAGGTGCGGGTTGTCTTAGGAATAGGTTGTTATCATTTTGTTGAGGTATGTGTTGGTTGTACAGGGGTTGCTGTTGTGGCACAAAGAATTGCTGGTTGTAAAGTTGTTGTTGGTGCTGCTGCTGTTGCTGTTGGAACAGCTGCTGTTGGTACAGCTGCTGCTGCTGGAGGTACTGTTGGTGCGGCGAAATTTGGTTAACCACTAAAGAATTTGGCACTAGTTGTGATTGCACTATAGTTTGCTGCCCCAACAGAGCCTGTTGTTGATTTTGAAAAACGTGCGGTTGATTGACTAAATTTTGAACGACTAGGGCGCGGTTGTGCAAGTCACGATTAACGAGCTCGTGGCTGTTGGCTTGCTGATTGATATTTCCTGGCACATCATTGCGACGTTGAGCAACGAGCGGTTGAAGCGCGATTTGGCGGGAAAAATGTGACGGAGGGCGATAAGTTGTGGCTTCTAAATGTCCCCCCACTAATTGCACTTGTGGCCTCGGCACTTCGCTTGAATAATCGAACGCGCGAGGTCGCTTCTGTAACAACAGAAACATATTAAACTAGTGGGGGAACTTACACAGCCTTTTTTAAAGTTTTGCAATTTACAAAAATTTTACGGTTCAATCAATCACTCGGTTTAAGTCGCCCCCTGACGTCATTCAAACGTAGGAAAATATTTGGTCTAAACTGTAAACCATACATTTCTGTTGAGGTGTAGAGGAATGCGTACATAGATAATTTTTAGCTATAAAAACGACGTTTACAAAATAATTTTGCGGTTATTATAAATTACATAAATTAACCGTAAAAATTATAAAATACATTGCAGAGAATTCCATTCTAAAAGGACTGGAACCGTCAATAACTGAAAACGTTTATGGAATATAAATGGAAATATTAATTAATATTTCATAAACGTTCTAAAATTGTGCATTATAATTATAACTTATTTCACAAACAATCCTAAATTTTCAATATTATTGTAATTATCTATTACTTAATAATATTACAATAAAGAGAATGTTTTATCATGGTCTATCATGTCCCATACAGAAATTAGTTGATAAACATGCAAATTTAAAAATTGTTAGTTCGACATTCAAAATGCAAATTCATATTTGGCAACTTGTCTTGTTTGTTATCTGTGTTACCGAAACAAAAAAGAGACAACGCTGTTTTTTGGTAATTTTTACGGCCAGCAAATTGGCTAATATAATAAATAAACAATTAAAAGTTTTGTTAGTTTCTGGATACAAAATTAACCAATTGGCGATTAATATAATGCGCAAATTATGTGATAATTTAGTAGGTATATTAAAAAATGTGTTTAATCAAGTAAATTAAAATAATTACATAGTTTTTTTTAAATATTTTAATTAAGGCTGTTCAAAATTTATTAAAACGATTAAAAATAGTTTTTCACATTATTTTTGAATTAACATTTGTTTAAAATGCATTTTAAAGATAAAAAGGAGATTTTTAAGCAGGGCCGGTTTCACTATTAGGCGAATCTAGGCAATTGCCTAGGGGTGCCAATATAAAGTGGCGCCAACCTTACTCACAAACAAAGAAAAATAGATCTTTAAATGTTTTCGACTTTTTAATTCTAGCAAAATACTATTGCATTTAAAAGTAATTAAAAAGTATTTAAATAATATAAAAAAATAGTACATGTATTTAGTATTTTAATTCAACTACCTACGTATTCTTAGACACAACTAAAATGTCGAGATTTTTTTAAGGTGACGGTTATTGATGCTTTAAAAGTGTTTACAAAACACCTTTAACGTTTGCACATGGGTTGTACGCATCTGGGAGTAATTTGTTCTGTGGTCAGCAATTTTATCTACCCCTCGCCAGTGGCAGAACTGCTTATAAAATGTTTGACTAAGGAACATTATAATAACATGATAATTAAAGATGTATTGCGGGAACAGATTTATCTAGTTAATTACAAATAATAGCAGGGCGAATTCCAGAAAAAAACTTTTTCATCAGATATCCTGCCAACTGAAAAATAATTTAGAAAATAGTGTACCAAATGTGTACATAGCTCTAAGAAGTTTTGCAACATTTGCCAGTATTGGTAGCAAGTTTAGAGAGGAGTTTTTCAAAATTAAAACCTAAAAAAAAAGTACAATGTGTAATCGGTTTGCGATGTACCACGACTCACTGGTCTAGAAATAATATCGACAGAGCTCTTAATTGCATCTACAATCGATATAGATGCATTCAAAAGTTCATCAAAGCAAAAGGCAGAAAAATTAAATTTTCGTAATTTAATGTATAGGGGCGCCTCAATTTTCTTTGTCTAGGGCTAGGGGCGTAAGATACCGGCCCAGTTTGTAAACATTTTTAAATAAATTTTCGTGCAAAATTTTGTTTTATCAATTTCCCTTTCGTTAAATATTATATTTCATATAACTAACTGAATAAATAGATTATCTGTAGGTAATATTTTTTATTATGTAAGTTTATTTAAGCAAATTGCTTATTAAACTCGCAGTGTATTTAGGTTTATTTGTTTACGAACAATATTCAAAGAACTGCAACGATAAATTTGATTTATTCTTGGTTAAACCCATTGGAAAAGTTTTTATTAAGCAAATTAAGTTTATGATTGTAAATTTTATGACTAGTTTGTGCATATAAAATATTTAAGTTACATAAATATTGACAATTTTATTAAAATAACGATATACGATGTTATAATAGTGCATGGAACAATGAAAAAAAAAATACCACTCGTTTTAAAATGAAAAAATAAAGCGTATGGAATGTCGACTGTTTAGATATATTATGACCTTGTTTTAGGCTTTTTTCATTGTAAATAAGAAAATTAAAACCCACAATAATTCATGTAATTTTGCTAGTAAACCTTGTATTTACTGATTTCATGAAAATAAAGCAAAAAATGTACAGTATTTACTTGTTTAACAAAACTCAAAAAGACTTTACTAATTAGTGACTTTGAGGTAAAAGCTGATGTTTAAAAACCGCTGCATTTACAAAAAAAGAACACCAACTGGAGTGCAAATGTAGGAGTTCGCCTTTTTTTATAATGTTCATAGTTTATTTATATTTAAAAACAATTTTTTGCAATTGTTAAGCTGCCTTAAAGTTAGCTTGTTTTGCTATCTTTATGTTTATTATTTCACAACTATTAAGTTGATTTTCTTGTAACGTTTATTTTTATGTAGCAAAACTTAACTGGATATAAAAAATTCTTTGGTTGACTTGTTTTGTGGATTTACGTACAATATAATATTAAATCTACCCACAGATTAAATTTTATTATATTAAAAACTAAAATAATAAACCAGTGACCAGAGAAAATTGTGATTTCAAGTGGTGATTGTAAAAAATATTTACAAGTGTAATAAGGTACTCAGATATTTTCAAAATATCTTGTAAACTGGGACAGCTTAAAAAATATCGCTGTTTTCAAAATGTACTAGAAGGAAAAAACTACAATAATTCCGATAAGTGGACAAGTAAATAATAAGAAATGAATAATTTTTAACTGATTTCTTAATCGAGGTACGGAAAAAAATTTAAGCTCACTATGTTGTGTTGGTCTTTGGTTAATAAAAGTTGACTTTAATTTAATTACCTGTTTTATATTTACAGATAGGATAGTTGATTATTCATCTTATTGTATTTTCGCCACAATGGTTTTTCTAAACACTGTCTTCTGTTACTTATTATTTCTGTGAATTTATTTAAAAAATATTCATGATTTTTAATTATTCACATTTCGATAAAATAAAACTTATAAAAAAAAAGTTGTTTTGCGCGCTGTGTGGGTCAGAGTGCATTCATATTTAGGACGATCAGATGTTGGGAGATTCCCCCATTTTAAGCGGATCGCTCTAGTAGGAATTTAAAGTTACGATTTTCTCATTTAAAATATTTATAAGTATTATTTGTACCTTGATCGTTAAAATTTTTAAATATAATTAGAACTCTATCGTATGTAGAAATATCTGATTAATTCTTAATCACCGATACGTATTTTTATTATAATAATTTTACACTGTTTACACAAAACTGTTTAGAAAAATTGCCGAATTTATCACACATAGGGAAGAAAAATTAGCGGAATAACTAGTAAATGAATGAAAGGTTAAAATAATTCGCAGTTAGAATGTTACTAAAAATCTTGAGCTTTAAACACGTTGTGCGTTGTGCGCTATTTTAAACAATACGCGGTTATTTTAAAAATCATTGTTGCTTCAAAAGATAATTATTAGTAACTTATTTAAGAGGCAATACAAGCGCCATGATGCAAATAAATACCAAAAAACTCGAAAAATAAGACGTTTGTTGGCTAAAGTCAAGTGGGTCTTTGCAGTTCTTACAGTTTATTGGTGTAATAAAATATTTCTACTTCTACTTATATACAATTTTAATCATCTATGTACATATATACACAACATTTTATGTTAATATTTACTTGTTTTTTCTTACCTGTGGACTAACACCGAGCATTTTCAACGATGGAGGCACGTTAGCATTTTTGGGGATCTGTACGTGTCCAAAATCGACGGTAAAAGCTTCGCACCAAATTCCAAAGTGTCCGATGTCGAAGACTGTCAAGTCTCCTGGTAGTGTAAGGACGACGGTTTTGCGGTCGTATCGTCTTAGAGGAACTTCTTTGCCGTTTTCGTCTGCCACTCGTATGCCTTGTGGAGACGGTTTCGGACCTCTTCCCACCCAGAATTTGGCGTCTGAAACAAAGGAAATTTTGAAAACGGGTTGATTATTACAAAAATCCAAAATTGTTTGTGATACACAGGGTGACAACAATCTACATGTGTCTTGTGGGTAACTTTGTTATTATTAGAGTTAAATTAGAAAAGTTGTGCAGATTTTCAAAACAAATTTAATGGTATTTTGACATAGACCTTCAACTTTTTTTAAATATTTAAAAGGCTAGAAACAGACGATTTTTTCAGTGGTACATAATTTTATAGCCAACCTAAAATTAAAATGTGAAATGAATCCTGTAGATATTTTTATTAACAAGGGAGGGTCACGATTTGTTGTCGATAGAATCCGATCAAGGCTGTGTTTATTGCATCAAGAACATCAAAACTATTTTTTTTGCAGAGTTATACGTGCCACTGGCCATTTCCTTCGGAATAAAGGTAATTTTTGCGACCGTGTTGGCCATGAAACCGTCAGAGATAAAATCGAAATTCTTCTATTTACCATTGCGCGCATCCTTTTCCTTTGCAAGTAAAATGGTGCAAGGTTTTTGAAAATATCTTTAACGGATCCGGAAAAAAACGCGAAAAACGAGGCCCTTGTAAAAACGGTTTCCCCTATGTTAAACACCTATGCAAGTCGCATAGATAGTTATAGAACTTCTCAAATCGTAGCTCTTTTGCAGGGGTTTCGTTTTTGACGTTTTTCTCCGGAACCGTTTAAGATTTTTTCAAAAACTTTGCACCATTTCACTTGCCAAGGATGCGCAAATTGGTAAATAGAAGAATTTCGATTTTATCTCTGAAGGTTTTATGGCCAACGCGATCAGTTTCTCCCCAATTTTTCCGAAGGAAATGGCCAGTGGCATGTATAACTCTGCGAATTAGTTTTGATGTTCTTGACGCAATAAACACAGCATTGGTAAGATTCTAGCGACAACATATCGTGATCATTCCTGGTAAGAATTGAAAAAAAAATATTGAAAAAGTCAGGCCACACTTGATTTTTGAGATATAAGGCAAACTTGACTATTCTTAAACGGCAACAATAATTCGTTATGGCTTCAATAAAAAGATTATTTTTTCTCGTATCAATGATGTATGGGTTATTAGGTTTTTCTTTAAAAATAGGCAAATTGTAGCAATGTTACCGTATTTATTAAGTTTAATTAGAGTGACCACTGAAAAAAACAACTACTTCATTTATGCAGTTTACATTTTTTAAATCTAGTAATAGCGAAAACGCGCTTAACGAGACGCGTATAACGAGAACCAAGGTATGCATTTATTTAAGTAAAGTCTCTGTGAGTTGGTTAAATGTTATAGTCTTTTTCCTGTCAGCGTTGCTTTAAAATTGAATGAGTTTTTTCTCCTTTATCCCAACACAGCTTTTAAAGTCCTCTAATGAAATTCCCTCGTAAGTGTAGCGAATTACAACTCTCTAAATGGACTTAAAATCAACCTTTTTGGAACATTCGCATGCTTTTTCAACACAAATCGGCAATTTAAATTCAAACAGAACACAAGGGTGTAGGGTCATTGACAATCGCAAATTTGGAAGTAATCGATGTTACAAAAATACTTCAAATTTAATTTATTCGCAACAAAAGCGAATTTAAAAAAAACAGAATTTTTAACCAACACCTACTTTAATGCAAGTAGCAATTTACTTTTTGTTTTATTGTTAGTGTACTTTTTTTGTTCGTACTTAAACTTGATTTATTTCTTCCTGAAAAACAAATGAAGTTGTAATTGCGCTGTGCTTAATTATTAATTTCTTATATCGAGTGCGCTTAGGATATAAACGTCCAACCCACAAATGTTCTTATATATAAATCATAGATTTTATAGCTCAAGCAAATGGTGATATACGGTAGGACGTTTTAACGCCACCTTCAAATAAATTATCTAACAAAACGGGGGCCGTCTGTTAAAACAGCTGGTTATTCAGGTTAATCGTACTGCGGCACAACTTTATAATTAACAGCAGGTTACCGACAGCAACAAATGTTACGTAACATATTTTGTTGATTTAACCTAATGACTTATTTCTGACAGCTGCAGCTAAAAGAATGTTCGAACATCATGTGCTATTAGTCTGATCATTCTGATTCTGCTTATACTTGCTCGAACTTTTTTGGTTTTTAAAGAAAACCAAACTTCGGTCTCTTCTATATTGATATAAATTGGTATAACACTGCAAATAAAGAAGAAAAGGAAGTCTTGAAACTAATATTCCATGCCGATAAGAAATACTTAAAGAAAAATATCAATGTTTTTTTACTTAAGCGTATTTTGAATCATAAATGAATCACCTAAATAATTCGCTTTCATGTTTTTCAACTTGGCTTTATTGTTTAATTTTTCTAACTTTTATAATATTATGTTCTCAAGTCTGCTGAAACGGAATGTGGAACAATAAAACAGTGTAATAGTAATATTAGGTGGACCGAAGAAGTCAAAAGAAAAGCAAACGAAAAGAAAAGACCATG
This sequence comes from Elmis aenea, assembly GCA_947652605.1. Taxonomy (NCBI): domain Eukaryota; kingdom Metazoa; phylum Arthropoda; class Insecta; order Coleoptera; family Elmidae; genus Elmis; species Elmis aenea. The sequence continues at coordinate 8,170,924 of OX393579.1, forward strand.
ATATTCAAGACTGGCGATAGTAAAAAATGCGAAAATTATAGCGGCATATCTCTTTTTAGTGTAGTAGGAAAATTATATGAAAGAATTTTAGAGGAGAGATAAAGGAAAAATTTTGAAAGAAATTTGGAAGAAGCGCAATGTGGCTTCAGACTGGGTAGAAGCACGCAGGATGAAATTTTCACGTTAAGACAGTTAAGTGAAAAAATTATGGAACATTCAAAGATTGTGAACTTGTGCTTTATCGATATGTCTAAAGCTTTCGATAAAGTGCCAAGGAAAAAGATCTGGATAATATTAAAACAAAGTAGAGTGGGAGAAGGATTATTAAACGCCATCAAGAGTTTATATAAGAGTAGTAGAAATTATGTGCGAACCTATAACAGCAGTTCCCAGGAATTTATAACAACAGTGGGAGTAAGACAAGGAGGCACATTAAGTCCACTGCTCTTTATAATTCTTATGGATAAAACAATTAAAGAATGTAAGCAACTCACAAAGAAAGCCTACTGGGGTTGGAATAAACTAAAACCAATATCCTTAACAGAACTAGCTTCTGCAAATGATGTGGTGCTATTAGCTAAAAGCGAAAAGGACTCGCAGCTCAATCTAGACGTATGGGCAGATACATTAAGTAGATATAGTATGAATATTAATACAACCAAGACAAATGTTATGCTTATAGCAGGTAGCGAATTTTAAATATTTAGGAACAATAATTGCAGAGAATGGTAAACTGGAGGAAGATCTGAATTATGGAATAGCTGCAGCGACGAAATTTTACTACGCCACTAATAAAAGTTTGATAAGCAAGAATGAGATATCAAAAGAAACGAAGACGCGAGTTTTTAATGCAGTGTACGTACCCATTCGCAAGTACAGTTCAGCAACTTAGTCACTAACACAAAAACAAAAACAAAAAATACAGGTACAGGAAATGGGATTTCTGAGAATAGAGGGATGTAGGCTGATCGATAAAATCAGTAGGGAAAAAATTCGAAATAACCTAGGAGTGACAGATATTAAGAAAAAGATGGAGACGAATCAATTAAGATGGCTTGGACATTTACTACGCATGTCAGAAAGTAGATACGCGAAAATAGCATGGAAAATGCAGATAGAGGGTAAAAGAAATAGAGGAAGACCAAGAATAAAATAGAAAAAAGAAGTGAGGCAGAGACTAGAAGAAAAAGGAGTCAGCTGGAGAGATGTGCCACAATTAGCTAACGATAGGCAGGAGTGGAGAAATATAACACAGAAATAAAAAAGCATACCTCGACACCAAAAGGAACTAGAGCAGAGGTCCCCAAATTTGTTTGTCTCGTAGACCACTTGCCATGTTTTTCGGTTTTGGGTAGACCCTCTGCTTACCTGATATTGATTTTTTTGCAAATTCATCAACTTTTTTTACAAAATAAAAACTTACATCCAGAGAAAATAAAAACGTACGCGGGCGGAGCTGCGGGCAACTGCTAGTTTATAATAATTCTTAAATAGTTTTATATATCAGAAAATATACCTAATCACTTAAATTTTAATATAATGCTTCATCACGTTTCATGAACATTTATGTTTAAACATTTTTACTTCATAGGCACTTTTATAATTTATGTAGAGAGTTATATGTCTTTATATTATAACTATCTGTGTACGTGAATTATTCGATTCATGGAATGCCAAAATTAAAGTCACGACCTGCTTATATGAGATCCACTATCGTTGACCCCCATTTTCATTTCATGGACCCCCAATTTTTTTCCCGCTGACATGGACCCCTTGCAGGTCGTCGTCGACCCCTGGGGGTCGATATAGACCACTTTGGGAATCACTGAACTAGAGGAACCGATTAAGAAGAACAAAATAGTACCTATATTGCAATTTTATGTACAAAAACGACTAAATGTGTGGGCGATTAAAAAATGTATGTGTTTTAGAAATTTACCAGCGAATGCATAATGCATGTGTATTAGAAAAGTTTCAGATAGGCGACACCTAATTTTTTTCAATTTTGTCTGCTTTGTTTTCGCGTTGGAAAATTATAATTGAAACTATGACGCAGCAATATCGCTTTATCACAGACGCACCTGTATTAAATCATAACTTAGTTAGCCGTGCAATAACAGCTAGTAATCTGAACGGTGTCATGGCTGTGTGATATACTGAAGTCACAGATTAAAATTAAATTGACAATTCTAGTGTTCGCGTGTGCAATCTAAATGTAAAAAATTGGCGATCCAAAACTTTTTCGGTGTTATACCATGTGTTACCGAAAAATAAGTTCTTTAGGAAATGCTGGTGGATGAATACCCGAAACAGAAGATATTATAAATAAGGTAGGACTTTTGGATCGGTTTTAAATTTGTTATGGGGAAATTTAAAAAAGTGTTTTAAAATTATTTTGATATTTGTAAATATTGCACGCAACTTAATAAGCAAATGAACAAAATTTAAAATATTTGAATTGTACGCAGGGATCTACCAGCAGAATTTTGCGGATTAAATTGTCCCTAATTATTTAATGGCAACAATTAAAACACAACATTTTGTACATTATGAAACGATTAACCGTACAGGCTTGCAAATTAATTTATAGAAGGTGTAAGTTTATTAAACTTAATGCAGAATATGTGTAAAATTGATCCAAAATAGTGTTTTTTTGCAACAGAAATTGGATACAATGTAATTCAAATCCTATTTTTTTTAATTAAAAAATTTCTTTGAGCGATGCCAAATTCGTTTCGTCTGTATAATAAATAATCACTAAGATTGCGCCTGGTAAAGAGACAAGGGTCTCCAAAGCGGTAAAGAATTCTGTAAATTTATTTGTTTTATAAAAACTGATAGTATTTTTTACATAAACTTATGTACAACAAATAAATATACATATAATAGTATAAATATGTAAAAGATGATGTTGGAACTTTCTTAGTTGATATTATTTTTAATTTAACACGTTATTGGAGCCAAAATTTAAAGCTTCATCAGAGTAAATTTAAAAATTAACAATATTTTAAAAATCTGTTTAGCAGAAAAATCCCAAATTATTATCTATCAATTTGTAAATGTTTAAACACTCTATTGTAAAAATTTGCCTACCTTCGTTATATTTTGAACATTTTTTAAACATTTGTGTTGTTACAAATCACTTTCGATTTTAACCAATCGCAAAAGAATAATTTTCTCCTAATTTTCTGTAAAATTAGATGTAGAAGATGTTTACACAGATAGAACAGAACCTCCAAATCAGTAATGTATAAAATAACTTTCAGACTTGTACATTCATAATTATTACTGGTTCATGTTCTTGTGCTATAGAGCAGCAATAAAAAAGCGCAGAAAAAATAAAAAATCTTGCATACCATGCAGAAAACTTGCCTCCGACGAGCATGCCATAACAATTACCTAATGTAAAGAGTGTACCTAAATAAATAAATAGATATTATTGTTTTTCCTCATACAGATTTTAGTTTTTATTCATTTAATCATGCCTGTAATTATACAGGGTGTTTCATAAGTGAATGCTGATTCTTAAGGGTATTATTCCTTGGATGATTTTAAGAAAAAAAGTTTTTATCAATGTAGGTCTGCAACCGCCGTATTTTTGAGATACAGGGTGTTAAAAGTTAAAAAAATTACGTTTTTTTCGTAATATTCTTGATAATAAAAGGCTTTATGTTTTTTTTTTGAAATTTCACTTTAGTTTTAATTTTTAATACTCAATACATTTAAGGACATATTAGTACGAACGCCATTGGTAGAAATAGAACAATTTTATTTTCTGAAAAAAAATGTGTTTTTATGCCTAGTTAGTAAGCTTACCTACTAAAATTTAAAAAAAATATCTAAAGCGGTATCAAAAATATTACGAAAAAAACTGTTTTTCAAATTTTAACACCCTGTATCTCAAAAATACGGCGGTTGCGGACCTACATTGATATAAACTTTTTTTCTTTAAATCATCCAAGGAATAATACTTTAATACTCTTAAGGATCAGCACTCAATTATTACACACCCTGTATATTAGTTTAATCGATAATTGCTCATAAATCTCTTTTTTTCTACAGGTTGGTACCCGGTTCTTGAGAATGACTACGTGAACTTTAATGAATTTTTGTTTTGTTTCAGGACGAGAAAACTATATTTCGCTTTAAAAAAGGTTAAATCGAGACGATCTGGGAGGTTTTATTTTTTTTTTGTTTCAGGACAAGAAAACTATATTTCGCTTAAAAAAAAAGTTTAAATCGAGACGATCTGGTAGGTTTTAAAAACAATTACTAGAACATGAAAAATCACCAAAAGTGCGTAGGTACCCGGTTACTGACATAAGGGTTAATTAATAGATACTAAAAAAAACTTATGATATAAAGTTTTATAGTTAAGATTAATAATATGGTGTAGGGAATGATTTTGATCCATCGATTTAATTTAAAATTTGTTCCTTGAATTTCCGAAAATGTTTTGAAATTAACGACAAGAAAATTTAAAAACCAACCAACATCAGTTTTACAATCCGCAAACCCAAAAAATCTTCAATTTTAATTAGTTATACTTTAATTGGGTATCATAGTATCCGAGTTGTTTGAAATTTATGCCAGTCAAACGCATTAAACAATATTTGAAAATAGCAGATTTGTGTTAGAGGATTTTTTAATGAGAGTACACATGTGAATAAAATGTTCAACTCAAATTTCGAACCAAAATTTTAAAGTTAACAAGAAATAGGTCATAACATGGCAACTGATAAATGTATTGAGAAGTAGGTATAACGACTTTCTTTTTCAGTGTATTAAAAGACGTTTAATATCTTACATAAATACATTTGGGAATTATGATGATTCTGAAAAATTAAACTAATAAAAACGGTAATGCTAGGTTATCACTTTTACGATTTAATGCCGGCGCAGCGCGTACGATACCGCATAATCTAGATTCCGGTAAAATTTAAGCATTCTGTTTTCGTGATCGGGGGTAATAAAAGTTAAAAAGCTGTAAAATTACACACCTGGGGCCTCGCCGTCGTAGGACAGGTTGGGAATGAGAAGCGTTTGCGCGTCTACGATGACTATATTATCAGATGAGATGGCGTGCACACCACGTAGAGCGTCGATCTTCTGGGGACGTGGAAAGTCGAAGTTTCGGGGGATTTTCACATCTCCGAAGTTGACCTGAAACAAGCACACAATTAACTAACATGCCAACTGGTTTTCATTTTCCTAGTGTACATTTTCTCATACAACTATTGTCTAGTGTACAGGGCCAAAATCGTAGTGTTTGCAGGCTATTTCAGTAGCTATTATGTTAAGTGAAAAATTATTTAGGTCACTGGGTCTATTTTCACATAAAGATCCCTTTGTGTAATCAGATTTGTTGCAGGTATTTTCGCTCTTTCAGTTACAAACAAAAATCAGAATTTTTATGATTTTAAATGGTTTACTTAACACTGTTTTATTTTCTAAAACCTAACAAAATTTAATAATGTTTTAAATAGCTGTTTTTAATTAACAAGTAATTGTTAATCCCGATGTTTATGTTTTTCTTAATTTCCGAGATATACGGTGTACTTAATATGTAATATTTAATGTAAAACCTATGGTTGAGCCACAATCCTATTAAAAAGAAAATTTCTCTGGCTTTTCAAAAATGCATACTTTTACAAAGATACCTAAAATTACTTCCTTTTCCAGATTTTGTTTTTTGTAAATGTTTCCAAATGTTTATAACAAAACTGTTTATTGTAAAATTTCATATCAAAAATTCAATAAATATGATGTTCTATAAATCTATATGCATTTAATAATTTATATTTTTAGTATCGAAAACTTTGAAAAATTGGGATTAATGTTTACCACTCAAAGTTATTTACGGCCAGTCATCCATACAGGGTGACAATAATCTACATGTGTTGTAGGGGTAACTTTGTTATTATAAGAGTTACATAGTCGGTTCAACTAAAAGTTGGGCAGAATTTCAAGACAAATTTAATGCCATTTTATCATTTGACGTGCAAAACATTCAACTTTTTTAAAAAATATTTTGAAAAAACTAAAAGCATACGATTTTTTTAATAATAACTAATTCCAAAACCACCTATGTTAATACTAAAATGTGAAATGATTCCTGTAGATATTTTTACGTAGAATAAGAAAAATACTTGATTTTTGAAATATAAGCCAAACTGATTTTTTTTAATGGCAATCATAGTTGGCTATGGGCTTATATAAAAGAGATTTATTTTCTCGTTTCATTTATTATGGGTTGTTAGGTTGATCTTCAAAAATAAGCATGTTATAGCAATATTATTGTATTTATTAAGTTAAATCTAAGTGGCCATGGAAAAAAACACAAAAGATCATATAATTAAGCTAGCTTTTCTTTTACAAAAACAATGAGTAGGAAACTCCGCACATCTACATAGTCTTTAAAATTTTTTTTTACTTCTAAGATTTTTCAAATTCAGTATTTCATATATCTTAAAGTACGTTTTGCATTCATTTTATAAGTAAAAAAGCTTCAATTGAATTGCTTTAAAATAACCAGCAATTCTTTCAATTGTACCATATGACAGTTCATTTAAAAGTGCACAAGAGTGTTCTGTGGCCCAAGATAAAGCAGTGTTTGATAATTTGCCAAAAATTATTGCCCATTTTTCAAAATGTATTAAATTTTGAATTCATGTTATTAAACTGTGATAATTTTTATGATATATGTGAAAATAATGGTTGAGTTGCAAGAAAAAAACTTAATTTTAAGGGATCTTTAGAAGTTGCGACTAAAAATCTTGGAACTTGTGAAGACTTTTAAACTCTAATTCTTGTGCTTTTGGGCTTTTAAAAATGAACCAAAATTAGAGGTCTTGGCCTCTCAAAAAAAATAATAATTTGTATTTTATCATTCATAAGAAAGAAAGTTTGAGAGAATATTACTACCTCAATCTATTTGGAAATTAGATAAGCTATCTTATAATTAACTTAAAATATATTTGCTTATTTTAACATACAATTTTATAAATGCTAAGCTAAACTTCTAGAAAAACGTCATTTGTTTAAATACGTGTGTGTTTTCCTTTAAAAAGATACTATTTAAAGACATATTATCATGATAATCATAAATCAATGAAACTTGCAAATGAATAACCAAAACAATTTCTATTTGTTACGTCCATTAACTCCAAGAAGTAATAAAAGTGTTTATATGTAAATATTTATTAATGATTTATTTAAAAATAACCCATGCGATTGCTTAATGCTTGTTTTATTGTATTCAGAGAAAATGCATTCGAATATATTTGCGTAATGAACTAGCTTGGATAGTAAAAGAATGAAGTGATATGTTCATTTTTATCTGCTTTATGTACTTAATATAAAAATAATTATAGTATATGTAAGTGTGTTGACTGTATTTGCATATTTTATCAGGAAAAGATAAAGTAACCAATGTTTTAGAGTTAAATGCATCCTAAAATTTAATAAAAATAATTACGTTTTATAATAAGGTGTAACAAAATATGTATAAAGCTTTTTACTCCCAGAAACATATATATTTGTTATCGAAGAACGATATGTAGGTAACACTTTATGACATTGATTTAAAGGACATAGCTAGTAACAAAAGTAATTTTCGAAAACCAAACAAGCATTTACTCCTATTATTTATCATAATAACCTTGATGAAGTAATTGTTATTAAAAATGTAATTCTTGTGTTAATAAAAAAATATTCCATTAATATTTGTTTACTTGAAACTCATTTTATAGTTTCTAGAAGAAAAATTAACTGCTATTTGACATGTAAATAAAAAATTGCATTGTAACAACAAAATATTTAAAAAAAAATTAATTATTAAGTGCTGGATGTTTCCCAAAATTTTTAAATCTATATTTTCGGGTTGTGTTGTCCGTTTTAACACTTAATATTATAGCGACAATTTTATAAAGCGTTATTTGTAAACAGAATTTTTGTTTTAACCTGTGACGGAAATTTATTTTGCGATATCCATGATAATGCGCCAACGTTTTACTTAAGACCGGCCTTCGTATGTTATCATAACTGCTTCAAATGTAATAAAACTCCTGCACTGGCTTTTAATGCAATTTTCGAAATCTTCCGCTGTAGATGTCGCCAGCTATCGGGTTAACAGTCAATTGGGTTTATTTTTGCAAATTTTAGGCGCTAAAATGCCTATTGAGCAAAAAATAAGGTCTAGTCGGATGAGTGGAAGAAAATTTTGGCTAAAGTATTTTGAACCTAAGCAAAACTGTCTTAAATTTGGTTTAAACTTAAGTTAACGGTTGCTATTAGCTTCTGAGCTATTAATTTAGTGTAATTAACTATTTTCGAACATTTTTCGTGATTATTATCCTTAATTTTGTAACTAAACAAAATTCAAAATGTTGAATCAAAACTTTTTTCCATTTTATTCCGGCGTTTTTGCAATCATACTTAGACCACATGGTTTGTTCGGACTTTGACCAAAAATTTACGAAATTGGTACCTATTGACTCTCATCCCGATAGCTGGCGACATCTGGAACAAAATCTTTCGCGATTTGCACTAAATTAAATTAAAAAGCATTTAGACAACACACAGGGTGCGAACATTAAGTTAAGCTCTCTTATTTCGATATAGCAATTGCCTAATGCCTAATTAAACATCACTTATCTTTTGTTAATCGAAAATCTCTGGTAAAAATATTAAACCAGTTATAGGTTTTTGTATCTTGAGCAGTAGCAATTTTAATAATATTAAGTACACTTAATAAATTAAAAATTTATGAATGTATAACATGTAACTTATTTATAAGACTGGAGTCTCGCAAATGGACGAAGTATTTCAACAAGAGACAATGAAATATAAGTGATTCATCATTAATAGTTTAAGAGAATATGTATACAAATCAGCATGAAATGAATGTAAAATTAGCTAAAAGCTAAATAAAGATTTCTTATTACTATTAAACGTATGTATATATTTTAACTTAAAAATGTATATAAACAAATACGTGTTTTTGCTTTTCCCAAACAGTTTAAAATTTTGCTTTGGAAATTTATTTCGGTTGTTTTTTCAATGTAAACAATGTTCCTGTTATTATGTATCAGAAATTATTTACTTTAAAATTCAATGAAACAAATTTTTTCATTCAAAAATCGCATTAAAACTTAAAATTATCTTTAACGGTCTCTGAGAAAAGTGCGAAATACGAGAACCCGGTAATATACCGCTCGGAAAATAAAAACATCTCGGTCTACGAAAAAATTCGTAACTCCGTTATTAGCGTCCCGAAAATTTTGATTTGGTGTTTAAAATGTAGCTAAAAGACTGGCGCATCCAACGATGTAAAGAAAGTGCAAATAAAACACTTTTTGATATCATCCACGGCCGTCTGAAAAAGGTCCGGCAATATGCCGAGAGTTCGCTCGCAAAAATAAAAACATCTCGGTCTACAAAAAAAAATCGTAACTCCGTTATTAGCGGGCCGAAAATTTTGATTTGGTGTTTAAAATGTAGCTAAAAGACTGGCGCATCCAACGATGTTAAGAAAGTGCAAATAAAACCCTTTTTGATATCATCCACGGCCGTCTGAAAAAGGTCCGGCAATATGCCGAGAGTTCGCTCGCAAAAATAAAAACATCTCGGTCTACAAAAAAAATTCGTAACTCCATTATTAGCGGGCCGAAAATTTTGATTCGGTGTTTAAAATGTAGCTAAAAGACTGGCGCTTCCAACGATGTAAAGAAAGTGTAAATAAAACTTTTTTTGATATCATCCACGGCCGTCTGAAAAAGGTCCGGCAATATGCCGAGAGTTCGCTCGCAAAAATAAAAACATCTCGGTCTACAAAAAAAATTCGTAACTCCGTTATTAGCGGGCCGAAAATTTTGATTCGGTGTTTAAAATGTAGCTAAAAGACTGGCGCATCCAACGATGTAAAGAAAGTGCAAATAAAACACTTTTTGATATCATCCACGGCCGTCTGAAAAAGGTCCGGCAATATGCCGAGAGTTCGCTCGCAAAAATAAAAACATCTCGGTCTACAAAAAAAATTCGTAACTCCGTTATTAGCGGGCCGAAAATTTTGATTCGGTGTTTAAAATGTAGCTAAAAGACTGGCGCATCCAACGATGTAAAGAAAGTGCAAATAAAACACTTTTTGATATCATCCACGGCCGTCTGAAAAAGGTCCGGCAATATGCCGAGAGTTCGCTCGCAAAAATAAAAACATCTCGGTCTACAAAAAAAATTCGTAACTCCGTTATTAGCGGGCCGAAAATTTTGATTCGGTGTTTAAAATGTAGCTAAAAGACTGGCGCATCCAACGATGTTAAGAAAGTGTAAATAAAACTTTTTTTGATATCATCCACGGCCGTCTGAAAAAGGTCCGGCAATATACCGAGAGTTCGCTCGCAAAAATAAAAACATCTCGGTCTACAAAAAAAATTCGTAACTCCGTTATTAGCGGGCCGAAAATTTTGATTCGGTGTTTAAAATGTAGCTAAAAGACTGGCGCATCCAACGATGTAAAGAAAGTGCAAATAAAACACTTTTTGATATCATCCACGGCCGTCTGAAAAAGGTCCGGCAATATGCCGAGAGTTCTCTCGCAAAAATAAAAACATCTCGGTCTACAAAGAAAATTCGTAACTCCGTTATTAGCGGGCCGAAAATTTTGATTCGGTGTTTAAAATGTAGCTAAAAGACTGGCGCATCCAACGATGTAAAGAAAGTGCAAATAAAACACTTTTTGATATCATCCACGGCCGTCTGAAAAAGGTCCGGCAATATGCCGAGAGTTCGCTCGCAAAAATAAAAACATCTCGGTCTACAAAAAAAATTCGTAACTCCGTTATTAGCGGGCCGAAAATTTTGATTCGGTGTTTAAAATGTAGCTAAAAGACTGGCGCATCCAACGATGTTAAGAAAGTGTAAATAAAACTTTTTTTGATATCATCCACGGCCGTCTGAAAAAGGTCCGGCAATATACCGAGAGTTCGCTCGCAAAAATAAAAACATCTCGGTTTACAAAAAAATTCGTAACTCCGTTATTAGCGACCCGAAAATTTTGATTCGGTGTTTAAAATGTAGCTAAAAGACTGGCGCATCCAACAATGTAAAGAAAGTGCAAATAAAACACTTTTTGATATCATCCACGGCCGTCTGAAAAAGGTCCGGCAATATGCCGAGAGTTCGCTCGCAAAAATAAAAACATCTCGGTCTACAAAAAAAATTCGTAACTCCGTTATTAGCGGGCCGAAAATTTTGATTTGGTGTTTAAAATGTAGCTAAAAGACTGGCGCATCCAACGATGTTAAGAAAGTGTAAATAAAACTTTTTTTGATATCATCCACGGCCGTCTGAAAAAGGTCCGGCAATATGCCGAGAGTTCTCTCGCAAAAATTAAAACATCTCGGTCTACAAAAAAAATTCGTAACTCCGTTATTAGCGGGCCGAAAATTTTGATTCGGTGTTTAAAATGTAGCTAAAAGACTGGCGCTACCAACGATGTAAAGAAAGTGTAAATAAAACTTTTTTTGATATCATCCACGGCCGTCTGAAAAAGGTCCGGCAATATGCCGAGAGTTCGCTCGCAAAAATAAAAACATCTCGGTCTACAAAAAAAATTCGTAACTCCGTTATTAGCGGGCCGAAAATTTTGATTCGGTGTTTAAAATGTAGCTAAAAGACTGGCGCATCCAACGATGTAAAGAAAGTGCAAATAAAACACTTTTTGATATCATCCACGGCCGTCTGAAAAAGGTCCGGCAATATGCCGAGAGTTCTCTCGCAAAAATAAAAACATCTCGGTCTACAAAGAAAATTCGTAACTCCGTTATTAGCGGGCCGAAAATTTTGATTCGGTGTTTAAAATGTAGCTAAAAGACTGGCGCATCCAACGATGTAAAGAAAGTGCAAATAAAACACTTTTTGATATCATCCACGGCCGTCTGAAAAAGGTCCGGCAATATGCCGAGAGTTCGCTCGCAAAAATAAAAACATCTCGGTCTACAAAAAAAATTCGTAACTCCGTTATTAGCGGGCCGAAAATTTTGATTCGGTGTTTAAAATGTAGCTAAAAGACTGGCGCATCCAACGATGTTAAGAAAGTGTAAATAAAACTTTTTTTGATATCATCCACGGCCGTCTGAAAAAGGTCCGGCAATATACCGAGAGTTCGCTCGCAAAAATAAAAACATCTCGGTTTACAAAAAAATTCGTAACTCCGTTATTAGCGACCCGAAAATTTTGATTCGGTGTTTAAAATGTAGCTAAAAGACTGGCGCATCCAACAATGTAAAGAAAGTGCAAATAAAACACTTTTTGATATCATCCACGGCCGTCTGAAAAAGGTCCGGCAATATGCCGAGAGTTCGCTCGCAAAAATAAAAACATCTCGGTCTACAAAAAAAATTCGTAACTCCGTTATTAGCGGGCCGAAAATTTTGATTTGGTGTTTAAAATGTAGCTAAAAGACTGGCGCATCCAACGATGTTAAGAAAGTGTAAATAAAACTTTTTTTGATATCATCCACGGCCGTCTGAAAAAGGTCCGGCAATATGCCGAGAGTTCTCTCGCAAAAATTAAAACATCTCGGTCTACAAAAAAAATTCGTAACTCCGTTATTAGCGGGCCGAAAATTTTGATTCGGTGTTTAAAATGTAGCTAAAAGACTGGCGCTACCAACGATGTAAAGAAAGTGCAAATAAAACACTTTTTGATATCATCCACGGCCGTCTGAAAAAGGTCCGGCAATATGCCGAGAGTTCGCTCGCAAAAATAAAAACATCTCGGTTTACAAAAAAATTCGCAACTCCGTTATTAGCGTCCCGAAAATTTTGATTCGGTGTTCAAAATGTAGCTAAAAGACTGGCGCATCCAACGATGTAAAGAAAGTGCAAATAAAACACTTTTTGATATCATCCACGGCCGTCTGAAAAAGGTCCTTTCAAATGGTAACATTTCATGAGGACATAGCTGTTAACAAAAGTAATTTGCGAAAATCAAACAAGCATTTACTCCTATTATTTATCATAATAACCTTGATAAAGTAATTGTTATTAAAAATGTAATTCTTGTGTTAATAAAAAAGTATTGCTTTAATATTTGTTTACTTAAAACTCATTGTATAGTTTCTAGAAGAAAAATTAACTGCTATTTGACATGTAAATAAAAAAATTGCATTGTAACAACAAAATATTAAAAACAAATAAATTATTCAGTGCTGAATGTTTCCCAAAATTTTTTAATCTATAATTTCGGGTTGTTTTGTCCTTTTTAACACTTAATATTATAGCCACAATTTTATAAATCGTTATTTGGAAACAGCATTCTTGTTGTAACCTACAACAGCAATTTATTTTGCTATATCCATGATAGTGTGCCAACGTTTTACTTCAAGATCGGCCCTCGAATGTTATCACAACTACTTAAAATGAAATAAAACTGGCTTTTAATGCAATTTTCGAAATATTTCGCTGTAGATGTCGCTAGCTATCGGGTTAACAGTCAATTCAGTTTATTTTTGCAAATTTTATGCTGAGATCGGCGCTAAAATGCTTAAAGCAAAAAGTAAGGCCTAGTCGGATGAGCGGAAGAAAAGTTTGGCTAAAGTATTTTGAACCTATGCAAAACTGTCTTAAATTTTGTTTTAACAAACGTATACCGGTGCTATTCCCTTCTGAACTATTATTTTGGTGTAATTAATTATTTTCGATTTTTTTTGTGATTATTATCCCTAATTTTGTAACTAACTATTATTCAAAATGTTTTAAAATTTTAAATCGAAACTGTTTTCCACTTTATTCCGACGTTTTTTGCAATCATACTTAGACCAATGGTTTGTTCGGAATTTGGCCAAAAATTTACGAAATTGGTACCTATTGACACTCATCCCGATAGCTGGCGACATCTGCGACAAAATATTTGGCAATTTGCACTAAATTAAATTAAAAAGCACTTATACAACATACAGGATGCGACCATTAAGTTAAGCTCTCTTATTTCGATACAGCAATTGCCTAACGCCTAATTAAACATCACTTATCTTTTCTTAATCGAAAATCTCTAGTAAAAATATTAAACCAGTTATAGGTTTTCGTCTCGATTAGTAGCAATTTTAATAATTTTAAAGACACTTTTTAAATTAATAATTTATGAATGTATAACATAAAACTTATTTATAAGTTAGACTACTATTGACGAAGAGACTGGGGTCTCGAAAATGGACGAAGTATTTCAACAAGAGACAATGAAATATAAGTGATTCATCATTAATAGTTTAAGAGAATATGTATACAAATCAGCATGAAATGAATGTAAAATTAGCTAAAAGCTAAATAAAGATTTCTTATTATTATTTAACTTATTTATACTGTAACATTTATTTAAACAAATACGTGTTTTTGCTTTTACAAAACAGTTTAACATTTTGCTTTGGATATTTATTTTCGCTGCTTTTGCAATGTAAACAATATTTTTGCTATTATGTACAAAAAATTATTCACTTTAAAATTCATTGAGATTTATCCATTCAAAAATCGCATTAAAACTTAAAACCCACAAAATGAAACAACCCGATCCAGTTTTCTATAAATGTTCCTACAACCAGGTGTAACAAGAGACGCGCCGGGCCCAAGGTGAAAATTTTATGGACCCTAAATAAATACATTTTTTGGAAACACAAATTGTATGGGCCCCTTTGAATCCCTGGCTCGGGGAATTTTACCCCATCGTCCCCTCCCTCTCTACTTCCCTGGTTATAACATTGATTAAACGTGTGAAATTTGGGTTTATTTGTTTAATTTTCCGTATAGCACCTTTTTTTGTTTCAATTTATTTCGTTTTTAATTTCACAGCATTTCGTCTTAAAGTCTGCCCGTGAAAATGTTAAGCGTTATAAATTATTTCCATGTGCTCTAAAGGTGTGTCGGATTATAATCATAATTGATTCTAGCTTAAAACCTGTAACTCTCAGTGATAAATAAGAAAGTGTAAACAAATTTGATGCTTCAAATCCACACGAACTGCTCCAGTTTCGGAAGATAGTATGCTCTGTTTGTTTTAAATTATCAAAGTTTAAGCCTGTTTGCCATAGTATATTATTTACAAACCTTGGGATTTTTGTAAATTCTCGAAATAATATTGTTTAAGCTTTTTTAAATTAGGAATTCCTTACAGAGAAAATTAGCGTATTTGTTGCAAATTTTAAAAACTATATGCAAGGATCAGAATATTTGATATTATCTAAGTTTCAAAAGTTTTTGTACCGATTTTAAAATGCATGCTTAGCTGAGCAAGCACGCGAGATAGTTTTAATGGAAATTTTCATTGTATTTTATTCGGTCGCTACCCATTTTATCTGTTTAACAGCCAGAGGCAGATTTAAAACTAGCTGGTTACCACAAACAAAACATGACGCTCTTTGATGTGGAAGTCAGTAAACCAATGATTCCAGAAGGGTTGGAACTTGTGACCCAAAAATTATCAGTGTTAAAAATACCCAGGTCGTTGGTATATCCTGTAGTTACCTTTTATATGATTATGTAAAAGATGCACAGTGTTTTTATAAACAAAAATTTGTAGTTCATGTATTTAAATTAGAGATGCACCTATAAGCAAATTGGTCGATTAATTGGACTAAGCTTAGAGACCGATTAATAGGCAGATTATAATCTTCTACATGTAATTCTTTAGATTTTATGATGCTAGAAGTGCTTATTGAAACTGGATTTTGATTTTAGTTAGTTGTTCGTGTATAGGCTATATTCATAAAACACTTAAACACAACACATGAAATAAAAGAAATTATACCTTGGAAATGATAAAACCCTTTTTCCAGAATTTAATTTAAGAGTGATAGAATTTGATTATATTCGTTGTGTGGTTTAATTTACTTTTTTCCTTACCTATTTGTAGCTATTCACAAACTATTTGTTTCTGTATTAAAAAATTAATAAACATCTTGTGTTTTTAATAATAATAATAATAATAGGCTTTATTTAGTTATAAAAGAAACTATTTATACATTAATCTTTACAACTAGTACTTCAAATTAAAATTGCAGTTTTACATGGGTCTTACAACCTTCTTTAAACGCATGCAGATTAACAGAATATTTTAATTCGTTTGGTAATTGATTAAATAATTTTAGCCCTTTGTAATAGAGCGAGTTCTGTGTACTACTTTTTTTACATTTAGGCAGTCTAAAATGTTCTCTTTGTCTTGTTTCATAATCATGCTGTTCTTTGTTGTATATCAGATATTTACTCATATATCCTGGCATCATATTGTTTATACATTTGTATATTAGAACCAAAACGTTATACACTGTATTTTGCCATATATTAAGGAACCCCAACTTATTATGCATATATTCAATTTTAGTTAATTTAGAACACTGTAATATGATACGCAAAGCTCTGTTTTGCTGTTTTTTTAATTTTTTCAGATCCCCCTCATTACTTAGAAATATTATGCTACTGCAATAATTAAAGTATGGTTCTATTAATGTATGATAGACCCAATATCCTAGCTTCAAAGTTTAATTTATTCGATATTCTCCGAAAATAACTAATTTTTGCACCAACTTTTTATTAGTGGTTTCTCAAACAATTTTATTCTTAAAGAAAAGTTGGTGCATGATCTAAAACTAATTTTAAGTTAAAATAAGTTCAAAATAAATTCATACAAAACTAGATTTTAGCGATTTTAGAAATATTCGAAAAGAGTAAAGTGTCTTTATTTTAAAAATTGTAAAAAAAAGATGTTTACAATTTAAAAATAATATTAACTAAATTATCGTTTTCCCTTGATTTTTTTTAACTTCTTAAATAAGAGCACTTTAATCTTGCGAATTGTTCTAAAATCGCTAAAAGCTAGTGTTGTATGAACTTTAATCGAGCTTTTTTAAAGTTAACTCTTCTCAACAATAAAATTTTCCGATTAATCGATAATAAAAAACTTATCTATTAGTTACAAACTTTTTGAATGTTGACACTACTTTGAAATTTGAAAATGAAATTATAACGTCAAATTTCGTATTGTCATATTTTTGATTTCTAAACAATCTTTTCCCATGAATTATTTATTTTTTGTTTTAAAATAAGGGCAATTTACTTTTGCGAATATTTTTAAAATACTTAAAATCTACTGTCATATGATTTTTTTTCCATCTTAAAATTAGTTTTAGGGCATGCATCAGCTTTTATCAGGAATAAAATTTTCTGAGAAATCGATAATAATTTTTTTCCCAATTTTTGCAGACTTTTTCAATGACGCTGTAGATCTTTTAACTCTAAAATTAAATGTTATTGCGAAAATTTACAAAGTAAATCTACCGGAATGCGTTTCTAACAAGAAAATTTCTGTAGAGACTTTATTTCTCCCTGACCAATAAGAAGCCAATAGGCAGCATTTCCGTCGTTTGTATTAGTATTAATTAATTATTACATAAATGAAGTTCATCAAGATATTATTTTTATAAATGAATAATATATTTTTGGGGATTTACTCGTTTTAAAATTTGTTCATTTGCACCTCGACGTTTTGGCATATGCCTATAAAGATATTACATGACGCTGTATAGGGTGGCCTACATTTTTTTTGCCTAGGGGCGTCAGATACTTTTGCACAGGCCCTGAATGCCAATTACCACTGTTAAAAAGTAAACAAATAGATTTTTCTTAGTATATTAAACAATGCAAAGTTTTCATCAAGCAAAAAATTTAAATAATACAATTCAATTAAGTACGAAAGTCTTATAGCATGCACAAGTACGCCTTAAGGACCTAAATAAATCTACTCAAACTAAATCAACAATTTTACGACAGACATAGAATTCACTAAAACAGCATTCAGCTGTTTTATTGCGATTACGGTCCGTTGTAGTCCTTGGCCGTACGTGTCAATGGGGAGATTAATGCGAGTCTGAAATTTAATTAGGAACTTGTTCTCGTTGATAGTAAAACCTTCTAATAAAGGGCATCAGATATTTCTTCTCGTTCCAGATCGATTGCAAGAAAAAATCTTAAGCAATCGGTTGCTGCAAGTCTCATATAGTAACGGTGTTACGAGAAATATGCAAGGGGGTACACGATCGCCTTGTAATAGACTTGTACCTGGCAGGTTTGCTTTAGTGTCATCAAACTGTATAATTACATTTGCTAATGCCGCCATTTCCGAGGATTTGTTGCTCAATAAATTATCGCAAATGTCGATGCTGTAGGTACAGGTGCCATTAAATGTGTACAGCGTTGCTATTCATATAATCATTTCCATATATTACCATAAATTGCAAGAACATCATACGAGTAAACATTGTTTGATGCTGCAGACGTAGAAGTGCTCTGGTACAAGCAAGTGTCTCTCGATTAATCGAGAAAAAGCTAAAATGCTTTCTTCTCAAGAAATTGTAATAAATCTGGAGAAACTAGTATTTGAAAAACAAATTGAAAAAATGTAATTTGAATTTCAATGAATATGTTCGCACTCTATTCTAAAATTATGTACAGATATTGGTTGTATTGGCTTATGCAGATGTCAATGTAAAATATGTTTAGTTCCATTTCACTCAGATATGCTTTAAAAGCTAACAGTTTGGGCTAAAAATGACAAATTTCGAACTTGCAGGTAATAGAAGCCAACATTTATAGCAACTCTGCTCAGTAAAGATAAAATTCGGTTTGGTAATCGTCTAGATTAGATAAATAACAACAATTTTGAGTGACAGACTTAACAAAGAATGTATGTTTTCCTCCTTAAAAGTTACAATTAAAATTATAACTGCAAATAAAATTGTACTAATTTTACTTTCATGTGTTTTGGATTTGGATAACCAAATTTTTGTTTTGTTTAGGGGGAAGTTGCCTAAATCGTACTGGTCACCTAAATCGTACTCTGTATTATTTTACTGGCGACTACTAGTGGCAAAATTAGTATTCAAGTTTTCAGGGATGGAAAACGTAACGTAACGATACCCGATAACGTTATAATAACGATTCAACTATAATTTTTTATACAATAACGTAACGATATTTTAATAATGTTATATAACGTTATAATAACCGATAACGTTTCATTAAAAGTTATTTCGTATCGTTATTCTCTATAAATTTTTATATGGCGATCTTTATATTTTCAGAAGATATAATATTTTGTTTGTATTTTAGAAATTAAAATTAAAATAAAATTTCTCAACGTAATTTTGTACTATTTTTTAAATTTACATTTACATATCCCAAAAATAATTTCTGAGTTACAAATAAAAATGATTTTTATACAGCATGTTTTTTTAAATAATGCGTAAAAAATCGGGAGGTGATTCCTTATCGAAAATGAAGAGAGGTCTTTCACATATTTTTTTTTTCTTTAGGGTCTTCTTTCGGAGTTACACCCCCCTAAAGAGGATCGGTAAAATTGGGTTTTTATTTTATTTCTCAAATTTGGATAAATGTAGGAGAATGATATTCGATAGATGTTTTATACTTATTAAAAGGTTTCCCGTAGTAATATTTTCAATCATCTCCCACCTTCACAGGGGGCTGAAAAGTGCGACCCCTGTTGGTGTTTTTATCAGAACTTTTTGGTGGGTTGAAATCTTGCAATTTAATGTTTTTTTTTGAAAACTTGATTTATTTAGAAGTTTTTTTTATTCTTTAACTTTTCTCGTTAAACCTACAGTTTTTGAGTAAAAAATTATATGAATGAACATGAACCATCAAATATTTTAATATAAAACGATTCATTTTGGTGATTACCATGGTTTGATTATGTTCATATTGGGTAGAAGTGACGGGTGTGATTCATTTTGACGTATATGCGGCGACAACGCTAAAACGCCCGTCAATTCTACCCAATATGAACATAAACATCATATTCACTCATTTAATTTTTTACTCATAACTGTAGGATTTACGAGAAAAACTAAAGAATAAAAAAAGTTTCTAAATAAATCAAACTAACAAAAAAAATAATTTAAATTGCAAAATTTCAACTCACCAAAAAGTTCTGATTAAAAAATTAACAGGGGTTGCACTTTTTAGCCCCCTGTGAAGGTGGAAGATGATTGAAAATATTACTATGGGAAACCTTTTAATAAGTATAAAACATCTACCAAATATCATTCTGCTACATTTATCTAAATTTGAGAAATAAAATAAAAAACCAATTTGACCGATCCCCTTCAGGGGGGTGTAACTCCGAAAGAAAAAAATTTATATAAAAGACCCCACTTAATTTTCGATAAGGAATCACCTCCCGAATTTTTTCGCATTATTTAAGAAACACCCTGTATAATTTATGTAACGTTATATAACGTTATATAACATAACAATTAATTTTTTTAATGTTATTTAGAACGTTATGTAACGAAAACAAATAATAAATAACGTTATACAATAACGTAACGATTTAAAACGTTATTCCATCCCTGCAAAGTTTTGTTATCGTTGCTATAGAAACCGCATTTGATGCAAAAGTTGCTTGTTTGTGCTTTTGAAATTCAAATTTAAAAATAAGGTAGTTCTCATGTAACCTTTTATCAATTTTAAATAAGCAACATCATTTATGTCTTTAGTTATGTTGTATGTATTTATTTTGTGTGTTTATTAATTCTTAGTAATGGGACAGTGTGGATTCAAGAAAATTAAAAGTTAATGCTTCTTTAACAGTTGTTTGTATGTTGTAAACACACATAGATAGTAAACTGAACAGGATGGCACATTTCCAAGCTATCCGGAAGTGACGTCATTAATAACGCCAAAAAAAATATTTCACCCAATGTCTTAAAATTTATTTATTCTTTGTTAAATATGTTCTTGTTAATTTCATTGCCAAATAAGAAAAGGTTTCTTGTAAACCAAATGAATCGTTTTACATAAACCTTTTATACATGTGTGACATTATTACATTAAAGACAATTTATATAAAAATAGTAATAATAATATTTATGAACTAAGAGACATTTTTTTATTTTATACAGCGTATTAATTCTATTTCTAATATTCATATTTACAACGCAGTTCAGAGTGTTTCAAGACGATGTGAATTATGTGTTGCAAATGATGGAAGTTAGTTTGAGAATTCAATGTAAATAGTTTTATATTATTTTTGAATTACCTTCTGGTTTGTATTATTTGATCTCTGCTTTATTGAAAATGGTAGATGATTATTGATAACAAGGTAACAACCTCTTCACTATATTTAATTTTGTATTACTTTGTTCTGGGTTTGTTAAATGTCCCTCAATTAATGGGATTATGTTTTAATCTTCCAAAAGTAGATTTATGGGTAACGATTAAAATTGTAGCTTCAAAATCACTATTACTTTGAATAAAACATTCTAACAGATCATACTTTCCGTAATATTCGTAAGCCAGTTCGTGTTTTTAAGGTACAAAAATATAAACAATCAACAATTAAACGTCATTATTTCTGTCAAATTATCGTTAAAACAAGAGAATGACAGTTTGTTTTACCAGGTACAGATTTTCGTCTATTCATCAGTATCACTAAACAATTCAAGTGTTTATTTATCTCCTTTTGTTTCACTTTAACTTCTTTTAAATATGCTATGTTACGCATAGCAAGCTGGGCGCAAGTATTTAGTATATTCTTAATGACATAAGCCTACTACTAGAAAAAAATAAGATACGAAACACTACCTAATTTTTGCTGCAATGTAAGGAAAATGAATTAATCGACCCCACATGATATATATTATTGGAATGGGGAAAAATCCTTTTCCTCGTGATGGCACAGCTAACTATGGGTTCCATTAAAAAAAATGGAACTTCATGTCACAACTTGAATTTCGAAAATTGTTTTGAAAAATTGTCTACGCCACTGCATTCTCATCAAAACAGTGCTTGTAGAACGTCAAAATTATTTTTCTTTATTTTCATAAACAAGCGAGATATAGTCATAAAACGAAAAGTCGAAAAATCGAGTTATCGGCGATAACTCGAAAAAAAACACACGATAAACAATTTTAGTTTTCACCATTAACTTTTTCTCGAAAAGGAGATTGAGAAAGGGAGGTCCGTTTTTCCATAACTCTTATAGTTACCAGATTCCCTATAAAAACATCGAAATTTTTCCACCCTGTACCAACGTCGTAGGATGGGAGCCATCCTGTTCAGTTTAGTATCCTTGGCAAACACTTCCATAAAAGGTCTATTTGACAGACGTCATTTACGTCACTTCAACACACTTTATTAACAAAAATTATGTTTATTTTATCAGGGGTTTGGAGCAAAGCACGGAGCTGGAGCACGGAGCAGTGGACCAATGGGTTTTTGCCCGGAGCAGGAGCGCAGTCCGGAGCAAATAATTTTGATTGATCCACAGCTCCAGTTTATGATGTACAATAATTTTATAAATATATTCATATTTTCCCTTTTTTTCAACCTTTGAAGATCAATAATTTGTTCTTACAAACATTTATTTAACTTAACTTGTTTGTTAGGGTCAAATAAATATTGTAATTTACACATATCCGACAAAATTAAAACTTTGTTTTAAAAAACAAATTTTTTAATTATTAAAAAAGTTGTTTTAAAATTTTTAACAATATTTGGAGTATGGAGTGGAGCTGGAGCGAAGCAGGGGCAAGCATTTGATGCCGGAGCGGAGCTGGAGCGGAGCAATTAAAAAATTGTACTTCTCCAAACCCCTGTAATTTTTTTGTCTGGAGCGATATATTAAACTTTTTATACACACACACACAGTCGCAACGTACGGCGAAAGTCATTTGGTGACCACAGCAGTTTATTTCAAACGTGGTTTAAACTGTAATAGCTGTTATTCTACACTTTTTGAACATACTGTTTTGGTGCAAAGCTTCATATTGTTATTTTTTTTTTAAATTTGCGTTATCTGCTTTTCTTTATTTACTTCTGTTTTTAAGATTTTTATGTTCTTAGTAAAATTAGACTCCTTGGCGGTTTTAAATGTCCAACACAACATGAAAAATATTAAAACGAGTAGGGCTTTCTCTGCGACAATGGACCAATATTACAATTTAACTCTTTGAAACTAATTAAACGGCAACATGCGACAATCATCGAAATTCTGCCATTCAAGAAAATGGAATTAATTAAGAATACTCCGAATGCTTGTGAGCGACTACCCCGACTAATTAATCTTTAATAAATGGAACATTTTTGTCGGACGCCCGTGCCAATATTTCCGAGCGCTCTTTGAGCGCTGTGCAAGACAGTTCAATTTCTTTCAATTATGCCTTGCGGAACACAAAAAAGACTTTCTACATACAATTTGTCAAGAACTGGAATGGAACGCGGCCGGCCCGTTTTTTAATTGTCCGACCCCACCGCGTTCCAAATTAATACATACTTGCATAATTTACAAGGTCTGTTTATTCAAACGTTTAATTAACAGCGATCTACACGCATGTAATTACTGTTCTATTCAGATGTAATGTATACAAGTAATTAGTCGTTCTATCGCTTAAGCGAGTCATTTATGTCGGTATTTAAGTCTTTCGGAATCTGCCTGCAAGAAATACTGGATCAATGTCGCGGATTGTATCCAGTTTTGCATTGAAATAAATGGTAATGATGTTTGCAATAACTGGGTGGACAAATGAACTAGTAGATGAAATGCAAATTATATATTATTTAGTTGCCACCAAGTTAAAGAGTAAAAACAGTTTCTAAATAAATTAGGTTTAAACAAAAAAATTTAATGGCAAAAGTTTAAGCCTCCAACATTTTCTGATAAAAAAACCAATAGGGGTCTCCCTTTTCAGGCCCTTGTGAAGGTGGGAGATGATTAAAAATATTACTATGGGAAACCTCTTAATAAGTAAAAAAAACTTATACCTAATATTATTCTCCTACATACAGGGTGCGCCATTAGTACGATAAAGTCCATTATTGCCCTTAATGTCAACTAAATAAAAAAAAGTTTTTAATGAAACTTATAGTATTTCTACACGTGCATGTTTTAAAATTAGTTTCAAGTATACAGGGGGTTTCATAAAAGTGGGGCGTCACTAAAGGTATTTTTTTTTAAATTGAACACCCAGTATATTTTTGCATAATTGAATTCAGCAAGAAAATCTCCATATGACAGTATTTTGTTTTTTTCATTTTTTTGCGACGTTGCCAATTTATCTTAAAAAATCTTTGAATTTCCAGAAAAACAGGGTACAATACTTGTCAAGAGCACAACCTTATGAATAATAATTGGCATATGATATTTTGCACATACAAAGTCAAAAGGTGTAGTCACGGTCTAAATGCATCAAAATTAATTTATATTATACAGGGCGTTTCTTATAGATGTGCCAACTTCCCAATTTTCAAACATCAATAACTTTATTTTTTCAAATGGAACACCCTGTATATTATTACGTCATTTTGTTGCATTTTTGTTTTTCTTCAACTTTTCTTTATACTTACCTATACCTAAAATGAATATTTTCTGAGATATTTACATTTTACTTATTCTTATAAGCGTTGTGTAGGAATTTCCTAGTTTTCTCGGAGTAGGCCCCGACTTTGACAATAGAAACAATAATTTCTGTAGTAACAAATGTCAGAGTTAATTGCTGTCAATTGTTAAAACATAAATAAATGAGGATAGCATATGCAATATGAATTTTCCAAAACAGAATTCATTGATACGGTCTATGTTCAGGGTGGCGTACTTTCGATGCCCATACAGGGGGGGTATTTCGGTAATTATTAGAGATTAAAAAAAAAACTATATTTCGAAAATTAAAAAAGATCAAAAATCTGTTTACGACAATAAATTCCTCTCGAAAAAAGAAATCGAGACTACGTACTTGGTCTTTTTCTATCTCTGATAATAACCGAGATACCTCCCCTGTATGGGCATCGAAAATACACCACCCTGAACATAGACCGCATCAATCAATTCTGTTTTTGGAAAATTCCTATTAAATATGTTATACTCATTTATTTATGTTTTAACAATTGACAGCAATTAACTCTGACATTTGTTACTACAGAAATTATTGTTTCTATTGTCAAAGTCGGGGCCTACTCCGACAAAACTAGGAAATTCCTACACAACGCTTATAAGAATAAGTAAAATGTAAATATCTCAGAAAATATTCATTTTAGGTATAGGTAAGTATTAAGAAAAGTTGAAGAAAAACAAAAATGCAACAAAATGACGTAATAATATACAGGGTGTTCCATTTGAAAAAATAAAATTATTGATGTTTGAAAATTGGGAAGTTGGCACATCTATAAGAAACACCCTGTATAATATAAATTAATTTTGATGTATTTAGACTGTGACTACACCTTTTGACTTTGTATGTACAAAATATCATATGCCAATTATTATTCATAAGGTTGTGCTCTTGACAAGTATTGTACCCTGTTTTTCTGGAAATTCAAAGATTTTTTGAGATAAATTGGCAACGTCGCAAAAAAAATGAAAAAAACAAAATACTGTCATATGGAGATTTTCTTGCTGAATTCGATTATGCAAAAATATACTGGGTGTTCAATTAAAAAAAAATACCTTGAGTGACGCCCCACTTTTATGAAACACCCTGTATACTTGAAACTAATTTTAAAACATGCACGTGTAGAAATACTATAAGTTTCATTAAAAACTTTTTTTTATTAAGTTGACATTAGGGGCAATAATGGACTTTATCGCACTAATGGCGCACCCTGTATATTCAAATAGGAAACATGAAATAAAAACCTAATTTTACCGCTCCTCTTTAGGGGGTGTAACTCCGAAAGGAGACATCTATGAAAAAAATATACAACAGCCCAACCCTTAATTTTCGGTAAGGAATTGCCTCCCGAATTTTTTCGCAATATTTAAGAATCACCCTGTATAAGCTTCGAAGTTGCAAAGTGTTGAAAATGAACACTTATTTAGCTTTTATATAGATAGATTTATATATAGGTATATTATTAATCTTGGTTTTTATTATTTAAACACATAGTGCGCACTAACATAAAAATCTTCAATTATAAAAAAAAATTGTTGAGTATAGGACTTTCTAGACGATGGTGCTAATTTGGAGTATTAGTGGACTTATTTTTTAAAAATATTTTTACTTTCAATCGTGGGTTAACGTTGTTATAACAGGTCTTTTATTAATGACAAATATTTTTTTGGTATACCACGACCACTCAACTACCTAACCTTTGTTGTACTTTGCAATACTTATGAAAAAGATTTTTATGAAAGTCAAGAAAATGTTCCTTTTAATGGTGTACTTTATGGGTTTAAGTAACAAATCATAAGTTTGCTTCAAGTCTTAAAAGTTAAAATCAGAAATTTGGAAGCACTTATCATATTCAACTTAACCTTTACCATATTTCGTTTTAAAATTACGAAAATAACGAATATAATGGTCAATTTTAAACATCCTTATATTTAAATAGTTGTCCTTAAAGAAGCACGAAAATTGTGAGTAAAAATGTAGCTAAATTAAATTCTACCCTAGATTTAAGCCTAATACTGAGGTTACCGAGAAACCCTAAGAATACACCCGTACCTATGTGTGTTTGTGTATAGCATTCAAAAATCCTCACGGTCTTAGAAATTAATTTAGACGATGTTTAGTACCAAAGATAATATCATTTAAATGGATTTCTAGACTTTTAAACTAAAATATTTAAATATCTGCCAGATTTACGACAGCGACTAACTTAATCCTAGCAAGGCATTTCGAGCAAGACTTACTCTATTTACTATCAACATCCCATCAGACTTGAATTCCAAATGGTTTCCTCAATTTTATGACTTGTAAAAACGCGCATTATGTACGTGGAATAAATCTCCCTTATCCATGCACCTGGAGGCATTTTTATTTATGGGTAGCTGATCACAGATCGCGACGTCATCTGTTTAAAAACCGCGAGTATTTTTCTGTTCTATTCGGATGATGTTTCAGATTTAATTGC
This sequence comes from Elmis aenea, assembly GCA_947652605.1. NCBI lineage: Eukaryota > Metazoa > Arthropoda > Insecta > Coleoptera > Elmidae > Elmis > Elmis aenea. The sequence continues at coordinate 8,197,833 of OX393579.1, forward strand.
TTTAAAATAAACATTTTGGCTTGGCGTACGCCACGCAATTAACACTAACAGAGGAAATCACGACCTTCCATCCGTTCTTCCGGTTGTTACTCACGGAACAAGCACTAAACTTGTATAATCTCATACAATAAACAGACAGATTTGCCACCTGAGTGATTATGAAGTCTCTTTCTAAAGTTATATTGCAACATATAGTGACGCATCAATCATTTTTATTGTACTTCAATGTTACTTTTTAAATGAATAACATGTTGGATTCCTTTCATAATTTTGAATCGGTTGTATCCTACAATTAGATATGTTAGCAACCGAAAGATTTCTCGGATAACGCCATCCAAATAGTAAAATACATTTGTATATTTTAACTATTGGTTTCTTGCAGTTTTGAATGAGGATTTAAATTAGGTGAATTAGGGATAATTATTTTGAGCTTTGAGGCAGCTTTTTATTAGTTTTGGTACAATTTTTCAAAGATCTGTCGTAAGATGCACGTTTCCACGTACTTCATTTGAGAAGTATTTCCATTAAAACGATCTGAGCAATTTTAATGTCACTGCAAGAGACCGTCAGACGTTGGCCGATAGCAATTTCTATTGGAATTTATCAATTACCTGGGTGTGCTCGGAGCTGTCTGAGAGGTTGAGAGGTGCAATAAAGACTATTGCAGCGGGTGGTTTGTGGGAGCAGATTAAATATTTCTCCCAAAAAGTAGTCGACATTTCCAGAATTAATTACTGTTCCACAGTGTTTCAGTGACATGGATCAAAATATGTATAGCATATTTTAAGCTGGATTCATATACAGCCTTTTTAGTTTCAAGACGATTTTTTTTTGTTATTTATCCTAATATCTTCAAAACATTTGAATTTCTTGGTTGCGAAGAAAACTTTTTTTCTACAGGTTTACTTTAGTACGAAACATTTACTGTGCTATTGTGATAACAGTGAAAAGATTAAACAGACAGAGAGATGTACAAGAAAGAAATTATAGAAGCAAAAGACTATTAGTAGAGATAAGAAATTTCTACAGAGAAGTTAAGAAGGGAAAAGAAAAGCTCAATCAGGCATTATACGTTAGAGATAAGCAAGGAAATTTAATAGGAGAAGATGAAAAAATCATAGAACGGTGGCAAGACATGTTAAATGGAGATCTAGAAGATGAAAAGGAAAGATTAGTCGAAGAAGAAAATTAAATAGGAACAGATGAAAACAAAAGACGAAATAATGGAAATTATTAAGAGTCAAAAAAACTAACAAATGTTCTGGAAACAAGGGAGTGACTGCAGAGAACTTAAAATATCGGGGAGGAGAGTTATATAAAGATTTATCTCTTAGTACGGACAATCGGGAAAGAAAATCAAATGCCAAAAAGTTGGAAAAATGCCCATATTAAAAATGGATATGAGACGACATGTATGATAGTAACTATAGCGGCATCTTTCTATTAGATATAACATATAAAATAGTAGCAACTCTGATTAAAAAATATTAGAGGCCATAGCTGAGCCGCAATTAGGAGAATATCGGGCAGGTTTTAGAAGAGGGAGAGGATCGATAGATCAGATTTTTACTATGAAGGAAACGCTAATGAGTTGCTATGAATACAAGAATACAACATTCCTGCGGTGGTGCTCTTTGTCGACTTCAAAAAGACTCAATAAAAAAAAAAAAATTGATGAAAAGTATGAAAGAGTTTCAGGAACCTCCAAAGCTGGTAGGATAAATTAATATGACTCTAAAATAACAAAAAGCAAGGTAAGGGTCAAACATTAGAAGACTTCATAGTGAGAAATGGATCCCCTTTCAATTTTACTATTTAACAGAGCACTAGAAAAGATAATAAAACGCAGCAGTCTGGACCGCGGAGGAGATATAATGCACAAGAGTGGGATATGCAGACGATATCGTCATTATAGAAAGGAATACAAGGAAATTAAAAAACACGCGACAAACAGATTGGTGGAGGAGGCTTTTAAGCTGGGGTTACAATTAAACCAAAAGAAATGTAAAGTTATGTCCATTGGAGGAAGTCAGCAGAATGCAATCCTAGAAATAACTACGACATTGGCAAAAATGAGTCTGAAAGAAGTGGGTGAGTTTGTCTATCTGGGTGCTAGAATAACGAATAACTCTGAGAAAAAAAAAAGAAATAGAGGGGAGGAAGCGATTAAATATGCCGGAGTTTTGAACCAACTAAGGGCGAAACAGCGATCTAGAGATGCTAAATTCCGCCTTTACAAAACAATATTGCGATATTGCGAATAACAGCACTATGTGCCTGCAAAACTTGTACTGTATAAGAAAGTACAGGAAAGATTGCAGAGATGGGAGAGGAAAATACTTAAAAGAGTGTTGGGAGGAAGGAAAACAGAAGAAAAAGTTATGGGAGAAAAAAAATCATATTTTTTTGCTATAACATCTGAAGTACAAGGAATTTTGTACTTTTAAAAATTGATTGTGGCTCCTCTTATACTAAGGAATAATTCATGTAATTTAAACAAACCTGTAACTGTAAGCGAGATCCCCATGCTGGAAATGTAATCAGGGACACCCTGTATATTATTTTTACTTCGAAAAATAATAATGCGCAGCGAATTTTAAAATTATAAAATAGTTTTTAGCAAAAAAAATACACTTTTAAAATTTCTTTAAAAAGCATTTTACCTGTTAAGGAAAATTAGGAAATAAACCATTGCAATAAGATACATTTTCGTTTCCGGTTTAACCGTACATGTTAAAAAATTAGTGTTCTGTCATTGTGCTCTGTATAAATTACAATTTGCTTTTAAAAATTAAGAAAAAAGTCATATATTACCGTAAATTCTTCGCACCAGACGGAAAACCATTTGATATTATTCAGTGTTTTGCCTTCCGGTAAAGTCAAGGTGACACTTTCTCCACGGTATCTTCTTATTACCGCTGGGCTACCGTTTTCATCTCGGACTCTGAAACCGTCATTTCCGGGTGCTCTTGAGTTTCCCGCGTAGAAATACGCAGCTGAAAAAATCAAGTTTTTAACTTTCTACATAGCAAGCAAATAATTTTATCGGTCTTCCTTTATGGAGGCAGAAAAAAGAGATTCAATTATCCGGAGTACGGGTCGATTTAAATGTCCATCCGTCAAGTTCCGATAAGGTTATGCGCCCGACTTAATTAAGGTGTAAGAACAATCACTTTCAAATGCACATCTCGATTTGGAAGTGAATTTGGAGAAGAAATCGATTTAGCAGAACTGGTTCAGGGTCCGCCCTCTTATATAAAAATCGCGTTGAAATGCTATAGAAGGTGAAACTTGATTTATGCTAGCTGTGTCGCAGGTGGCCTTGGCGAGAAAGTGAAATAGTTTTCTATTTCAAATATATATTTATATGGGAGATACTGGTTTATTGTCGCTCCCACGTTTGATTATATGAGGTATTGATTTGTATTTCTTCATTGTGTGGGGCGGAACTTTTCTTGTGCAGACAATGGCTTTAAAATTTCGCAGAAGTAGTTTCACAGAGGGACTAATCCAGGCTCATTATGTAAAGCACAAACGAAATTATTTGCTGCATTAATTTCAAGTGTTTATAGAGGTAACTCCAATGTTCGTAACGCAATTTTTCTTCTTAATAAACTATATTTTTTTTGTATATCATGATTAATGGAAAAATAGATCTTCCGTGTAATAAAAAAAGATGAGTGCAAGAGGTTTTAACAAAAATTTTGCAACCGAAGGATCGCCAAGAGCCTCTTATGGAGTTATCAGGTATTCATTGTATAAAAAAATCATCAATAAAACTCTAGGTCATCACTCCCTATGAAGTTTAATGTACGATTTAAGGATTATTTTTTGTAACACGGAAAAAAGAGGCTTTAAATTTTCAAATTATCCTTAATTGTGTCTTACAAACAGAGCTTAGAAAAGAACAAACAATAAGCATCTTATGCAGATAGCTATATGCGAAAATTTTGTTGAAACATTATGGTTTTCATCTTGAGAAACATCAAACTGTTCAATCATATGACCATTCATGTTCCAAAGAAGTCGTTAGAATGATTGAACCAATGAAAAAAAAAATCTTTACGAAATTAATACTGTAGCTTCTACATTGTAAAGAGTCAATATTAATATGTTTATTCTTGAAACAGTTTTATGTAACATTTTTTTAGAGAAAGTATCAGACAATACGCTTAGAGAAATATGACAGTCATTTTTTTAAACCAACGGCTGCTTAGTAATTAACATTCCGTTAAATTTTTTTGAACATGTGCGTGAAAGGTTGAAATATATGTTCTGTACTCTTTAATTAGGATTTAATACATCGGAGAAATATCATTACACCAGGCGGATACTGTTATCAAAAGTGGTACAGGGGAAATTTATACTTATCAATACATTTTTCGTGCTTACTTTAAACTAGAAAGCTAAATGAAATAGATCGCTTTAAATCAGAAATATCTTTAGAAATCTGACATGAACATTAAAAATGAGTATTTTTATGCAATTAAGACTTCTCTAAGCTTTTAAATAAATAAGAAAGTACATTACAGATAAAAGTTGTGAGTTGATTCGACTAGTTTCCAGCTGAAACGGTTTCAGGAATCTTTTAAGTTGAAAACTGGTGTTTTAAGTATATCTAAATACGGTGAATGTGAAAGAAACAGAAAAATAAGGCTAATTTCATGCAAATGGTTTTGAAAAGTTTTAAGTAGACGCTCTTAATATTGATTTAAAACAGATGTACATTAAACAGTCGTACAAAGAGTTTTAAATAAAGACTTTTTAGGTTTATTTTGAATCAATACAAAAAGACTTAACATTCAGATAACTAGAAGGATCTCGTTTATTATTAGAAATAGAGAATGAGTTTCCTTTTAGAAAAGTTGATAAATATTTTTCTTGTAAAGAAACTAAAATTACTTGCTTTGGTTCGGAAAATGTTCACTTTATAATTTTTTTAAGTGTACTATAAAAGGATTTTTATTTCCGGGAAAAACTTATTTTTTCATGGGAAACTTTGTTAACAAATTTATCTTTGAAGAGGATAACCGAATACAATGAAATTCTTCCAATTACATCGAAAAATAGGTCAAAAATTCAGTTTTCTTGGCAAAGTATTCGTTGTGTATTCAACAATATAAAAAATTAAATATGTTGCTTATTGCACAAGACTTCGTAGGTGAAGGATACAATTATAGCTTTACTCAACAATTTGGTTTGCTAATTATAAAACAATACGCCTGTATAATTGGAGCTGTGATGAGTCGCAAATCTTTTTTTATTAAAATTTCCTGTTCTTAAAAGGTTCTTTTTTTGTTAAAAACTGAACTAGCTCCTTCAAATGTTTCCAACAACGAGGCGTAGTAATTCATGCGAATGTTTATGCACTAGATTTTGAAATATCATTTGTAGCATAATGAAATGTGGGTAAACTAAGTCTGTTAGATACGGATTTGAATCTTCTCGGTAAATAAAGTATGATGAATTTATTTAAAAATATAAAAATAAACCGCGTTGTTATCATTAATGAATATTTTAATTCTAAATGGGTTCTGTAAAGAATGACCTTAAGAGAGAAGATAAATATAATGCATGGTAATGTATTCGTTTTAAAAAAAGTTGGCATTGAGTGAAATTTATATTACAATTATGTCATGAGCTTTAAGCTGTATATAGAATTGTATTAAATTTTCAAACATGTGCATTACTTATTCTGATATACAATGCACTTGTTGAATAATAATTTAGAAATTATCTCATTATCACAATGTTTACTAGTTACAAGTCATGTCAAGACTATTAACACTTTCGACAAAATTTGTTTAAAGTGGTCACCGCATTCTCCTGTTCTCGATTCTCCTGATTACTTTTTAGTAAATTATAGTAAAATAATTGTTGTACCGCATAAGGAAAAAGCAAGGGATTTGTGATTTGGCGGTCAAACATTCTTTACTTTTTGTATACAGGTTGGTCCACTTTTTTGTAGCAGGACTTTAACAGTCGAATCAATAACAAGTAAGTGATGTTAATAAGTTTCAGTAAACCTCATAATCTCTCATATTAAGGATCTCCTGTAGAAATGTTAATCTGTTATCTCCTCGTCAGAAGTTATCTTATTTAAATTAGTTTTGAATATGATAGCTACTGACGAAAAGATTGGTATCTTAAAACTTGTTGAGCATTTTATGAGAGATCCTTCGATAGAGTAAGCGATTAACAAATGAATCACTTGAAAAATTTAGTTTAGAAGCATTAGTTTTAAATGAAATTGCTCTAAATTTAATATTTCATCTCCTCATTCTTTCACCTTAGTTAAGAAATCAAGGTTATGCATTTATTTTCATTATTTGAAGGTTTTGAAGATGACGATAGCGCTGTTTAGCATATTTCTATTATTTCCTGCAATGTTTAATTGTATAAGATAAGTACACACCTGGGCCTTGACCGTCGTATGTGAAATCCTTAAGATGTATTGTCCTTGCGTCAACTGCGTAAACTTCCCCGGATACTCCATGATGTAGTTCGGATAGTTTCCCCAAGAATTTACCTAGATATTGGGCGCTGTAGGCACTCTGTAGTATTGCTGTAAACAAAATCAGACTGTCAGATAGTTTTGTAAATAAAATACTAAATAAAATAAGTTACTTATACTAGAATGGGCGTTGCTAGAGAAATACAATTCCATTTTCAGTTGGAAATATTTGTTGGAAATTTCACCGAACGAAACCCAACAATAAAATAAATCCCTTTGGCGTTAAATCGAGGTAAACCTGCAAATACCAGTTGTTTGGTATTGAACGGGAACTGTTCTTTTGTTTTTCAGAAAAAGATGCACTTTTGTTTTCTTTTAGAAAAACTTTCGATAAATACTGGTTTTTGTTTTTGTTTTTAAATCGAGATTTATTGCTAAATTCTTAATGCGCTTTGTAAATCGCGGTCTTATCTGGTTGTTTTAGGTCTTTAACACTTGCCGGTCGATATATTAACCTTTGCTATTCTTCCGAAAGCGTGCAAAATTTGTAATCCGGCCATTCATTATGTATACAGGCCTTTAAACGTTTATCAGATGATGGGGAAGATGAGGAATGTGCGAATTAAAGGCGCGAGGAGGCTTTCGGCCGAGGAGATAGGTAACGTTTGCTTTTTGCATTAAATGTAATGATTTAATTATGTATCGTGTGGAAACATTTGCGTCTTTAATTGTTGTGTGCAGTGATAATAAAATGAGATAATTAGGCGAACAACTATATTTTAATTAACACTTCCGTTAATTATATGTTTTCACGTTTTACGCAAAATGAGTTTTATGCTATTAAATAAATATTTAGTTACAACATTCATTGTCAAAATTACATTTAATTGTTTGATGAAACTCAGCTAGCAATTTTTTTGGGAATTTAAATTCTTGTATATAATTAAAGTTCTTAGTAACAATCTTGTTTAAATAAGCTATAAGTTACATATGGGCCGTTTAATATGAAAGTGTTGTAAGTCCGTCCATTGTTCTATGTTTCTAGATGTTTAAGGGTTTTGCATTACAGTCAATATAAAAATGCTCAAAAAATCTACTAAGTTTGACCACGTATCTATGAAGTTAAATATATGCAAATTTATTAGGAAAATAATTTTATTAAAGTTTACCTAACCAATATTTTTGGATTTGGGTCATAAATGGACAAACCCACTCCGATTTTCATAATTATTGAACCGTAAAAGTCAATAAACCCAGAATGAAAAATCGGAAGAGTTTGAAACAAAAGAGGTCTTAAAACAAAGATGCGTGCTCAGACCATTATTATTCTCTGTAGTTACCTATAGATAGGGTAATTAAAGAAGTAAAACCAAAAATGAAACTGTTTCACCTAGGCCAGGGATGGCAAATAGGTGGCACGCGTGCCAAACTTGGCACGCGAGAGATTTTCGACGGCACCCTAAAGAATTCTATGAATAATTTTTTTTTTAATTTTAAACTTTTTCGAAAAGTTTTATTTATTTTTAAATAGTATGCTAATTATCTACAACTACAGGTTATTTAAATATCAAAAAATTAAAAATCCGAGAAAATAACAACTCTTCTAATATCGATACAATAATTTGTTCATTACTATATCTTCATATAAAATACCAACTGTAGCGATGCACGGAACTTTTGATTGCATACAGTAGCGTAGAAAGGGGGGGCCGGTTCGCCCCGGGCGGCACTTTTTTGGGGCAGCACTTTTAGTCTCTACCCAAATGGGGTAAAAATGAAAATCTCGGGGTAATGAAGGATCAGTAGATATAATAATCAGTTCCCGCACTAGCGCTATTAAATTCATAAAAATTAATTTTAGAAAAAGGAATTCTTACCGAAGTTAGAGGATAAAACGGGCTACTTGACCTTGCTTCACTGAAAACCCGCTCCCTTGTAACGACAGAAATTCCAAGTTTCTAATAAAATTTACGATATGGTACCAGCCATTCAATAAAATTTCAAACAATTCATTTATTTTAGGCATTAAATTCCATGCAGTTTTAAACTCTATTGTAACAGGGACTTTTCGCCCTTATTAAAAATAATTTCGTGGGAGTGGGGGCGATCTGATTTTTTTTAAAATCAGAAAAGGTTCTACTGTAAAACTGTTATTTTGGAAGATGATAAAGTATTCTCCATTATCTAACTTGCTTTAAAACACGTTTGAACGTCTAAAATTTAAAAAAAAAAATTGCCTGCGGCGCATTTGTTTTCCCCCCACTTTTTTGTGTCGATCTCTGCTTGCATTTGGCAAAAACAAAAATTAACAACCCTTATTTATAAGGGCGGCAAATTTAGGGACCGCCCCGGGCGGCACAACCTCTAGCTACGCCACTGATTGCATATGTATTTAGTTACACATAAAATCATGACGTTGGCAATACTGAACGAAATAACTGACAGTTGTTTCTGGTAGGTAGGTAGGTAGGGTAGGTTAGGTTAGGTACTGGCACGGGGAAAAATTTGTATTAAATTTTATTTTATTTTGGCACACTGATCAAATCCTATTTGCCATCCCTGACCTAGGCAATTGGAAAATGGAAAAAATAAACATAACTGAGCTAATGTTCGCAGAAAACAGAAAAGAATCTGCAACATAATCTAGAAAATCTAAACCTAGAATTGGAAAAAATTAATATGAAAATAAATACCGAAAAAACTAAAACTATGATGAACAGAGAACAAAGGGCATAACATCACATTAAATGAGACAGAAAAACCCATGCCATGTATTCCAAAAAATATCAAATAAGTCGTCCATAAGTAAATTAAAAGTTGAATGTAAAATCTTTGCAAAGTTTCATAATTTTTTTGCCAAGTTAAGTATGTATTTTTCCAAACATTTGAATGTCTTTATTTGGTAACTTTTTTCTTGTTCAACCCAATCTCTATCTTCTATATTACTAAGCGAGTTCCCTTATAAATTAAGTGATACATTGAAATTTTATTGTCATGATTATCCTTTGAGTAATCGGCATTTTGCGTTTTAATTGAAGTGGTTTATTAAATATACATACAGTCAGTGGACGCAGTTTAACCAACACGCTATACCATAATCATTGCAAGTACCTACACGTTAATAGTATCATACAAGAGAACGTATTTGATTAATTGACCTGTGTTTTACGGACAATAGCAAATAATTTGGAATATTAATTATCGTTATTTATGAACTAATGATAAATCCTTTATGCGGAAACCCGGCACGAAATGTAATTCACGATCTAAACATTTTCGAATAAACATATCGGTCTGTATGATTTTCAATAAAATTCGCATTGCAACATAATTTTGTTGAATGTTTATTTAATATGTTAATAAAGGCCCGGATGTAATTATGTCGAATTGAAATTAGTTTGTGTTTATTATTTAGCGGGTAAATTGATAAAAATAGTAACTGTGAAACAAAATATGGCCTACTTTGACAATGCATTTTAATGATGTTATTAAGCTTTACCTGCTAACGATGCACGAAGTTTTTTTAATGCAGTTTTAAACCTACAAACTGATATTAATTAATTGATATTGATCAAACCGGTAGGATTTTTATTTTGTATCATTTGCGCTTGAAGCTGTGAATTAACTGAAATGTAGGATTATTAGGATTTGTAATAGTTATTTACGTAACAAGACGGAAAGTGGTACTTTAATGGACGAGTAGGCAGTTTTTGGACGAGCCATAGGCGTGTCCAGTAAAGACACTTTACGGGTATGTTACGTATAATATTTTTTCTGCGTCCGCCACTGACACCAAAATCACCATTCATAATTTAATAATAACTTAACAAACTACAGGTGAAAACTTGGTGGTATAACGACACTTGTTTGACAGCGCAAATCAACAAAAAAAACTCATCACCATGGCAACCAGCTACTTTCCGGCCTAGACCGGTAAAGACAACTCATGGCCATGGCAAAAAGTTACATTCTAGTCTAGACCAGTAAAGATATATTTTCCAGCCTAAAAATTGGTCGGTAACAACAGATTTTCCGGATGGACGCAGAAAAAATAAATTATTATACGACTTTGGTTGGTAGCAGTTTTTGAGAAGACAATTTTATGAATATGGTCTGCATTCTGGTTAAAGACGACCTGGGAATATGAGTTTTAGTAAAGATATTTTTATTTTGCCTAAATTTTAAATTTCACAAAAAGTATTTAGGGTAATTAAATAAACGTGATTTTTCAACAAGAATTTCTAGTACTGAAAAGTAACGTCCTTGCTTGAAACAACTGACAGCAGAATTTAAAGTACGGAATTCAGTATACAGGGTTTAGAATTGGGTAACGCAACATAATTTCAATGGTAAACTTTTATAAGTTGTATAATATCTCCCCTAATTATTTTAGAAAATAAGTAGATTTAGGTAGAGAAGAAATTTTTGTGTTTTCCAGTGACTGAAAATTGGGAAAATTGCAAACGCCGTTTTGACAAAAATCTGTAGTGCCTCTGGAATTATGCCGTGACAAGTGCTCAGCCTAATGTCACTTGTATATGCGAAATTTATTTGTCGTTTATATGTTTTCAAACATTTCTTTTATGTTTTTATTGGAATAAAATGATACCTAATCTTGTTACAATTATAAAAATCTATGAAGATTATAGTACACTTCAGGTCAAAGTGACATAAGAATGGGCAGTTGTCATAGCATAATTCCGTGGCACTACAGATTTTTGTCAAAGCGGCGTTTTGCAATTTTTTTATTTTCATTTATTGGAAAACTAAAAATTAATATTTATTACATTTCTAGACATAGAGTTTTTTCTCTAAAAAAAACCTAAATGCACTCTTTTAATTAGGGGAGATATTATACAACTTTTAAAATTGAAATTACTATGTTGTGATTCAATTTTACACCCTGTACCTATAGGTATACCTACGCTTATAAACAAATTTAAATCGATTAACTAAGATTATATATTTTTTAGATTATACTTAATACTGTTGTGTTGAAATTCGAACAAAAACGTTTGTTAGCAAGTTTTATTTGCTCTAAACACTAATATTTTCTCTTCACTGCAAATTTAGCCCCCAACTGAGATGAAATGAGCCACACACAGTGTTTTAAACAAACTACCGATTCTTTACTTAAAGAATATCAAACAATATATAAATCACTAGTATTTTCTCAAAAATTTGCACCTCACAGAATGAGCAGACTTAGCACAAGTAGAAACAAATTTGGTGAATTCCAACCCACTCATTAAAAAACAGCACAAAAAGTGGTCCTAGAACTACTATACAGGGTGCACCACGACCCTGAGATTCTTCGATAGCTCCTTTATTAATGAAAATATCAAAAAATGTTTAAAACAAATATTGTGCGAACTTATTTTCTACATAACCTAAAATTATTTTCAAATATACAGGGTGTTTCGTTTGACCGGCACATATAAAAATGTAATTTTTTTAAATAGAACACCCTGTATATTTTTACATTTTTGGATTCCTCTTAAAATTTGCTTTAAAAAATGTATAAGGTTATATGGGTCTTAAGTTAACCGTTTTCGTAAAATTTACATTTTTATGAAAATTTTGAGCAATACAGCACTTTCAATTTTTTTTTACATTAAAGTTATTTAAAAAAGCGCTAAAATTTCGTTTAAAATTTAGATTGACAATAGATTAATTAACACTTTGCGCAGGCTACAATTTAAAAATATTATACAGGGTGTTTTTTACGCTTGGTCAAACTTGTGAAACTTTAAACATCGATAAGTCATTTTTCTTAAATACAACACTCTGTATATTTTTACATTTTCTTGTAGAGAATTTAATTGTCTTTCGAAATTATTAAGCATGTCCTATACCTAAAGTTGATATTTTTCAAGCAATCTCGATTTTTATTAGTATTACTAAGGCAATTGATATATTTTAAAGTCGGCCATGGACGTAAGTCGTAATTTTTCAAAGAATTTTTAAACAAAAGAATAAAAAGAGCTGCAACTTTAATTTTAGGCTAAAAATGTACCCCATTTTACCGAAATTTATCGTATAAATTGTTCAAGATTATGTCCTTGTTCTACGCACAGCCGTAGACCTTGTCTGAAAGATTCTAGCTCCCTTTATAACATTTCAGGGGTTATACCATCAAAAGCAACACGAATCCTGTTCTGCACATCTTCAGCAGTTGTTGGGGGGTCTTGATTCACCTGTTTTATGGGTCCCCACAAAAATAAATCTATAGGGGTAAGATCAGGTGACCTAGGTGACCAGGAGATTGGTCTACCTCGCCCTATCCATCTATTAGGATATTCTGTGTTCGGCAACTGCATTACTTCCTGTGTTGCTTTTAATGGTATAACCCCCGAAATGTTATCAAGAGTGCTAGAGTCTTTGAGACAACATCTACGGCTGTGCGTAGAACATGAACAAGGATATAATTTTGAACAATTTATACGATAAATTTCGGGAAAAAGGGGTACATTATTGGACTAAAATTAAAGTTGCAGCTCTTTTTATTCTTTTGTTTAAAAATTCTTTGAAAAATTACGACTTACGTCCATGGCCGACTTTAAAATATTTTAATTGCCTTAGTAATACTAATAAAAATCGCGATAGCTCGAAAAATATTAACTTTAGGTATAGGACATGCTTAATAATTTCGAAAGACAATTAAATTCTCTACAAGAAAATGTAAAAATATACAGGGTGTTGCATTTAAGAAACATGACTTATCGATGTTTAAAGTTTCACAAGTTTGACCAAACGTAAAAAACACCCTGAAAATTGCTCAAAAATTTCATAAAAATGTAAATTTTACGAAAACGGTTGACTTAAGACCCATATAACCTTATACATTTTTTAAAGTAAATTTTAAGAGGAATCCAAAAATGTAGAAATATACAGGGTGTTCTATTTAAAAAAATTACATTTTTATATGTGCCGGTCAAACGAAACCCCTTGTATATTTGAAAATAATTTTAGGTTATGTAGAAAATAGGTTTGCACAATATTTGTATTAAACATTTTTTGATATTTTCATTAATAAAGGAGCTATCGAAGAATCTCAGGGTCGTGGTGCACCCTGTATAATGAAGTATTAGTATACAGTTATTTAGTGGCATAGGTACAAATCAAACAAATTTCTTGTGAAGTGGTTCAAAGCACCCCACGCGACGGTAATAAGCAACTTCGTCAAATGTATCTTCTGTTCATATAATTAAGTTCAACAACGCGCTCATACTGTTTAAATAAAATCACTTGGTACAAACTCACTTTACCCTCCAGTTACGAGACGGCAAGCGCCTATTTCATGTCGTACACTTAATGTACATTTTCCGCAATAAAATTTTACAAGGAATAATCTCACCTTTACGGCGATCCTTCTTATTGACGCGAACGTCCCCGAAGACCCGAATCCCGACCCCATAAGCAAGTTACTTTCTGATAAAATCTGTGGAGCAAGCTCAATACCACGGGGACGGCATTCATTTTTTAGGTCGTATATCACACACGATATAATACCGCTGAAAACGGTGATATCTAAAAGAATTCGACCCGCAAGGGCGTTTCATATGAAAAGCGTCCAGATCTAAAGCCGAAACTTTCGAAAACGATCGAAGAGGTCGCTGTACGAAGATTCATTATTATTGCGATCGTGAAAAATTGATGAAGACGGTAATTTGCATCTTGATTGATTGGAACGTTTGATTAATCGTAAGTCGATCTTGCATGCGTTTAGGTAAAACAAATACGAAATGTCCAGCTTGGACGTGAAGCTTTCCCCATTATTGAAGACAATAATTTTTTGAGAAAACTTTACTGAAACAAAAACTTGCAAAAGGACAGCAGTTCATGCGATTCAGGAGTGTGACGTGCGCTTATGCAGCGTCGTTATTTACTTAAAGGTTTTGTTGCTTTTGAAAGAAATTGCTTAACCCTTTTAATTTTAAAACCTCTGACGGCGATGTGGCTCGTGTCGTCGAATGCTCTGGAGGACTCCTTCACGTCGTTCAGCGTAGTTCACCAGGTCTAGAGTAGCTGTAAGGTAGTGAGGTTGGCGAAATTAAACAACATTTACTTTGTGATCGGTGTTTATTATTCATATTTTGTTCAATAATTTGTAGTTGGAGTTTTAACGTAGATTCGTTAGTAGGTAGGCGTGTGGATGCGTATGTATGAAATTACGTGTGATTGTGTGTGCAATCGAATGTTGGTGTCTGTATGAAATCATGTGTTTTATGTGTACAATTAAATGTTGGTGTAGGTGTAAATATTGTGTTTGTGTATGTGTGTGTTTGTTTAAACTCCAACTAGGTCTGTCGAATAGCGAAAGCTCGCCCATCAGACCTCTTTGTTGAAGTTGGTAGGAAGACTTTATGTGGTCGATCGATAAGCGATAATTCGCCCGCAGACTCCGCTCTAAAATCCATAAAAATAATTGAGCCGTGTGCTCTCGTAGCGAAAACTCGCCCAAACTGCACGTGCAATGGCCCAAAGGGTTACAAGATAACAGGAGCTTCAGAATCTAGCGAAAACTCGCCGCAGAAGCTGGCTCTGTATCAGGTGGAATGTGTATGATTGTGTCGTGTGGTTCTGTGTTGAACCCCTTTATTTTCAAAAAGGTCAAAGGTCACGTGTTTTTTCCGCTCGCGCGGAGACTGCTATAGGGGGGTTGACCCCCTCTTCAGTCGTTAGACCCCCTTTTATTTTGACATACACATCTTTTTATACATTTTTATGGAAGCGTGGGGTTAAAAATAGTTAAACTACGCCTATTAGTCGCTCTGAACTAATTACAATCCTAGTATTGAATAAAAAAGGCGTAGAACAAAGTTTAGTCGTTTGTTAATTCGTTATTTAGTTGTGTGCACAGAGAGGGGGTGCAATCCGGATGTTTTAGTTTATTACTGACTGTGCCCCTCCAAAACTAGATTATCTAAACAAAACTGATTCCTGTTTTCACCCCACCAAAATTCCTAAATAAAGTTGTACACGCTAAAATATGTTAAACTGCATTCAAGTTATATCAAATAATAATAAAATTACATCTATGCTAATATTTTACAAGAATAAACATTGTCATTAAAAACGATAGAAATTACATACACTGAAAGAGGTCATGGCCCTTTTAATAAACTAACAGGTGTTCCCTTAGGAATGTTCATTGAGTTTGTGGTTCACATACAATATTTCAATCATCAAGTCATTCCATACTTTCTTTAGCCGACCTAGCTAGCATACCATCGGTCCAAGTACCGATCATTTACGATGTCATTTACTATTAGTCAGGCCATATGCCCACGAAACAACCCCAAACACCCTGACCTTATTTTTGAGTGTATTATTTACGTATTTAATAACGTAAACCTTCCATGGCTAAACTACTGTTTTTTTAAATTTGTTCATTACCACATAAGCTAATTTTCATTAAATGTTTTGAATGCCCTTGAAACCTGAAATTGGTACCTGTTAGGTGTAATTTAATTAATACAACTGCAAACAGAGCGCATAACTCATGTTAATTACATGCACTAGCAGTGAAGACGTATTACATTTTTGTAGCACTAAAAAAGGAAACGTTTTGTTGTTATCATATATACGCTATTGTTGGTGTGACTGTGGGAATTCGCTCATCTTCGAGGATAAAATAAACACAATTAAATTCCGTTCCCAACACGCGTCGACTGTAGGTTTCACTATTATTAATTACTCGATGTTTTTATTATCTCTTTGTGTACTTGACGTGAATGGCTTACTTTCGGACGACTTTTTGTTACGTTGTCGGTAGGAAAATAAAAAGTACTTCGTAGCTGATGTAATGTACTAGACGTAGACATGTTCGATACTTGTAATCTAAATTTATAGCTTGTTGTCAAACGAAGCCTTGTTTTCTTACATTGAGTGAGCTGAAGTGTGTTTTCTTTGTAGCAGTTTAATTAAAAGAAAAGTATGCATCAACATCGCTAGCCAGTATCGTTACTTTCTTGTGGTTAAATGCTCCTTACATAATAGGGTAGTCCATATTCTAAGTATTTGTTGGTAACCACGATAGTTGGCAAAAATCTGATTTAGGTCTCAAGGGCTACTGCGAATACTTCTACAAATTTAATAATACAGATGAATTCATCTCGGAAAAGCATCCCTAGAGATCCAAATCAGATTTTCGCTAACTATTGCAGACATCTAGATATCGTACAAATACTGCCAGTCTGGACTACTGTGTACAGAATTTTGTGCATGGTATTTTTAAGTTTAAATTCAATTTTTGTTTTCAGATGTACGATTAAGTAACTGCCAAAAAGTATTTAAAATTGTATGATTCGAAAATTTTGCACACAATTATGTGCAAAATATTTTTTTTTATAACTTATCAATATTATTATACATTGATTTTTGTAGGTTCAGGTCTAAATCAAATATTAAAGTGAAATATAATGCATAACTTATTGGAACTGTTTTATAATGGGATAACTTCAGGTGCAAATGAATCCCTAAAATTAATGGTATTCGAGACGAAGCAAATTTGTTTAAATCTTGCCAAGTTTTTATTGTTTTTCCAAGTTATATTAACTTTCAAAATGACATTCAATGGTTTATTTGTTAAATGTGTGAAACGCTATACAGGGTAGGTCATGAAACTAAAAACATGGCTGTAACGGTGCTTTTTGAAAAAGTTTTTGATTTTATGTTAGCTACATATGAGATAGGTACTTTTTTTTCGGTTCATGTGATAGTGAAATGAAATCGTTGTTTGTTTTAAATAGAAATCTATGTTTTCCTACTTTAATTGATAGCTTTATTATTTATTAACAATATTAATTTAGTGCTACATTAATTTATTCTATAGATATTATAATTAAATTTCTTTTTGGTAAACATTGAATGTAATTAATTACCTTAAGAATACAGTTCATCAAGTCTTACAAAATTAAACAAATAAAATCATAACATCAAATCAAAACTTGGTCGTGACAAGTGTAATAATTATTTATTAAAGGAAAACTTATTTAGCTAAAGCAATTATTTTAAAGAGGTATTTTAAAGCCACCTGAATAATATTAATGAGTGTATATTCTTTTAAATTCCTTCTGTACAACAAACAATTTGTCTCGTTTAAATGAAGTGATAAAAAAGCTTGCTATAAAAAATATGAAGATGACGTGTCAGTTCCTTATGGTCAGCTTAAAATCAAAAAAATTAAAGTACGCAAAATGTAGTCAAAGGTTTACAAATAACTTTTTTTTAAATTTATATTTTCTCCATTTCAGCAGTGTTTTCATATTTGTGGCCTGCTCCAAATATTAATTAAAAATAGAATTCGTACAGACGTACAGAAAACTGCCAATAGCTTGAATGCAATTTGGTTTCATGTCGATACATCATGATAAATGTATTTCATAAAACTTCGTAGAATTTTGCAATGGGTTAAGTTAGATTTTGGTTAGTAGGAAGCATTAAACCAACTTTTGTTATGTTACTTATCTTTAGTATATTTTGACTTTTGTTTTTGACTGCTGGAAGCCAGTTTTTTGTTTGCCTTAATTTCTATGACACAGATTTGTTTGAACTATTGTTTAATTATATTTTGTACCTAAAAATCGGAAAGATTGTTGTTTGTTGATTAGTATAAAGAAAATATTTTTTTTGCCATGTGTTTTGCAATAAAATTAGCTAGCACTTTTTCCTTAATGAAAATATATTCCAGTCTGTCGTTGAATATCTAATCCTGCCGAAAGCAGTGTGAAGGCCTGCAAAAGAATTCTCGCTGCAATTTTTTTAACTTGAACATTTGTTTCTAGTAGGTGTGAGATGTCTAGCATAAAGATGGTTATTTTTGCTGATTGAACAATTAAGATCTGGTAAATTTTCCGTGTTTATAACCTCTCCCTTTGGATTGAATGATTAAAAAGGGACACAAATAAACCAAAGTGAAATTTTTGTTGCATTATTTTTTCATATAAAGATTAAAATCAAACTACACATAAATGTATCTATGCAAAATGTAGAATCTTGATCATGGTAACAAATTTTTCAACGGGTTTACCTTTATTTATTACAATAACAGGCCGTTTAAATAAACTTAAACATTGTTAAGTACGCCCTCAATTTATTAAGACATTTTTGGCTGTTTTATGTAATCAGTACTATTGGTTTTAGTTGAATTAAGATTCTGTATATAAACAAGTTGGTGCAATATAATTTACACTGCATATTTTAAAAAGTACAAGTGACCTAGCACAATAAAAGCGCTATAAAAGGTTCATGCAGAGAGCTATATTACACTGGGTCAAATAAGTTCTCCTTCAAAAAATAAACCCCACATTTATGTCAAGTACAGTTTATTAATAAACTTTATCGTACCGTAATTATTGCAGCGCATTTGCATTCGCGACAGTTATTATCCCGTGTCACATATAAATGACTCATTTTTTTTGTAGAGAGATCAAAGTTCTTGATGATTTTTTCATTGGTCCATTTGATAGTTGATTCTACAATGTTTCTATTATTAGTGTAGTGAATCATAGTTTGTATTGGGCAGGTATCAGTAGTTTTACATATGCTGCGTTTTGAAGCCACTCCATTAATAAATCAAGGCCAACGCGCTGCGAGTTAAAACCAAGTAAACATAACCTATATCATAAGTAATAAAACAGAAAAAATAACGTACTGGTTGTTTGTATTTTGTTGTATTTGCTCGCGTGAGAATAATATTTTTGAACTCCAAAGAGGCTTTGTGAGGTAAAGAGTGTTGTGAGGAAGCGGTTTGGCCGGAAGTGAGGAGCCGATTTGTTGTGGCTTGTTACTTGTACGTTTTGAGGATATCAACTTTCGCTTTTATTATTGTTACGTGTACAATGTTATGAGTGCACGATCGATGAATAAGTTGTGATAAGAGGTGAGTGACGTACTGCTAATATATTTTATATCGGTTTTAATTATCTGCAGCCAACCGCGACACTCGTGTTAAATGCTAGCGTAAATTGAGATAACTCGATGCATATTTTTGAAGGTCACGTGTTTTGTTGTGGGTGGTCGAATTCCATGCGTTTACATGGGTAACTCGCTTATTACTGATGATAGAGGTTTGGTTAACTGACCAAAAATGTGCCAGTTTTTATGAAAGAGGCCGAATTACAGACAACTGTCTACCGTTTTTGATTTTTGAGTTATTTTGGGGAAAATGTTTTGGATATTCCTAAAAAAATTAATTGAAGTCAAAAAAAGGACATTTTTATTAAAAAGGCGACTGGTGGATATAAAAATTCAATGGAGGACTGTCCTCGCAAATGGAGGACGGTTGGCAACCTTAGGTACAAATCTTAAACAAAATATTCGTGTTTATCGATTTACAAAGTTAGTGTAAAACATTTTAGAGTGGCTTTTTTATATTTAAACTTTTTTAATAATACAGAGGGTCCACTGAACTGAATTTTAAGCAAGGATTTTTTAAATGGATCACCTATTTTATTAAACTTTTCTTGTAGATCATGTTATTGTCTCTGAAAAATATTCAGAATGCTTTATATTTCTTGCTGTTTCTAGGATAATTTAAAGGTACAAATATATCTAGTATTTTTGTAAAATAAAAGTTTGGGTCATTTAAAACCTTTCATATCTGTACATATAAAATGTGCTGTAATTTTTTTGGGTTAATAAAAAATACTTTTTCTGCGTCCGTCCAGAAAATCAGTTGTTTCCGAACAATTTTTAGGTTAGAAAATACATCTAGGCCAGAAAGTAACTTGTTTCCAATGTAATGAGTTGTCTTTGCTGGCCTAGGCCGGAAAGTAGCTGGTTGCCATGGTGATGAGTTGTTTTGTTGATATGCGCGGTCAAACAAGCGTCATTATACCACCAAGCAAATTTTCACCTGTTGTTTGTTAAGTTATTGTTTAATTAAGGATGTTGACGATAGTGATTTTGTTGTTAGTGGCGGACGCAGAAAAAATATTGTACATAACATACCCGTAAGGTGTCTATACTGGACGCGTATGCTTTCAGGACTCGCCTACGGGTCGTCCCAAAACTGCTACTCGTACCACTTTCCGGTCTTGTTATGTAAATAACTACTTTTTTGTGTAAAATATGCGAAATAGTTTGCATTACTTGGTATTCGTACATTTATTTTGGTAGTAGTGAACCAATTTTTATCAATTACGTTTGACCTTTTGATTAGATTACAAAATATTTGTTGTTGCGAACAAGTAAACGAAAAAACAAATTGTGCACACACTCTAACGTAAAAATGTAGCATGTTTTTGTTGAAACATGTTATTCAAGTATTAAATAAAACGCTTGTCATCTGTTTTACAAATATTTGTGTGTAATATCGACTTTAGCTATCGGTTCGATCCTTGTCGAGTAATGTGGTTGGTGTTGAAAAATAAATATTTGTGAAGAAGTGTGAAAGTGTTTCGTTTATAACATAAACCTTTTTTCCGTGAAAAATAGTGTGATAAAATTGCTTCGTTACTTATTTTATATTGAGAGATACCTTCAGCGTGCATGCTTTTGGGTATCGTAGAATTTAGTAAATTTTTGATTTTCGCTTTTAAAAGGTGTTCATTATACATCCATAAGTATGTTAGCGCAATAATTTAAAAAATCAGCCTTAATATTTTAATTCCTGATTCGTTTTTGTAATTTAAAAAAGCTCGTAACTTAATTATAAACATTCATTCGTTAATATTAAGTACATTGATTAAATTTAAATGAAATAAACGTGAGTGGAATAGATAATCTAGCAAATTAATTTTTAGGTGATGTTGTAAATGAAAAACATGCTCGGAATAAAGATCTTCCCAAATCTACTCCATTTAGGTTGAAGGTTGCTGTATAATTTCGTAAAAGTTTTCATTAATTATAGTGTAAATTAAATTGTCGGGTCAATAAAATTTAATGCTCCTTTTACTTTTTATATTACTTTGGTAAAAAAAAAATCGTTACAAGACTTTGATCTAATGGTCTATGAAAGGTGATTTCGCAGTAATAAATACTTAATGAAATTTTGAAATAATATCTTGGGTATACCTACATTGTTAATACATATGTAGAAATTGGGAATTTTTTACTTAGGCAAACCTTTTAACAAAATTTTTATAAACAAATTGCACTTAGCGTCTTAAATAAAATTCCGTTTTGAGCTTTGGGAGTAATAATGCATAACAAAATTAATTTTATTGTACCTACTTAAAATTTTACAATATATATCTGCCGCCATCCTTGCATTTTATAAATTATTTGTAAAAGTTTAATTATTCTTTGATCAATACACACATCGTAGAGTTTTAAGTTGGATTTAACAGCTCGAATATACCTTCCTTAATGACAAAGTAGGTAATACAGAACTATGCTTATCGTTTTTCTAAAAATACTCGCATTAAAAAGGCAGTTGAATACAATTGATCACTTAAAGTTAGCTATATTAGGGATGATTCATCGAATAAAAAGAAATATGCATAGGAAAACAGTATTATCTACGAGGTGCCGATCTTAAATTTGTGTTGCAAATACAGAGAGGGCTACACTTTTTAACATATGTAATAATTTAGATTTCGAAGTCATAAATTCTTATGAAATGTTAAAAATGTCTTATATTATTTAAGATTTTACTTTTTGTGTTTAATGAAATACAGCTAGCCTATTTGTGTGATCCTTTGTTTTTTTTTTCAATGTACACATTGATTAAACTTAACAAAAACAATAACACTGTAATAACTTACCTACTTGATTTTAAAGATAAACCAAACAACCCATTCATCAATGAAACGAGAAAAAAATCTTCTTTTTAATGAACCCATATGGTTGCCAATTAAAAATAGTCAAGTTTGCCTTATCTTTCAAAAATGTGTCATGATTTTTTAGATATTTTTCTAATTCCTCGTAAAAATACAGGGTGTGTAAAAATTGGCGGAAGCGCTACACGTGGCGATGTTCTTCGTAAAATTGTAAGTCGAAAATCTTAATACGAAAATGTTGTACCATGCTTGCTGTGTCTGCAAGAGGTCCTCAAAGTTTTGACATTTAGTCCTTTAATAAGCCTTATTATTTAATACTTGCAAACGAAAAAGCTGCAGTTTGTAATAAAAATAAATTTCGAATAGTATTTTTTCCTAGATATTGTGTTCTTCCTTTCAAAAATTGGTGTTGAAAATATGTAAATCACTGATTTGAATGAAAATAAAACTTATGGCAACATTGTCATTAGCTGTCATCTTTGTTTTTCTCGTAATTATTTCTAGTTTGTGTTTTACGATACCCAAAAGTTTGCAGCTTTGTTTACGAACAAAAATTGTAAATACCTAAGTAAAAATTGCTGATAAAAAAATGTCCAAACGCAAATCGATGAATGCAATGTTGCCAATTTTTTTTTCTTTAAATGGTTCCTGAGGCCATAGGAAGCATGTTACAACATTTTTGTATCAAGATTTTCGACTTAGAATTTTACGAAGAACATCGTCACGTGAAGCGCTTCCGCCAATTTATACACACCCTGTATATAAAGGAATCATTTCACATTTTGATTTTAACGTAGAAAGCTATAGAATTATTAACCTTTAAAAAAATTGTCTGTTCCTAGTTTTTCCAAAATATTTAAAATTTGAAGGTGTAGGTTGGGTCGAATGTAAAAATGACATTGGATCGTCTTGAAATTCTGCCCAACTTCGCCAATTTAACCGACTGTAACTCTTATAATAACAAAGTAACCCATACAACACATCATGTAGATTATTGTTTTTAACCATGTATAGGTATTTACTGACCTAATTACAGTTTTAATAAGACAAAATTTACACAGGACCCGTTTTAACCAGCAGTTCCATTGTAAACTTCCAGTTAACCTATCAAGACGTCTTATCCGAGTGCCATACATGATTTACAGTGTCATAATTCTAGATAAAACGGTTGATAATATCATAAAGATTTCATTCCTCGCCTTTCTTGGCACGCCGCCGTAAGTTCTGGCACGAAAGCATTATTAAAATCTCTTATTAATGCTAAAGAATTCCGAATCCGTTATAATGAGTTAATTTTTTGTAGTACGCTCTTGCGAGGCGGCTCTGCTTTCGTAAGCGCAGTGGTTCAGGAAAGTAAACAGAAAATAAGTTAGGTTTAAGAGGCGACTCACTCGGAACAACGTTGTTTTTCTTCTCCTTTAATTCATTCTCACACAGTAATGGTAAAATATTTATATCTCCGCGTTTAATATTTTTGTGTTTAGGTAGGTACTTTGAGTCGTTATAAAATAGGGTCATATTTTTTTTCTCTGAATGATGACAAGTACTCAAACAATATTTAATATTAACGTAAGGTTTGTTTAAAAGCAATACATTAAAAAGTAACGTGTCAACCTCGTTCTCGTTTTGCATTTTGTTAGGTAACTTTTTAGTTGTCTCTGCAATTAAATCTGACCATTGCGTAAGACGGTAGTGGAGTGCAGATTTTTTTGCGGTAAAACTGTGGTAAAAACTATTTATTTTCAAAGAAGATAAGATCGTTTTGCAGAAATATTGCTGTTGTGTCGTAACTACTTTTATATTCCGGCCATTGTATGATGTTATTGTTGTACATAGCGTAATAGTCAGGTCCGAGGCTGAGTCAACACCCTACATTGTAAAGAAAAAATCAAGAAGAAACATTGCACGATGTCCTCTTAACCCACCTAAACCTGAGTGGTTAAAATTATTTAAGTCACTTGGGTATATGCATTTTAACGTTCGTTAAAGCTTCACTTATTTCTTCCTCAGTTCACTCACAAAGATACCATAATATATTGGTGTTTGCCTTGTGGAACGTAAGCTAGCGGTCTCAATTTTATTAAAAGACAATTATTTTGTACATATTAAATAAATGGTTCTCTCTCTTTGGTCCTTAGAATCATTAACAACTTATAAAATCACTTTAAATTCTTCATACATTTTTAAATGCCTTAAAAATGTAAAATGACTCATAGATAATAAGTAACAGCATGTAATAATTGTTTTTGTAGACCTTAACGAAGCTTTTGATACTGTTGATTTTTATTGGCAAATTCCAGCTTTTTTGTTAGGGGGAATATGTTAGATATAATTAAATTATACATATTAGATAGAAAGCAGTAAATCCACACAAACAAAATTTTCGTAGAGCCTTTGAGACGGTTAATAGAGAATTATTAATTAAAAAATTAGAAAAAATAGGGATGTGAGGCAGCATTGTCTTGGTTTAAATCATACTAACAAAATAGACATCAAAAAGTTAAATATAATAGAACTATATCATCCTGTTTAAAAACCACACATGGTGTACCACAAGGAACCGTTCTGGGTCTTCTGCTTTTTGTTGTTTATATAAACGAAATGGTTAAATACGCCAAACATCGTGAAATAAAAATGTTTGCGGACGATACAATGTTGTTTGTTAGTGGATTTAAAACAATTGAATTAGTAGATAAGATGAATTTAGATCTAAGTAATATTTATAAATCGCTATGCGATAATGATTTATGTATTAATGTTGATCAATCCAAATTTATGATTTTGGGAACCAAACACGTTATATATCAAACAAATATTTATAATGCTAATCTGGATGTAAAAATTAGCAACACTAATTTAGAAAGAGTAACCGAAATTAAATACCTTGGTGTTATATTAATGAAAATTTAACGTTTAAGTTACACACAAAATACATCATGAACAAAATTTCCAAAAAGATTTTTCTCTTCAAAAGATGTAGCAAACACATTAGTATGTACACTAGAGTTTTACTGTATAAAACAATAATAGCTCCTCATTTTGAGTTTTGCGCTTCATTACTTATTAATTTAAATAAAAATGAGCCTCAACAATTACAGAAATTACAAAATCGCGCCATGCGCACTATTTTAAAGTTTCAATTTATTCCCCTATCAAGGTTATGTTAACCCTTTGCCTGTCCTGTGCATCACCGGTGATGCACACAAAAAAATGGTCCTTCGTACGCTTTGGGTATCATATGGAAAACACATATCTTTGCACTTGCTAGATGCTTTACACTTATCCTGACACTACATTATACGTATAAAATAATTCCATAGAGCTGTAGAACATGATACATGTGAAATATTTAAATGGACGTACGGTACAAATTTTATGTAAAATTTTGGACAGGCAAAGGGTTAAATACACTTCAATTTATGAGTATTAATCAGAGAATAATATTTAGAACATTAGAGCTAGTTTTAAAAATTAAATTACAAAAAACACCAAAATATCTGTATGAAAATGTAAAAGTAGTCCATAAGATCCACATTTATAAAACTAGAAATAGGCTTGATTTCGTTATAGAGAAATGTACTAAAAGTCAAACTGCTCGTTCGTTATTTTATCAAGGTTTAAAATATTTAATAATATGCCGCATCAAGTCAAAATATGTAATAACTATAAGAAGGGTATTAAATTAATTAAGGAGTACGTATTAGAACGCTATTAAACTTACCTATTTTAGATATTTAGAATTTAGAAGGTTTTTAGATTTTTTATTTTATTTCATTCTATTTTTATTTTTATTATATTTACTATTACCTATGTAAATTATGTTACAATGTAATAGCAATTGCTAAATAAATAAAAGCTAACTAACTAAAAAAGCGTTTAAACAGGAGTGCCACAGGGGTCGGTCTTGGGCGCTTTATTATGTATTTTTTTAAATTTTAATTCTACCCAATACGAATATAAACAAACCATGGTAGCCACCAAAATGAATAGTTTTATTTTAGAATATTTAATGGTTCATGATCACGCATTTAATTTTTACTCAAAAACTGTAGGTTTTGCAGGAAGATTTAAAAAATAAAAACAAATGTCTAAATAAATCAAGCTTTCAGAGAAAAAAAATTTAATTTCAAAATTCGAACCTCCAAAAAGTTCTAATACACAATCCAACAGGGGTAGCACTTTTCAGCCATATAATTAGAAATATTACTATGGGAAACCTTTTGATAAGTACAAAACATCTACCTACACATTTGAGAAATAAAATAAAAACCTAATTTTACCGCTTCCCTTTAGGGGGGTGTAACTTCGAAAGGAGACGTCAAAGAAGAAAAAATATGGAAAAGTTTCGATAAAGAATTTCTTCCCGAAGTTTTTCGCGATATTTAAGGAACCTCCTGTATAAAACTAGATGTTTAAATAATTCAAGCATTTCTTTATCTTCCGTGTATATTGGACGTATTGTTTATTTATTATACAATTTAGTTCATCCATATTTATTTAAATTCAATTTATTTACACTTCTATTGTTCCTAATTTCAATTCAGTTTCCAAAACTGATATTAAATTAAGCAGGAAGAAAAACAATTGAGAACACTTCTTCCTGCTGGCCTTGTAAATTTAATTGGCCACTTTTATATAACATCCTTCCGAATTATTAAGACAGCAACCGAATTAATTCTATTGCTAATCGTGGCATAGAAATATTTTTTGTTTTGCACATATAATAGGAAAGCACATGAATCTTTTATCCTAAAAAAATAACTACAGAGGTGAAAGTGTGTTGTGCAAACTCAGTTTTGATTGCCGTCAGAGTCGCCATAAATTATCGTTAGACCAAGATGCCAGTCTACGGAATTATGTAATAACATTATTAAGACAAGAATTGCAAGATTTCCTGTGATTTGTAGGGCGATGTCCAGATTCGTGTGAATTTTTACTAGTTCACCCATTATATAATTTGCTAAATGCTTTTAATTATTTAATTCGTTCATTTATTAATATTAAAAAGTTTAATTTATAACCACTTGTCGCGTTTCATAATCAATCTGATGCTAAAATGCTGGAACAGTTTTTATCCTCTTGATCCTTAATCAGTAACACTAGCAATCTTATTTATGTTATTATCATAGGTACAAGTAGGTATTACAAATAAATAAAAGTGCTACTAGAGAAGGGACGAGAATCCCGAAACTGATTTCTACAAAAGATTCTGCTATAGGTACATGGTACATACTAAAAGTGGAAATTCGTCCTCCCTTGCTTAGATTTTGCCTTGTCGTTTAAAAAATTTAAAATAGATTCCAGATTTCATATTATAATTTAAAACTTCATCGATTTTATAATTAAAAATTACATTGCTATTTTACTTTCGCCGTAGTATGTAGAAAGTATTTATTGCTATGGGTTTACTTTATTTTTAATAAATAATTGTGGGTTCCAATATGAATGATAGAGAATCAACTACAAGTAATTATAATTTAGTGTGTTGTAATATACAATTTTAATCAATAAAATGGTACGTGCTTACAAGTTAGTTGTATTAATAATAATTTAATTTATGCTTCCTTGTTTGTATTATCGAATGTGATGTAACAACCGCATTGTTCATTCAAATGTTTTTAATTTTTAAGCTGTCTTTATTTAAGATTGATTGAAAAATATGAACAGAATTTATTGATTTACTGTCTTTCAAACAAAGGCATTTGGAGCTAGTAGTAAGCTTTTAATTTTTTTATTTTTCTTGAATTCCACACATAATGTTTTGTTTCTACTGTCGGATAAAAATTTTGTTTTTGCATGTGACTCATTTAATTTCTTTTTCTACGACCACTAATATAAATAACTCTTACCGTACAGCTTGCATAGTAAGTGAGTCCTAATGCACGGTAAGCAAAACGCACACTTGTCTAGAAATATCGAAGTAGCCTTACGTCAAACACTACCTGCTAGCTTGCATGCCTAGTGAGTTATAACGCACGCTAAGCGAAACACACACTTGTCTAGAAATGCCAAAGTAGACATACGTCAAAATTGACAAGACAACGTAATTGCATGTGTTTATTAGCCAAAAAGCCGTTAAAATCGTATGTATTATGTGATCGTAGAAAAAGTAAGCTACATAATACGAGTTGTAAAGCAATTCAATAATGTAATATGCTTCTTACAACTCTTATTATGTAATATACTATTATATACGTTTAGAATCAAATTACCTAATGAGCGCGGGCGATTGTTTTCTAAAATTGTTACAGAATTTGTTTTTTCATTTCTTTCATCCCCTACTCGCTATCTTTATGTGCGTTTGTAAAATAAATCTAGTGCATACATTATCCAAATTCCTTAGAAACTAAATAAATATTTGAAAAGGGTAAACTAAGCATCATTTCAGCTTCTCGCCTAAAGCTGCAAAATTCCTGGTCACGACGTTGTCGGCGGGTCGTGATATTTTATTGTTGTCAATCGAAGTGAAATAAGTGAAATCTACATCAAAGACCATATTAGAGACTGCGTATCGGATTTGAGTCGTAAAAGAACTTTATGTTGAACGCAAAAGAAAACCTCGCTGTATTTTTATTGTTATCACCTTTCTAGAATCGATAAATATTGCTTAAAATATTGTTGTAACAGGTAACCAAAAGCCTATGTAGGTTGTTGATAAAACGTTCTATAGTCAATAAAACGCGATTGAATAAATTTTAATGCTATATAAAGTAGCATTCGGTGATGTGAATTCATAAAATGGTTGTAGGGCCAATTTTTAGTCACCACAAATTTTTCATGCAGTATTTATATTTTTTATGGTATTGTTCTATTTTTTGTAAAAAAATTTAGGTAATTTATAAAGCATGTTTGTGTTATTTTCATATAGCATTTAATTAAATAAACAGATATACAGGAAAAAAGCTTGTAGTAGGTACATTAATCGAATTGATTGCATTTAAACATTGAAAATGGAAATCAAAAGCTTAAACCGTTTTCAAGATAAGTATAATTCAAAGATATCAAAAATTATCTTGCTGAAAGGTTCTCATGGATTTTAACATAATTGTCGAAGCATTTATGTCAATCATTTTTTGATCGTCAGCATTAATTTGTAAATCAGTTCTGGTGAAGTTTTGAAGTTTTCTATCAATTGTAATCTTAAATTATAAAATTATTGTTTCACCACAGAGCACAAAATTTACATGATTGAAGCTTATTTTAGAACTGGTGTGTTAATAAACTAAACTAAACTAAATTAATTAGCCTAATGAATGGAATTTGGGATTACAGTCAGCCTTTATGTTTGGACGATTTGCGGAAGCACTTCCCAGACTTAGCAGTAATACCAGAGAATTTTTATGCATGTCTTACAAATTATATTGGTGTGTTTTGCGAAACTGGCTCTGTGACTCATAAAAAAGGTGCTGGTAGGGCAACACAAGAAGTTGTTAATGACGTTCTTCAACGTAAGGAACAAGAGAAGAACAAAACCTTTCTTTCTCAACACTTGGACTTACTTATGGAACATACTGAACGATTGTAACGAAATACTTGGACATGCACCTATACAAGGTGTAATCATATCGAGCTCTTTTACCGACAGACAACCCTAGTCGTCTTGCGCTTGCCAGTGGTTTGTCAATAATTTAAAAAATGGCGACCTGCTAAACTTAAAACTTTTTCCTGACGAAGCGTCGTTTCCTCTTTAGGGGTACGTTAATTCTCAAAATATGCGGATGTCGAGCACTGTTAATCCGCATATTTTTGTTGAATGTTCACCACATGCTCAGAAAATTGGTGCTTGGATGGCAGTTTTTCGCAGAAGAATAATTGGCCCCGTGTTTTTAAAATTTCACCGTCAATGCTCAGATGTGCTTAAAAATGTAGACTGAATTTGTTCAACAACTAGCTTTTCTTCGCCAGCTTTTTGATGACTGGTTAATAAGTTTGCATAAACAAGTTGAGTTTCCTTCGAGGCAGTGGCAGCGCGTGACCTAAAAAAGTGGGGGGGCACAACTTATCCATGTATATTACCTACACTTTATTTTAAAACAAATCTGGGTTTACCTTAATAGTGCTTTATAATAAACCACAATAAGTTAAAAATATAAAATAAGCATTATTTAACAAATATAATATCTGAAGCTCCAAAATATCAAAAACTATTATAAACCATATTAAGTAACAAAAATAAAATAAGT
This sequence comes from Elmis aenea, assembly GCA_947652605.1. Classification (NCBI taxonomy): domain Eukaryota; kingdom Metazoa; phylum Arthropoda; class Insecta; order Coleoptera; family Elmidae; genus Elmis; species Elmis aenea. The sequence goes on from OX393579.1 coordinate 8,228,198, forward strand.
AGATATTATTTAACAAAAATAATTTTTAAAGTTCCAAAATATTAAAAAACTAAGAAACAAAGAATATACCCTTCATAATAGTAAAAAACAACAAAATATATCTTTAAAAAAACATCATTCTTCTGTTTTTATTAGCAATAAAATTATTAATTAATTTTTCTAAATGCGATTCATTTAAAATCATGTCAGCCACAGTTTCTTGTTCTATAGCCATTAAAGGCAGGCCATTTAATCGTTCATCGCCCATAGTACTTCTGAGATAGGTTTTTAGTCTTTTTAATGTGGAAAAAAATCGCTCGGCTGAGGCAGACGACACAGGACAACAAAGAACAATTTCAAAAAGTTCCCACACACAAAATAACATTTGTTTTAATTCATTGTTTAAAAAAATTTTCGCACATTCCTCAATACTTAATAAATTGTTTGTTTCTGCCAGTAAAATATTGCTATATATATTTATTTGATTAATTAAGGTGTTGTTATCAGTAGTTAACATGTAAAAATTATTTATAACTTCAATATCGGTGTAATTTATTTCACAATTCAAATCAGTTAAGAGTCGCACAATTTTAGGACGGTTGCGGTTGGGTTCCATCTTTCTGGACTTTGCCCAGAAAGGCAAATAAATTTGTTTGTTTTTTAGACATATTCTAAAATTTAATATAATGTGGTCAGTTTAATCGTGAATTTACACTTTCAAGTTAAATATACTTACTAGAAAAATGCGCCCTAACTAGACCGCAAGACTAACAAGTGCTTTACCCCCTAGTTGCGTCACTGCATTCGTTGTAGGTTGCCCTTATTGTTAATGTACCCTACCCCAACGCACCAACCGATGTAAAAATCACTAATTGCTAATGCTAAATTGTAAATACGATATACGAATATATGATTTTTATACTATATAAAGTTGTGCAGAAAAAAATTTCCTAGTCGGATCTATTAATACTCGTAATTATGTGAAGATTGTGAAGTTTTGATTTGAAAAAAGTGGGGCCCAGGCCCCCCCGACGCGCCGCCTATGCTTCGAGGCCTTGTTTGAACAGTATGGACTAGTGTTGCCAATAGGTCTCTTTTAAAGAGAATATTTTTGTTCTCTTTATTTTTTTTATTATTGATATAAATGTCCTCTTTTTTAAAATTTGCTAATTAATAACTATTTAATAATGCACAAAAGATAAAGTTCCTCTCTAAATTTGAAAATACTTTTGAGTTTCATTCTGAAATACTAAAAATCTGTGAATTTTTTTTTGTAATACCTGGCCAAAACGCGAACGTGGAGAGAATATTTTCCATGATCGGCGGACAGTGGAATAAAGAAAGAAATAAACTTAAAATTTCCACTGTACGCGGAATTTTAAAGATATTTTATAATTATAAGAACATTTCGTGTATTGATTTTTATAATGAAATAAAAGAAAATAATAAAATACTACCCGAAATTAGTAGTGTGGATAAATACAAAAAAGACGAAATGGAAGATGATGAATAAAAAATGACTACATTTAATTTTTATGTGCAATTAGAATTTGTTTTTAAGTTACCAATCTTATATAATTATCGTAAAAAAGGTGTATACGAATAAGTTTATAAAGAAAATAAATGTATTGAAAAAAATGTTCTCTTTTTTTGTACTCAACAGTTGGCAACCCTAGACTATGGACTGTTTTTTGTTCCCTTACTTAAAAAACAGGATTTTCAGAACTCCTATTATTTGCAATAACTGGAACGAAGAATTTTTCCAGAATGTACAACCATAACGCAATGCTGCAAAATGGTTTTGATAGCATGAGGAGGCGCGTAAACTTGTGCATTGAACAAGGAGAGGGACATTTTCAACAGTTACTTTATTATGGCTTTTTCTTTTGTTAATAAAAACTTTAATAGTCCTTTATTTTAATTTTCAAACTGGGTTATTATTATTTTAACTCCAGAATTAATAACACATTTGCATATTAATGCGTCTGATGTCAGTATGGGACGTAATTTGATAAACTTTGACAAAATTATTACAAAAAGGATGATGAAGCCAAGCTAAGACGGCAGTTTTCCATTCCATGGCCACCTTTCACCAAGTTTTTTTTTATCACGGTATAATTACACATGTAATCGTAACGCATTTGTTTTCAATTGGTTAAAGGTTTATTAATACCAATTTCATCCTATTTATTACCAAACACATTCCAATAACAATAACTGTAGCTTTTTATTTAAGAAAACGTACACAATTAATTTTGGTTTCATCCAATGTGGTTAAGATTTTCTTAAAACCTGGCACACATTTTACGGATTAAAGAATTGCAAAAGTTTCTATTTGTCACTCGAAATGAATTGTCGTCGACCAAATCTATTAAAAACATTATTTCTCCTGAGAACTTTCCGAGCGTACAAAAAACACGCAGACATTGGCTTCGTTATTAGATTAACAATGATTTTTCCCCCGACCCGTTGTACCATGCTGAGCGCATGAATGAAGGCGTTTTTAGATCCGCGAAACGATTTGTGACACATTTATTTGGAGCGGTTTTTATATTTATTTTGATCGAAGCTTCGTTAACCACCGATGAATTCGTAGTATTTTTCCAAACGCCAATATAATGAAGGCAATTGTGGTGGCTTAATCTATTAACGTTCTTCTAAATCGCCAGTGAAAGTTGTAATTGTTGTATAATGTTACCAATTAAATACGACCCGTCGTGGTCGTTTGCAGTTTTATAAAATGCATTCTCGTTGCACTGTTAATATTCCGGTAACATAAATCATGATATTTAATAATTGCGGAATAAAATCTCGAACCAGGTGACCTTGAAGTGCAGTTGTAAGTCGCAAAAATGTGGATTTGCAACTTATTCTATGTTTACCACTAGAAGTTAGTTTTAAAAATGAAATTACGATAGCAAGTATTACATCAATTTAATGAGTCTATTAATGAAACATTAGGAAAAAGTAGTAAAAGTTAATTCAAACAATTCAGTAAACTGTAATGTTATAAGTATTGTACAAATATAAATTTTAGAATCATAAAATTAAATAAAAATTGAAGGAATATATACCGGGTGTTAACCACCAGCCGTGAACAGGGAATTAACATTGGTTTTAACTTTTTTTCGGATTCCTGCTCCCCAATTGAATTTATATTAAAATTAATGGTAACAATAGAAAGATAAAATTACTACGCGTCATCTGAGACCAATAATAAGCTTAAATGTTTAATATTTAGTTTATAATTAATATTTTAAAATTGGAATAATTTTACAAATATAAGTAGCCATGACTGACAATCTGACATTTGTTTTCATTAATTTTTGTTATTATCTGTCAATTTTTAACTTAGCGAGTTACTTCTTTAACGATTTTGATTAAAATGAAAAAAAAAAACTATAGATAATAGAGGAAGAATTTTAATGGTGAAAACTTTTTACAGCATTATAGTGGCGCATCTGTGTGGAGATTAATTACAAGAGTCGATACTATTATTATTTCAATTTCAACTTAAAATTAAAAACAATAACAAAAAATTTAAAAGAATAAATTTTACAATAAATACTCAAAAAGCCCCCCATTCCTACATAAACAATACCCCAATTTATTATAAAAACCGTTTCTCACAGAGGATAGCTGTCTGTTATTAATTAAAGCACATTCTGCTACTATTGCATTCCTCAAAGAATTATTATTTGGGTGGCGTTTTTTTATAAAGTTTACTTTTAAGGTGGCCCCACAGAAAGAAGTCATAAGGTGCTAAATCAGGAGATCTGGCTGGCCAATTTATTGTTCCACCTCTACCAATCCAGCGATTGGGAAAACAATCGTATAAAAAGTTTCTTACATCTAAACTGTAATGGGCTGGACAGCCGTCATGTTGGAACCAGATCTCCTGATTTTCTCTTGCAACTTCTTCCAGCGCAGGACCTACCTGGTTATTAAAAGGTCTAAATATTTTTCTGAATTTAAATTTCCCTCAATTTCAAAAGGACCAACAATTTGGTTATTAAAACTGCCAGCCCAAATATTCATTTTTTGAGGATATTGCGTTCTGGTGGATATGTAGCAGTGTGGATTTTCCTGTGCCCAGTATCTGCTATTTTGAACATTTGGTTCATTGTTCAAAGCAAACGTAGATTCGCCGGTAAAACAAATTGATGAAAGAAAACTGCGATCGTTGTTGGCGCGTTCTTACATTACCTCACAAAAAAATTTCTACAGTCTTGATCCGCAGGAAGAATTTCCTGGTGACACTGCGATTTGTAGGGATGATAACGGTGTTTTTTTTTTAAATTTTAAATACCCTTGTCCTAGAGTTCTAGACAAATCCACTTCGCGGGATATTTGCCCTTGACTGGACGTAGGGTCAATATTAATCATCCCTAAAACTCTTTCTTCCACAAAACTAGTTTCATTAATTTTTCGGTTTCCTGTGATATTACTTTTTAAAAACTTTGTTTTAATTTTAATAAAATAGAATACACTAACCACCTGTGCTGCCGGATTCTACGGAAATGTTACCGCATTTTTCAAATTTTTGCACATATTTTTATATCGTGGTTGTAGGTGGTATCGGGCGATTTATAAATTGTACGGCAAATAAATCTCGTACTCTCCGCAAAGATACGCTGCTGTAAAAAGTTTTCACCATAAAAACTCTCTCTTCGTTATTGTAATTACTCATTTTAATCAAGATTGTTAAAGAAATAACTCGCTGATTTAAAAATTGACAGATAATAGCAAAAATTAATGAAAACAAATGTCAGATTGACAGTCATGGCTACTTATATTTTTGTAAAATTAATCCAATTTTACAATATTAATTATAAACTAAATATTAAACAGTTAAGCTTATTAATGGTCTCAAATGATGCGCAATAATTTTATCTTTCTTTGTTACCATTAATTTTAATATAAATTCAACTGGGGAGCAGGAATCAGAAAAAAAGTTAAAACCAATGTTAATTCCCTATGTTCACGGCTGGTGGTTAACACCCGGTATGTAAAATCTAACGAAATATTTGAAGAGCACTTATCATTAATTTAGATTTTATCCTAAAGCTCTCAATGTTTTCATAAAAAAACTTACTGGATACTGTTCTCTACATGTGTATAAAAAGTATGCAAGAGACATCCAGAAAGTAAAAACTTTCACTTATTATATACATAACACAATCAAATCTCATAACAATTACTCTGCAATTTCTCAATATGAGCAAAAAAGTCCCATATGTTCTTCTACTGTTATGTAACGGAGGTGTATAAATGGTACATGTAAAACAGCAAATTACTTTGATCTAAAACTAATAAGTGCTCTAACTGTTGTACTTTGTAAATTGTGTCTAAGAATGTCAAGTCGGGTTTTACTTAATCGTCTACATCATTATTGTTAACAAGGTGTACGGCGATTGTTTCCGGGATTAACAGATTTCTTGCGGCTAATTCTTCGTGTCGGACAACTTTTAAAACATGGTTTCGTCATACGCTCACTAATTAACTTTTAAAGTGACAAAATAAAATTGTCTGTTGTTATTTTGTACAGTTTTTTTTTCAAATTATTAAAATATTTTAGCACAAAAATTCTTTTTAGTTAAAATAGACGATTTGAACTAGAAAAAAGAATGCTAAACGAAAAAATTCATTAATTTTAATATTGTTTAATAAAGGACACTTAAACTTCACAGGGAGTTTTTGATGAGCTTTATTTGTTTTAAACCTAAATATCAAAATAAATACATTAAACTTTTTATTGTTAAAAAGAGGGAGAAAAATGTATTTTCATGAGGACACAGCCAACTATGGTTTCCATTTAAAAAAATGCAGGTTTGTATTTATCTAAAAAAATAAACAATATTAAAACAAATGAATTTTTGCATTTTACAGTACGTAAAAAAATCTACAATTTTTTCCCAAAAATATTTTTGTACCATCAAGTATAACCGAGTTATTAAGGATTTAAAAAAATGTCCATTTTGATTTTTGTTAATTATCTAGCGTGCCATGGAACTTTTTTACAACATTAAAGCATCACTGAATACAGTGGCGGATTACCGCACAGGCGCATGAGGCGCGCGCCTCGGGCCTCGGCAAAAAGGGGCCTCAGAATCGTTGGGTTCGTCATCCTCAAAAACCAAAATTAAATTTTTATTGTCTGTTAATATAAAAATTATAAAATAATAATTGTAGGCAAATTGTAATATCTTCTAAAACCTATTTTCATAGTGGGTATTGTGTAATAGCCATTGATGCCAATTTAAAAAAAAAAACATGTTAAACTAAACAAAAATGATAGCCAATTTGGTTCCAAATCGCCAAAACTTGCAACCCTGCTTGCATCTGATTACAGTGCACTGCAAGCCGATGTACTGTACAGGGTGGTCCAAATTTGATGGGATTACATGGGCATCTCGCTTAATAGTCAATATAGATAAACGGTTAATGTACCAAAAATGTGCAGTTTTTTGGGACAAACTCAGAATTGTTGTCAAATATGTTATATCTTTTCCGATTTTCCTTTGTTTTCACAACCTGCTTTTTGTTTCTCATCTTTAAAAAATTTTAAAAGCCTTTGTAACTTGCGTATTATTGAAAATAAATACATCAACCCTAATATATTTAGAAAGGGAAAAAATAAGGAATTTAAATAGGTCATAGCCAACTATAGCTTCCATTTAAAAAAAGGTGAGTTTGTGCAATACCTTTTTAACGGCGAGCGTAAAATTTTTTTTATTACCTTCTTGCAAAATCTACATAAAAATATCTAAAAATAATCTTTATACACTTTTTCGATATTTAAAACAATAAGGGAGGTATGACACATTAAAAATATAACAAAAAAACAGTTTTTCATTAATAATTCAACAACCGGAAATGATAGAATATTTTTGAAAACTGTTCTGAGTTTGTTCTAAAAAAACTGCAAATTTTTAGTAATTTAACCGTTTCTCTATCTTGACTATTAAGCGAGATACCCATTGTAGTCCCATCGAATTTGGACCACCTGTATTGTATGATGCAGAATTTTACTGTGATTTTTTATCTGAGATGGGATTTTTTCTTTTAAATGGGAATGTCATTTTTTTTCTGATACCTGAGAATATTTTTTTGTTTCCGTATTTGATTTTTGTGTTTATGTTTTTGTTGGTTCTAAAAATAAAAAACGTTATGATTTTTCTGCATTGTTCATTTTAGTGAACCATCTTAATAGGGGGCCTCCAGATCAGGTTGCGCCTGGGGCCCCACAAAATCAAGATCCGCCACTGACTGAATAGGCCTCAGAAAGGGGAACAATTTATCTAATTTAAACATCTTTGTAGCTCTTACCGTTTATGAGATCAAATAGTGGCTCTTCTATGTAGACCACCCTGTATATTATTACGTTCTAATTTCGCAATATAACAACTTTAAAAAAACTTAAGACCAACCCATGGTTAACATAACTTCTGCTGTTTGGCAAGAGAACACGTTAAATTGTAAAAAAAAATAGCAATATTCAATGAAGTTTTATTACCAATTAAGCCTGGTATAATTTTTTTTAACTGAATTGATAACCAACCAAGAACCATAAATTTAAATACTTCCCTACCGAGCTCCGTGGCTGGTTGGTACGCAACCTTCCGAGTTAATCGGGAGGTCGTGGGTTCGAATCCCACGGCCGTCTGTCATCGTAGAGGTTTCAGGTGGTTTCCTCTACCTACTATAGGCAAATGCTGTGACAGTACTTCCACCTACCCTTACCTTACCCACCCTTTCCTTGTTCCCCGCCCCCTCCTCCCGGACGCTAATGGCCATAGCTGTCGAAGCGTCCTTAAACACACAATTAAAAAAAAAAAAAAAAAAAAAAAATACTTCCCTAATGATTTACTTAATACACATTGGTAAAATTAAATGACCGACATAATAGTATGTTTATAGCCTTTTGCAAACATAATATTATTTGACGATCAAAAATTGTATCGTTAGTTCCAGCTTGAATACAACTTGAACAAATGTGTTGAATATTAATTAAATTAAAAAAAAACAACAACCTTTTAATATGTTTTTGAGCACTAATTAATGAAATTGAAAAACCGTTGGTTTTTATTTTTAAAGTACAAAACTGATTTATATAGTAAAATTTAGCAATGTGAGTCAAGTATCGACAAACGTGTGTCCATAAGGTGTTTTGCGTTTACTAAAACCCAAGCCTTTAATTACCGCTGTGTTTACTAATAAAGTTAGCGCTTTATATTTACAGAAATAGGAGAGAATACTAAATAATAGTATGTCTTAACTTATTTCATATGAACATGAAAACCCATTGTGTTGTTCGTGCAGTATCCTCTTAAACTTCAAACGTTTTCAGTAATGAAGTTAGTGAAACTTTTTATCCAACAAACGGATTGAACGTAAGAGTATTCCGCATAATTGTTTATTCAGAACTCATTCTTGTTTACAACAATTAAGCTCCGTATTCCGCATTTTTAGCGTAACTAATTAAAGTAGCTGAATCGGAACTAGGCACGTAGCTGTACGGAGCCGCCTTGATTTCGTTTTCGTTTATTATTTACTTTGTTGAATAAACTTCTTTATGGAATCTATTAATTATAATTTTGAAATGCTTAACCGGAAAGTTTAGTCGCATTCATGTTACATAAAGTGATGAGTCAACGTTTTGCCTAAGACATGAGAAAAACGTCGTTCGAGCTTTGTTATTAACAATTTATTACAGTTTTTTTATTATAATATAAACAAGAGTAACGAACCGTCACGCGAGAGTAATAAATAAGTTTGTAGATGTAATAAATTTAGGGTGAACAAAAATTGGATTTATGAAAGTTCTGTACGCGTGTATCAGCTAGAATTTGGATAAAAAGCTTGTGCGCATTAAACCTGCTATGTAATGAAATAAATTTAAATGTGCAAAAAATGATTAATATACAGGGTGTCCTAGATCACATTCCAGCATTGGGATCAAGCTTATTATAAAAGATAGATTTGCTTAAATTATATGAATTATTGCCTAGTATGAGAGGAGTCACAATCAATTTTTAAAAGTACAAAATTCCCTGTAGGTACTTCAGATGTTATAGCAAACAATGAAAATGTCGAATTTCTTTTTCGCGTTAATCATTAGATCAATTTTATTAGTACTTTCTTGAGGTACTTTTTAACGGAGAATGTAACTGCTATATTAGATTTTTTTATCAGTTACCATTTTTGCGATGTTTTAACAATAAGAACATTGGAATTTCGAAAACCATTGGAGACAGAACGAAGATTAAATTTTCAAGAATTGTGCTTGGTAAAATTATAATTTGAACATATGCAAATTGTATTTAGGTCCTGAAATATACTGAAAAATATTAAAAACTTTAGGCAAAAGTCTTATAACTTTATTATAATCCACAGTAAAACTTCCAAATTTGGTATTTATAGTTAAGGCAAAAAACTGATTCGCGTGGGGCTGTTATTTTTAACAACATCTGTTTAGTTTTTTTAAGATGCCATACTCAATGTTCAATTTATATGGACACCTTAGTTCCTTAGTAGATTTTTTTTTATCAGTTGTAAAACTTTATAGGGGCACAGCCCGGGGCTTGGCATCAACTATTTCTATTTTACTTCAGTGTTATTTCATTTACATTTAAATAAATAGGATGCAACTAATGCTGCATTAGTTACTAAAACATGTAACACTTTAAAAGAGCCAAGTTACGAGGATTTCAATTTTAGTAAAACACTTAAACGTTAAAATATTACGGCCCTTACTTGGGTCCTACAACGTCAGTATTTGGGTTTCGTTATTCAACAATTTGTTGATAAATTTGTACATCACAAGTAAAATACATTACATGTACGCACATAAGCTTATACGAAAAAATGACAAGGATGCAACTCCAATAACACGGTGACAACATGAACACACATCTTGGGACGTCGAGCTGAGGGAGTTAAGAATCAACCACCGAGAAATGTTCAGTCGGTCAAAAAATAAAGGAGTTTGCTGTTAAAATTGTTGTGTTTTATTTGTTTCTTACTGTGTAATAATTGCTCTAGGCTTGTGTACTCCGAATACAACGTTTGAGAGTCCAAGCACATTATTAAGATGATCACGAGCCAAATTAACAACAATAAACATAGGAGTAATAAGTACTCTTCTCAAACAGTATGTGTATATTTACAGTAATGTCCATCACAATGGCGAATACAATGATTATTAGATATTAAATAAGTACAGTATTTATAAAGATTTAGCTTCTAATTTGGATCACATTGTCTTTAAAGGGAAAATTTCAGTCTTAAACAAAGTTACCAAAATACTATTTGCATATTATTGAAGAAATATTGTGCAAGGAATCTAAAAGTAAAAACAGAAATCGATTTTTTAAGATCGTCTTCGAGATACAGCCCAAAAATTAAATCCAAATATTGTTAAAAATGTTCTCGTAACGCAGTGTTCTTTAATGAAAAGTACTTCATCCATATCTCAAGCCCAAAACGTGTCCCTATTTTTAGGAATCGTACTTATTAATTAGTGCTTTCTAAACGTATAATTAACTATGTTTAATGTTATTGTTGAAAAACAACGGAGTTATGTGACAGTAATAAACCTAACCTTACCTAAACTCTTGCAAGGACATTTATGATATTATTTTACGTTTACCTTAAACTTAAAAATACTTGAAGAACGTGATCTGCGGTTGTCTTACAAATCTATTATCTTTAGAATGTGACAAGACAGTTAAGACTTGAAAACAGTCAGTAAATAATATGAAAAGATTCCTGTAAACAAATATAAATCTCCTAAATTAGTATTTTGTCTGAAAAAAATTTCATTTGAGAAATTTTGAACTGAAATAGTTAACTTTTGTAATATGATCCTACAATTTTAGTGAATATTTATTAAATTATTTTTGATGTTTTCAACTGTTTGAATGATTTGAGTGATTCATGGTACTACAGAGTTATATAAAAACGAGAAACAAAACATGTAAATAAATAGCTGTTTATCTTTTATAATTCTTTTCAAATTAAAGCAGCTAAGATTCTTAGTTAAAAAGGTTTTAATTAAAATGCTCTTCTGTTAATATTTAATTTTAGCACTTGAATACGCAAGCATTACATTTTTGAAACTAATCTCGTTTTTCATAACAATGTAATATAGGTCAAAGACTTAAATTAGCAAGTGGCTTAATGTAATCATGACATTTATAAAGAATTTGGTTTATTAAAATCGAGGGATGTATACAAAATTACTCAAGATGTTTTCATATTAGAGGTGAAGGTATTACATTCTAACGAAAAAGTAATTAATCAAAAATATTTATAAGAAAGTCATTGTGATCTTGACGTGAATACAATTGTGTTAAAAAATGTTGTTAGTTGTTTTGTCTGACAAAAACATTTTCGTTCTTTTGTTTTCTTAAAATGTAGGATTAAGCTGCAGAGAGGTTCAACGATTTAGATTTTAATTTCATTCATTTTAATGTTCCTTTTTTTTAAATCTGTGAGCGGTATATGATCAGTAGTAATATAACAGAAGCATTGAAAATTATCGATAATTTTTGGTAAATATGCCCGAATGCAAGTTGAGCTGAAAAAACACGAAGTGCACGAGTGATTTTTTCTGATTCAACTTGCATGAGTGAAGATTTGTCCAAAATTATAGATTATATGCATTGCACGAGTTATATTTTTTCCTTCACCTAACCTACCTGTCAAATTAAAGGTATGTTATGTCAAATTTTACAAGTACTGTCAGAGTGGTGCATCAGGGGTGTGGTTTAATCTATATTAAAGTAACGCTACTAGTCGCCGAAATTCGTGAAAAAATTATCAAAACCAAAATATTTAATTCCCTCTCCAAATATATATTTTCAACCAATCACGAACTCTGATTTCTAAGAAACGACCAATAAACGCATAAAAATCTGTTAATTGCGAAAAGAATATTATCAGTGTATGATTATGTTTATTGGTCGTTTCTAGGAAATCTGAGTTGGTTATTGGCCGAAAACGCAAATTTGACAGGAGGATCAACATCTGACAGGGGAATGTAAAATTATTACCGTGTAATAATGCTCCTATTGGTAGTCTCTAGAAGATTTAAGACTAGTGATTGGTTAAAAGCGCAAATTTGACAGGTGAATAAATTTTCTCTTATAAATTTAATTTTTTATGATAGTTATACTCCAAAGAACGTAATTATAATAAATAATTGTCTATAAAGCTTGATATTTTGTTCGGTAAAATGCAAGTTTCAAAATTTTGATTGCTCAATTAACCACGAAGTGTATAAATGTCCAATACATTTTAGCTTGCGGCGCCCTGGCAGGTATAATGTGATATATTTTGTTGTTAAATGTTTATAGACATAAGCGGTCGTTGAACTTAGGCTAACCGAAACGTTTTACAGGGCGTCCAGTCAGCATCTAACGCAATATTAATGAAAAGTGGATTAAATATAGGTTACAAGAAAGAACAACTCGTGCGGTGCAACAGAATCGTAGACTTTTACCAAACCTAATCACGGAGATAATTTCTTTGCACGTGTTTTAACAAACGAAGAAAGCTTTTTCTGCATTTTTTTTGTGTCCTGTTGACTTCTAAGAGTATTCGTTGCAATGATTGATTGCAGAAAGAATGTTTATAAGAATAGAAATGTAACAATGTTTTAAGAGCATTCGCGACACAAACATATTGATTCGTTTTTATTAGTTAAAAAATCGTAAAAGTTTTGTTGGTTCTAGGCAAAGGGAATTTGGTTGGAATATGCATTGATATTTCTATTTTCAAAGTTGCAGTAAGTGACTTGAATAAAAAATAAATTGCTGTGGTATCACCGTAATAAAAGAGTTATTATATCAAGCAAGTTTAAATTGTAACCTATTTGAATTTGTTTAATTTTGGAAAATAAATATAAACATTTCATGGATGGAGACAATTGACTAGGGAATTAATTACGAATAAAACAATCGCTGCAGTAATATGCACAAAAATATACGATTATTGTTGCAGGATATTTCTAAAAATTAATTTATTATTGCCCAAGGTTTCGTTCCAGTCTTGTAGTACATACTCATGACTTGATTTATGATTTTTGTTGTCTTCACTAATTGTAATATGAAAATTTAATTTTCACTCACCGCATAATACGCTGAGTTTTGCAAGTGCAACAATGGGCCCCATCCTGGCCGCCATGTTGCTATATAACAGTTGAACGTCTCACTAACACTGTTCGTTGCCTTCGACTGTCTTTCACTTAAATCTCACATGTTGGAAATGTGCAAGAACTGGATATTGTAGCTTTAAATCCCTACTCTTGCCAAGCTGCTGGTACAACTAAAGACTACTTGATTTTATTGTTGTTTTAGTTGGTGTTTATTTTATGATTTTCTGTCAAAAAAAGCTTGAGGAAGAGTGATGCTGCGATTTTTTTGTCTTCGTTAACTTTTGGGTCTGAAGGAAAAATCGCTGCTGCATTTTTTAAACTCTTTTGAGGGCTCATGGTTACAAAATGGACTTTTTTATGCTTTTACAAAATTATTGTTATGGTTTTCACTTGAAGCTATCAATATTTCATAGATCCCAGTATATTGAATGAGCTTGTCATTTACCTACATCTACAATATAGCATTTTGTGATCTTATTCTATAAATGGAACGTAAAGCAATAAATTAAAAATTTAATAAAAATATAGTAGATTGCCTCTTTTAATGTAGTAATAACAACAGTACACCGTTATAAATAAATAAGTTTATTTGCACCCCACATGATAAAATCAAGAGGTGTTAGGTCTAGAGACCTGGGTGGCTGTTTAACTGGACCTCCTGGTGATCATTATTTACCATAAAAGAGAAATAAAATGTATATAAGGCAAACTGCTTATGGATCCAGACCTAGAATAGCATTTATTTCTTAAACTATGTTGCTTTGCAACTGCTTTAATTTAAAGAGTTAAGTGTTCGACCAACTTTGATAATGAAAAGCTAAACTTACCTACATTATTTTTGACCATTTTAAACAGTATTATAGGTTTGGTACATCAAAGTTTCTAGTTAATTGTTGTGATGTTTACTTGAAAATTAAAAAGGCACTGAAATATTTTCCAGTGACAATATATCTACCTCCTAAGTTGAGCATCTATATCACAGAACTGTTAAATGTAGATCTCCCTGATTGATAAAAGCATTGCTTGATCTTTATAATCCACAGATTCCTGAATTTTATTTTATCTTATGCTTTTACAAGCAGCTCAATAGAATTTAAATCTTTCGGCAAGTAAAAAGCTACTCGCAAAAATAAACACTACATTTTCTAGATTATTTCAGTTTTTATGAAAACAATTGCAGTTTTTATAGTATTATTTGCATTAAATTTAGCAACTTCATTATATTTAAACCTAAACTCTACCACTAATACCTAATAAGCAACATTTAAATGGTCGCCTCTCGCCTCCAAGTTTGAAGCAATTTATACAACTATTTTATTCTTAATTTGCCTAGTACGATTGCGTAGTAGCGCTTTAAGTTAATCTAGTTAATACAAAGTTAATTGGGATCTGTTTAAATTAAAAGAAGTACAAATCAATAACGAAATTCTTCCTATTAATTAGCCGTTGCATAAAATTTGCTAAATCTGCTGCGTCTTCTCCGTGGGCAGTGTCGGAGAATTAGCAATAACGCGTTCGAAAGTGCATATCATTTGAATAAATTTGGTAGTTATTTGGTTCCAAATTACGTAAAAACGTTTACGTCCGATTGTAATTCTGCAATGAAGCGTTGACCTTTTAAAGTAAATAAATAGATGTTGAAAATGTGCGACACCCATTTAGATAAGGCTAACAAAGAACTTAGAAAGTCAAGGTAATGCAAATTAATAATTATATGTTGATAGGTATTGGTTGGTATTGGCGGTTTTGTTGAGTGATTTGAACTAAATTGGAGTTTTTCATTGCCTTTTTACTTTCGCTACACGAAGTGCAAGGAATTATTATGTTTAAAACAATCGCAGTACTATTATACTGAACGCGTTTTGCAGCTTTTATAAAAAAAATATTCAGAAACATCTTCGTATTATATTTTTTATCATTTGTTGTACGATTTTTTAAATTTTGTAAGTAAATAAAAGTAGATAACAGCTTCGAAGTCTAGCTACAATGAAATATAATATAATATAACTTCTGTGTCTTAAATGTAACATAATTGTATTTAAAAAATCAGTTATATCTGGTAAAACTTAAATTTATTTTGTTTAATAAACAGAAAGTGCTTATGGTGCGTTTTAATTAAGAATATGAGTTAACAAACTTATTTTTGCTCTTAATTCTTTGCCTCCTATATAAAAGATAAAAGACAAATATAAAATAGAATTTTTTTTTGCTTTTGTTGGTTTCAAAAAATAGAAATTGAATTGTAAAAACTACATGTTTTATCTAAAAAGATATACTTAAGGAAAATGGGTGAAGGATAAAAACACTTTTGAAAGTTTAATTAGCAAGTAACCATTATAACACTATTTCAAATTAAAGTTCGTATATTATTTTTTCTCTCGCATAGTTGAGCACATAATCGATAATTATTTTAAAGTTTGAATTATCATTGTTTTTTATTAAACATAAACTCCTTTAAAACGATGGATTTTAGGCACAAAAATGCGTTTTTGACAAAAACCACTATAAAACAGATAGGTCGGTCGTTGTAGTTTATGTCGTTACCATGACAACCAATCAACAAACTAAAAATTTCGACAGTTTATTATGTACTTTTAATCACAATAAATTTGTATAAATAAACTCCAATGACGAAGAATATCGCGATATACTGCGAATTTTGTATTCATTGAATAAGAATTATACCTACATGTTTTGTACAAAAATATCCGAAAAAAGACTGCATTTTTAAGTTAGACAACAAACTTACGTTAATACGTATAAAACATGTGAATAACGTATTACAAAACTTTCAAGAACAATATGTTTAATTTAAAAATAACAAAAACTAAAACAAATTAGTGTAGATGTTCAAATAAATTTCCTACTTTTGCAATGCATAACTGGAAAACTATTTTAAAGTTCAGAATCAGCTCTATTGTTCTTTGAGAAATTTCCCGAATGTTTATTTATACGAATGTATTATGATAACAAGCACATAATAGACTGTCGAAATTTTTAGTTTGTTGATTGGTTCTCATGGTAACGAAATAAACTACAACGACCGGTAGCTGATTTATAGTGGTTTTGGTCCAAGATGCATTTCCTCAAATTTGACAATGAAAGTAGAAGTAAAATACCATGGGTGATACATCAATGAATGCAGAGAAAATAATCTATTTGATTATGTAAATGGCAAAAATAGCTCCTATAAGAGAAATTTAAGATGGTTGTCATAAAACAAAAACGTATCGACCTAGATAAAATTACTGTTCACCATTCGATTTGGGTTAAAAAGTTGCTACGGCAATGTTTTTACACATTTGAAATATTTTAATATCAAAAGGAGTTATGGGTGATTTTCAAAAATCGCATTTTCCTGTTTTTCCTAGTTTTCCTGGATACCGTTTGAGATATTTCCAATTTCTCTTCGGATTATTATTGAGCACGAAATTTAGCAACTTTTTCAAATTTAAACCTATACTGTAGCTATTATAATAATCAAAATGTCCTTGTTTAAACTAGAATTTTAAACACCCTGTATAGTATTAAACATCATCAATTTCTTTTGGGCATTTATTCAATATCCTATACTTCTCTTAATGTTTCGTTAGTGGTAAAACTCGGCAGTTTGACAAAATCTCTGGTTTAACTTTTATCATAGTGGCTTAGTACAGCAGGCGTACGCAGTAGGTAGTTGTTTGACGTTTCTCATAGTGGTGCACGCGTGCTTTTCACTCCCGGCTTTAGTATTTCATACAGGTGTTATTTTCGTTAAACGATTTTATTACGGTAGTGTAAATTACTCATGAATTGTTAAATAGCCGGCAGGAAGTGTTTGCAAGTGGCGAAATATTTCAAATAGCCAAATATCTTAATAAATCTTGTGCGTTATCAGCTGATGCTAGCGTAACCACGTGACTCTAGCGATCCTGCCGTGGCACGCTATGGGATAATTGCTGCCCACCGAATACGTGCCCTGTAAACAGGTTGGTTTTTAGTTAGGATATTTTGTGATTGCGAAAATTGTAATCGATTTATACGATAATGGTACTTAGGGCGCTTTTATTATTGTCCTAATTTCGACGACGGAAAAATATGGCATACTAGGCCGTGTTGTAAATTTTTTGGGTCGTTTCCTACGGAAGAATTTTTAAGTTTGCGAGCTTTAGCTGCACCGTTTTGTCTTTGTGGAGTATCGTAGATCTTGAAATTATTTACTTATGTAAGGTACCTATGTCAATTTTAATTTTTTTTTACTCCTTCCCGAGATCTGCCCTAGAGCAATAATCGGTTGATTAAACATTTTGCATTTTGGCAGCGGGACTTTCTGCAATGCAAACGAGTGGTTAGTAAACTTACACTAAAGTCCTAACAAAAAATAAAATAATATGATTAATATTAGTAGTTTAGTCTAGTCTTATCTGTAGCTTATTTCTAATGGGGTGCATCAATTCAACCGATGTATGGTTTGGCTATTGTCTAATAGGCTTACGGCAAACGGATTGGGATGCCGTTCCAGCCCTGGATGTTATCTAGTGCTCTTTGTAGCTTTTCGGACGCATACGCAGCCAGGTATAGTTTATGGCAAGATATTATGCGGTTTTATGGTACCTACCGTATCTTTAAATACTTAAGCAGCTTACACCACAGCCCCTCCTACACTAATTAGGACTTGATTATTGGCACGGCGTTAGTAGGACAGAACCGAATTCAAGGAATATTTTATCCACAATAAGTTGTTTGTATTAATTGAGTTTCCTTGTGACAATGTACTAAAAATCTGTACCTATAATTTACAATTAAGTAATTTATTATAAATACGGTCCTGATGTTATTGCCCTGTTAATGTAGACAGAAGGTGTGAACAGGTCAATTCTTAGAAGTACCCTCCCTAAGCTGATAACAGTTAATTAGCTACAAAACCAGAAATCCGCATAATATCTTGCCATAAACTATACTTCACTTGTTGCCAGAATAGCCGTGTCATGGCCAAACTTAGCCGTTATATAGTATTAGGTTGGTGCATAATTATCCGCCTTCTTTTCGCGACGTTTGGTTATTCGAATTTGTCGTCCACTAAGTAAATGGTAAGCAGTAATCGACGTTGATGGTGACTACTCCCCCAAATGATAATTGTACATACCGTTTTGAGTTTGTTTTCGTTTTTGATTATGTTACAATATAATTTATGTTATATTATAATTTTTAAAAAACGGCGGATAATTATGCATCAACCTAATATTTGACGTACCTAGTTGGAATGGCTGCGGTGTAGACAAGGTATAATATCGGTCCCAGTACACTGCCCGGTGGAACCCCTGATTGTACAGGGTACAGCTGTGTTGTTTCCTCTTGGTACTTTACCATGAAGTGTCTGTTTGTTAGGTATGACTGTAGGACGCGATAATAGGTTTCTGGTAGTTTTGTTTTTACCTTGTGCAGTAAACCTTGATGCCACACTTTGTCAAACGCCTGGGTGATATCCAAAAACGCAGCTTAGCAGTACATGTTCTTCTCAAAAGTTTTATTAAGGATTTTTACTACCTCGATTGAAGCGTGCCATTTTAAATAATACTATAATCTAGAACAGGGCTGCCCAACTTCTGTATGCGTACGGGCAATTTATTTTGCTCTAAAGTTTTAGCGGCCTACAACTGAGTATAAATTCTAATAGGCTAAACGCAATATTATGTATAAATCGAGTGAAGGGTTAAGTTGAATGATTTTTTTGTAAGATGTTCGGGGCCACTAAAGTTCTTTTGCGGGCCGGACATGGCCCGCGGGCCGCCAGTTGGACAGCCCCGATCTACAATATGTAAATTGACGTTACGTGTTGTCGTTTATAAATCTGTGTTTTTGTTTGCTACATATCTAGTATGGTTGGAAAACCTTTTGTTTAAATAAGGTTTTAATGAAAAAATGCTTTAGAACCAACACTTTAATAGTGATTTCTAAAAATTATTCTTCGTTTTATAAATAAAAAAAGCTAATGTCTAATAATTGAGTATTTTTTTAAAATAAATTTACTTGAAATGCTTGAAAAGTACACTTGTTACTAATACTAGACTTATACTATTCGGAATAAACGGCCTAAAAACGTATTTAGGAAAAGTGTGACAATAAATTGACCACAACTAATCACCAACTCTAGTTTTAGAATTGTATAGCAGGAAAATGATACAAAGACGGACGAGAGATTGTTCATTTCTTATTTTCATGGAGAAATTTTGGACCATCTCAAGCCGCATAATTAATGTGTTTTAATAATAAGTAAATGGACCATTAAAGGCTTCACTTTTCTAAGCCTAAGACGTATCGTTAAATAGCTCGAGGACGGGATTTAGCAAAAGTCGTTTTTTAATTCCCATTTTAAAGGGATTTCGCCTGTGGCCCATTTAAAAGTTGATTGGACTGTGTTTCAGCCTAAACGTAATGGCGTATTCTTTACAAGTTAAAATGAAACGACTTCAACAACGCTTTAGACATAAGTTTAAAATAATTATGGAAACGTTAATTGAGGCAAAAATAATGTACTTCAGTTTATACATGCTGTTTCAATGTATTTTCTTTTCTATAAAAATATTAAAGCTACCATGTTGATTAAAGTGTCAAACATGTAGAATTTCGGTCTGATTTTATATGTTTTTAAACTTGAGGTAGCATAAATCCTTAAGAAAATAAATGGAAAAATAGAAACGTCAAATTTTTGATTTTCCTCTAAATATTGTTCGTTTTACAATTATATTTTCAGAAATAGTTATGGCTACGTTATTAACTGCCAAGAATTAACCGGTTGCACTTGTTTTTTGACATGTCTTTAAATAATTTGTAGGCGAAGTTAATGTTTTTAATTTCTTATGGAGTTGATATTGGATTTCCCCACCAATGAGTAAACGTTTTTTTTTTTTAAAATGAGTTTATTATTATGCCACAATTTTTTCTTATAGTTTTTTTACTTGTTAGTGGAAACGTCAAAATAATAAACTAGAAAATGTTGTTTTATAATTTGACAGGCCTTTGATAAATTATTGACAAACGAATTTACTACAGTAACTAACTTTAATGTTGTGTATCATTTATCATTGGTTAAAGTTACAGAACGGATTTTATCGGCAAAACAATAATTTTGCTTGTTAATTATTAATATTGGTTAAGTGAGTTAAAACTAGTTTTGTAAACTATCGTTAGGATACAAAACGAGGATTCTAAAATTAAAAATTGATACCCAACAGCAACAAGCTTTAATAATTTACATTTAAATTGCTTTTAGTTATGAAATAACTTTTGTGCATTAAAATGCATAAAAGTTCAGTTAATAACTTAAAAAAAGAAATTTTAGAACTTAAACCCCATTTCACTTTCATATTTATTGCAATTTTGATTGTTCCTTAGGCAGTTTAAAAGAAAAATTTTAAGTAGCGTATGGTTAATTATTAATTAAACACGAGCCTTTCGAAAAATGGAAGTTGTTACTTGCGATGCAGTGCTTTAACAAAAGCTTTCTTGTGTAACAAATTTGCATTCAGTTAGGCAAACAAATTGAAGCTAAGTTTAAAATAATTGTTCTTCAAACTTTAAAAAATCATGGTGAAAAGGGTCGAATTAAAACATTTATTTACATAAATATGAACGATTATCGGAATATAATCATGATAAAATAATAAATAATAAAGTTCTTTGTGCTAAATTAAAAAAAAGTGTTTTTAAAGAATGTTGAACTAGATTATGTTAATTTTTGGCTTTAGATGTTTTCAGAATAGAATTTAAAAATTATTTATCTTTTTGTTGCAACTGCTTCACTGTAGTTTTTATCATTTTCACTGTAACATGGCGAAGAGTATAGATTATCTTGATTTTTGCTATTAACAATCAGGTTATGCATTTCTCTTTGAAATCTACAACATACAAAAAAACACTTGTCAGTGCTGTAGAGGTTGTAATTGTAATCGATTTAGATATTTCATGTCTTTGAATGACATTACTCAACTGTTTCTCTCTTAATATTTTTCATTTCATATTCATCTGTGGTCTTGTTTTTTGTTTTTACTTACTTCGTAGAAAACTGAATAAATTGAACTGTCTTGCCGTCTAGTCAAATATTTCGAGGCGAAACGAAATCAGTTAAACGCTGTAGAATTGTTTAACATAGTTCTCTGTTCCTTCATTTGGAAGAAACATTTTTACGGTTTGTTGTGCTAGGTTTGTGATTTTGATGAAATACTTGAAAGGCGTGTAATTACTTTAGAAATTTGTGAAGTTTATTCTAAATTTTGTGGCGTTCTTTAGAGTTACATTAAAAACAGTCTTTTGCTCAAATAATTTTGCGTATACAGAGGATTTTTCATTAACATGTGACTATTAATTATACAGATACACGATGCTTATGGATTTTGTTTGTCTGCTTTATACCGGGTGTAGGGTAAGGTTAGGTTAGGTTGTAATATGGGGCACAGTAAAAAACTGATTTTCGCATACAATGCAATTTCGTAAAACACATCAGTGGTCAAGATTCGAAGTTAGTTTGTTCAGTTTGACGTGGTGGGGTACGTTGAAACAAAAATAATGGGGCAGGTTGATACGGATTAACCTACCCCAATTCTATCAATTTCAACTTCTACCTAGTTTAATTTAAAAACTTGGGCTTTATAAAACAGTAAAAAAAAACTATTGACATCAAAATTAAGGACAAAGTTAAAAAAATACAAAAATCAAATAAAAAATATAAAATTGTAGAAAAATCTATTTAGATCAAAAAAAGATCTCATACAAATTTTGAGGCTTGTTTAATGGTCAGCTACTTCGTCAGAGGGTGAATGTTTTTCTGTACCTACATACAGTCAGTCAGTGAAAACATGCCAGCAGGATTGGACAACGATATAAAAGACATTAAATTGAATGGCTTTGTTCTGGTGAAATTTTATTATAAAAAAAACTTTTTATTGTGTAGGAAAATTTATTAGAAAAATGGACCAAGAAGGTGAATTTTAAATTTCCTATTGTATTAAGTTAGGAAATGATTAGTGCGTTTAACTTTCCTCTAATGGAAGATATAGCAACGGAACCAATTAAAAGTGCGTTAATATAGTTTTTATTATTCAAGTCTAGTTTTATTAACCCACAAAATTTTATCAATTTTCGGCAACTGCCGCTAAAGTGAAGTAGTTCCTTCTAATATTGTTCTAAAACTAAATTAAAAAATATTTTTTTTAGTATACCTATCTCAAAATAAAATATTGTTTTATTTTACCCCTTCAGAAAAGTGTGAGTTTCAAACAACCCCAGACATGGGGGGGGGGTCACTTTGAAACATTTGTGTCTTTTTACAAAATATCAGCGTACTTCTTTAATTTGGTTTTCCAACAAGAATTAATTCAACTACTTATTAGGTACATTAATAAGTGCCAGCTTTTATGTTTTGTTTTTGTTTTAATAAATACTAAAACAGTTAGCCAAAAAACAAAATTTTTGTTTCAACGTGCCCCAACTTACCCTACACTTGTAAGCTTGGCCTAAGGAGTTTAACATTCTCTTAGACGTTTTCATAGATTTCTGCTCGCCAATTTAATTTACAAGAAAAGAAATGGTACCAATAGATAGATACATTTGTTTGTGGCCTTTGTAAATCTTTGATGAATTTAAATGTTTTTTATGTTACATTAAAAATTTTTGAAGATGAAGTGGTGTAAATGTAGTGAAACTTATACATAAATGTTACACAGTCAATAAAAACAAAATATTGTTAAATAAAACCAGCAACAAAAAACAATTGTTTTTCGATATTTTCTTTTTGCTTAACATCTAGTGATATTAATGGTGCGGGGATTGTATGTTCTTTGCACTGTTCATTATCGAGTTAGCATCGTTCATCAACCTGTACCACGCTAAAAAATCAGTGATAATTATTTATTTAAAATCCAACAACCGTTAATGTTTATTAATTCTTAATTACATAATTTTCTCCAATTTAACTGTGAACACGTAACTAGTTTTTTAAAAGTATTGTTCAGTATGTGTAGCCATTTATCTGCACCAATAAAATACGCTCCTTTTGTAGAAAAAGTGAAGCTGAATCTTTTAATTACGGTCGTAAAGATGTTGGCGCCGCTGTTTTTTTTTTCACTGTAATTTTGGATGGCCATACGAACTGTGCTCCGCACAAAAATTTTATAGAGTTGTAAAAGTAACTGTGCAACAGTACAAGTTACGGTTGATTAATATCAGCTTTTATAAATGTTTAAATTAGCAGCAGCTATAACATGATTATTAACGGCTCCTACATACCTAACCTCATTCTTGCCTTAAACTATGCGATGGTTTCTAGAATTGTTTTTTTTTCTCGTTGTGTTCTAGTGGTGAATACTTTTACTTGGATCTGAATGTTGGAAATAGCCTTCTGCCTAACATATGTTGCACTGTTATAACGGTGTTTGTTGTAACGTACAAGTGAATAGTTTTTTTTTTTGAAATTCTTGTAGCTAAATATTTTAAAAATGGGCATTGAAATCTTTTTTTAGAATATTTTTGCCAGACAATCCTTTCATTATTTTTAATTTTTAACACAATTTTTTTGTTAGATTGGTTAAAGTGATTTATGTATTTGCAAGTACCTATGTGTTTTGGTTGATATTGTTCGTTTTTTCATTTCAGTACTGTATATTTTGGCGCTTACTGTATCATGTGTAAATATTACCAACCAGCTATCCTACAGAATCAAATATTCTGATTGCAAATCATTAGATTAAAAAAACTGTGTAAATTTACTTGTTCTGTTATTATTACTGCTATTGACAATATATTCTATTTCAGATTGAGAATTCAAAAAAATTCAAAAAACTGTCAATCTTTAGCGAGTTTAGTGTCGTAACTAAATAATAGTTTCACTTCAATGTGTACATACATCAACTTTTTACACAAATTCAAAGATCAAAGTTTGTAAACAATTACTTCAATCACGGAACAGGTAGTATCTACACCATTATATGCATGTATGTATGTGTGTCATACATTTCTTTCATGACACTCTTGATATTTCTCATCACTCGTCCCGTATAAATTACAGAAGTATTATTCAATAGGTATGTTTGAGTGCTCAAGTAGCACTTACTTTTCTTTTTAATATGTGTGTCTACTTGCTTAGTTATTAAAACGCGTATGCAGCGTTGAGATTACTTGCATTCTAAAAGTAGGCTGTTATTTGAAGCGGTCAATTTTGGAACATACGAAAGAGCAATTATTTATTTAAAGTGAATTAAATTCGTGTTTTTACTGTGGAAGAGATTTTAATTATTAAATGTTTAAAAAAGTATTTTTAGTGTAAATGGGTCAATTTTAAAGACATTAAGTAAATGCACGATAGTTTAAATGCAAATGTTATTGAATTAGCCTTAATTAAATGCTCTTTCTGTAAAGGCGGCCCTACACGTTGCGGTATACCTGTCAGGTTTGCCTGAATAGTGAAAACTGTGCAGGTTATCGTGAGTATTCATCTTGGACAAAAATAATTTTATTAGAAATTTTATATTATTGTTCTATAACATGTCTAAATTTTTTTGTATTAGACAGATAGTTAATTTTTTAAGCAACATATTGTCTTACTGAGAAAGTTATACAGATGAAGTAATAATTAAACCTACTAGAGAGATAATTTTGCTCAGATTTGTGGTGACATAATCATTTTAGGATTCTCTGACCTAAACAACACTTAAGTCAAGCAACTGTATACATATTTATGTGTAAAAAAAAGAACTAATCGCAAACTTGCTTTCAATACAGCCAAATTAGGGTGAATTATTGTGTTCTAAATTTATGAATTACGATCATAAATTATAGTTTAGTATAGAAAAGCTATTAACTATCACTTTGACGATTAATATTGTACGTACTACGTCAAACTCTTTCACTGACATTGCGAGTGATAATTTATTTTTTGCACAAATTAAAATTATTTTCATAATTACTCAGGTGCATAAAAGGATATCGGTGTCACAAATTATAAGTAATGAAAAGATGTTAAAAATTTTGAGAAGTAAAAATTTCTTATTGCCCGAATATACAGGGTGGTGCTTTTTTCGATGCTCACCATTGCTATCTTGGAAACGGTAAGAGATACAAGGTCGGTTAAATTAGAGAAAAGTTGCACATTTTTATGGCGATTAAGAATCTGAAAAGAAATCCTGGATATTTTGATTCGTTTTTGATTTATTACAAAAAAACTGAAATATGTGATTTTAGAAAAATATTATTATCTTCCCTACCATTGACGCTATTTCATTTAAACTTGGTAACTGTATGTTTTTGACCGTCCTGGGTTTGATGACGTCAACAGAAATTTTCTATACCTTCTAGATTTCAAGTTGCGATAGTCAACTTTTTTATTTCTTATGGCCGCCATATTGGATTTTTACACCATCAGACTGACAAAAAAATTAGCTTTTCAGATTGGTAACCAACATACCTTTTTTCTTTCAAAAAACTTGTTGAAATTTGAAAATTTGTATAAATAATCTATAAAATCGTGAATGTTTTGAAAAATAATTGACATTATAATATAAATAAAAGTGACACAACATTTTTTAGGTCTAATAAAATAACGAAATGACAATAAATTTAAAACACCAGATAAATAATTATTTAAATTGTTTAAAGTGCGCGCCGTTATGTAGATATGATGTAGTGGTTAGTCCTCAAATTCATTTCGTCCACTGCCTTTAGGATAGTTTGTCTCGAAATAGAGTCGAAAGCATTTTTGATTTTACGGCGAAGAAGTTCAATATTTTCCGTTAGGGTTGCATAAACAACATCAATGTAAAAGTAATCCTTAGGCGTTAAACATGGCGATCGCGGACGCCAATGAACAGGACCAAACGTACCAAATCATGAATTTTGAAAGCGTACATCTAAATTAATATCCTTTTACAATGCGGGCGTTGTGAGGACCAGCTCCTTCTTGCTGAAACTACTGATGTTTTGAATTGTTAATAATGGCAATTCGTCTAACATATCTTCTAAATATGTTTCCAACAATCTTAATTTCGTTATCATTAGACCAATAAAATGTTCTGTAGCTTTTATTTACATCATAGTTTCAATTGTTTTTCAGAGCATTCTCGATTTTATGAATTATTTACACAAATTTTAAAATTTCAACAAGTTTTTTGAAAGAAAAAAAGTATGTTGATTACCAATCTGAAAAGCTAATTTTTTTGTCTGTCTGATGGTGTAAAAATCCAATATGGCGGCCATAAGAAATAAAAAAGTTGACTATCGCAACTTGAAATCTAGAAGGCTTAGAAAATTTCTGTTGACGTCATCAAACCCAGGACGGTCAAAAACATAAAGTTACCAAGTTTAAATGATATAGCGTCAATGGTAGGGAAGATAATAATATTTTTCTAAAATCATATATTTCAGTTTTTTTGTAATAAATCAAAAACGAATCAAAATATCCAGGATTTCTTTTCAGATTCTTAATCGCCATAAAAATGTGCAACTTTTCTCTAATTTAACCGACCTTGTATCTCTTACCGTTTCCAAGATAGCAATGGTGAGCATCGAAAAAAGCACCATCCTGTATACTGCAGTATTAATGATATAAATTATGTACATTTAAACTATCCTTGTTTGTGTTTGGAAATTACTGTAATCACGTAGACTTGCAATGTTGAACGATAAAATCTGTTCCAAACGTACAAGTTATATACAAACTTCAACATAGTACTATACGTGTGAACCTGCAACTTAAGCATTATCCCGCGAGTGCCTTTTTAGTTGTGTTAGCATATTTTTATCATTATGTTTAACATTATGTTATTCTTTTATCTTTTAGATTAGTTCGTTCTTGCAACTCATTTAGTTTAGACGTAATTTTAATTGTTAAATTTAATATCCAAAAATCAAGTTGTTGTTGTAATAAGTAAATAAATATTTTTAAAAAACGGTTTTAGTTAAATCGTAATTTAACTGGCGCAGTCGGTAGGATAATCGAGATTACTGTGTATCGAACGAGTGATTTTCGTATCAACGATTAATCGATTATCCGAACAAAAATTTAAAAAAAGTGAGTGTAACCAACCCGAGTGGATTACTTCATCCCACCTATAGAAGGCGGATAATTGGTACCCTCATGAAGGTGAACTACGTGGCCACGCTGGGGTAAGTTTCATATGATTATACATGTCTGACATCGATCAGCTCGTAGAAGCAATCGAGATCCTTAACTTAACCACTAACCCCGCCACTTCCAGTTCCGATAATAATATATTAATAAATACAAGTGAAAATTCACAAAATTGTAATTTAATTAATAACTCCAATATGGCTTTAACTTTCAAGCCGGAGTACTTACACTGCGTACCGACGTTTGACGGTAACGCAAACGATTTGCTAGAATTTATAAGTAGTGCGGAAAGTATTATAACTACCTTTGTGGATGTTAATAATCCAGCACATTTTTTAAATACTTATATTCTAAAATCTATTACCAATAAATTAATTGGAAATGCAAAAATAGCTGTCAACATCCAATCAGTGGATAGTTGGCAAGAATTAAAAGAAGTTTTAATACGAAATTTTAGCGATCAGCGCGATGAAGTTTGCCTCATCCGCGATCTAGTACTTTTAAAACAAGGCAGCGAAAGCGCCTTGCATTTTTATGATAAAACAGTTAGTCTCTTAAATTTGCTTTGTTCCTATGTAAAAGCGCATGAAGCGACTGAAGAAGGCAAAAAGATAAAAAAAGAATTATACAATAAATTAGCGTTAAAAACGTTTCTCGCTGGCTTGAGAGAGCCGTTAGGCAGCGCAATACGCGCTATGCGCCCAACGGATCTCCCAACAGCACTTTGTTACATCAATGAAGAAAATAATGTGAGATACTATCAAAAACCATTGGTTACAAATTATGAAAAAAGTAAGAACACTTTTCAAAATTCAAGTAATAAGAATAATTTCCCTTCAAAACCTATAAATTGGCAACCAAGACAAATACAGCATAAATTTCCTACTAATGCTGAAGTCTTTCATAAAACTAATACAAAACCAAATTTTGTTCCAAATCAAAGTAGAAATGTCTTTAAACCCAACCCAAATTACAAACCTCCTGTACAAACCCCTATGAGCGTTAGTACAAGGCAGACATTTTACCAACCCTCAAGTTTTTCACAGAGGCCGGTACAAAATTTTATTTCCGAAGAATTGCATAACAACGAAACATATGAAATTAATGACGC
This sequence comes from Elmis aenea, assembly GCA_947652605.1. Classification (NCBI taxonomy): domain Eukaryota; kingdom Metazoa; phylum Arthropoda; class Insecta; order Coleoptera; family Elmidae; genus Elmis; species Elmis aenea. The sequence goes on from OX393579.1 coordinate 8,256,545, forward strand.
AAATAGCGCTCAGGCAGATCAACCAAATGACTCATCAAATAATGAACTCGAACAAAATTTTCAAATAAGTGCCTCAAACATAGAACAAATTCCGTAATTAGTTTTAATCATAATGAAGAATATACGAGTAAACTGCCGTATATTGTATTCCCTGAGTATAATAATTTAAAACTCTTAATTGATACAGGTGCAACCAAATCTTTTATTAACCCCGAAATTGCAGAAAAAATATTCCCAGAAACAATTCAATTCGATCCTTTTATAGTATCAAATGCATTTTCTACTTCTGCTCATCGTTATAGCGGGTGGATGAATGTTCCAAAAATTTTTAGACGTCCCGGCGAATATATGAAATTTCATTTATTCAAATTTCATGATATATTCCATGGATTGATTGGTCTGGATAATATTGAATATTTAAATGCCACCTTAGATTTTAAAGATAAATTATTAATAACCCCTTTTACGAAATTAAAAATTCATTATCAGCACCTTCCTCAAAAACAAATTAATACTTATGATATAGGCCCTAGAGTTCAGCAAATTATTAAAATTAAAACAAATATTAAAGAGGGTGACGTCATTATACCTCATGTAATCTCTCACGGTTGCGAGATACCCGAGTGCGTGACAATCAGTAAAAATTATGAATCTTACGTCAGTATACTGAATAAAAACGATCATGTTGTCAACCTTAATTTCTCAGAACCACTTTACGCTGAGAAGTTAGAGGCTAAATTAATTTCACCTCTTGAATTTCAAAAAAATAAAAACTTTAATTCAAATTTTAATAATTTTCAATGTAATCAAGTTCAAATACCAGAAATTCGCACTGAACACATGAATGCTGAAGAAAAATCGGCTATTTTAAAATTAATATGCGAATATTCTGATGTATTTCATAATGAAAATAAAACTTTAACTTTTACTAATAATGTAAAACATAAAATTAAAACCACAGATGAAATACCGGTCTATACAAAAACTTATAGGTATCCATTTGTACATAAAACTGAAGTTCAAAATCAAGTAAAAAAAATGCTAGATCAAGAAATAATTAGGCCAAGCAACTCCCCGTGGAGTTCCCCAATTTGGATAGTTCCAAAAAAATTGGACGCCACCGGTAAACAGAAATGGCGTGTAGTAGTCGATTACCGTAAATTGAACGAAAAGACTATTAACGATAAATATCCTTTACCAAATATTAACGATATATTGGACAAATTAGGTCGTTGCCAATATTTCTCAACACTCGATCTTGCTTCCGGTTTCCATCAAATCGAAATGGACCCGGAAGATATTCCAAAAACCGCTTTTAATGTAGAAAATGGGCATTATGAGTACCTAAGAATGCCGATGGGTTTAAAGAACGGTCCTGCTACATTTCAGCGCGTGATTGATAATATTTTAAGAGGCTTTCAAAATGAAATTTGCTTAGTCTATTTAGACGATATAATTATATTTAGTGTATCCCTACAAGAACACATAACAAATTTAAAAAAAGTATTTCAACGATTACGCGAATCAAATTTCAAGATTCAAATTGACAAGTCAGAATTTCTCAGAAAAGAGGTTAATTATTTAGGTCATGTAATAACCCCGGAAGGCATTAAACCAAATCCTGATAAAATCAGCGCGATAAAAAAATTTCCAATTCCAAAGACGCAAAAGCAATTAAAAGGATTCTTAGGACTTATAGGTTATTATAGGAAATTTATTAAGAACTTTGCTAAATTAACAAAACCTTTGACCAAATGCCTGAAGAAAAATGCAGTCATTAAACACGATGATGAATTTATTTCGTGCTTTAACACATGCAAAGATTTACTCACAAACGAACCCCTTTTGCAATATCCTGACTTTTCAGAAACTTTCAATTTAACAACCGATGCAAGCAATGTAGCTATAGGAGCCGTGCTATCCCAAGGCCCTATTGGTAGTGATTTACCAATAGCGTATGCTTCGCGCACCTTAAACGAAAGTGAACAGCATTACGCGGTAATTGAAAAAGAACTGTTAGCTATTATATATGCTGTTAAATATTTTAGGCCTTATTTATATGGAAGAAAATTTAATATCATAACCGATCACCAACCCTTACAGTGGTTATTTAACCTCAAAGAACCTAATTCCAAACTTGTTAGATGGCGGCTCAAGCTGGAAGAATTTGATTATAAAATAATTTATAAAAAAGGAAAACTAAATTTAAACGCAGACGCCTTGTCGCGAATTGAAGTAAATATTAATGAAAGTAGTAATACTAGTAATATATTTGAATACATAAACAAATTCAATGACGAATTATCCATCTCAAATGATAATCCTGAACTAACTATTGCTAATATAGATAATAATTCAATTATTGTTAATATAGATGATAAGTCACAAATTCAAATGCCAGAGGAAGCAATAGTTATTAACGATAGTCAGGATGACCAAACACAGCATTCAAATGATCAAGAAGATCCTATCGTAGGTATTCCTATATCTGACTCAATTTTTAATAAAGGTCAAAATCAGTTAGAAATCCAGGTAGTTAATTATTCTCCTGCAAAAACAAAAGTACTACGACCTTTTCCAAACACACAAAGAATAGTAGTCCAAATTAGTAAGGAGAATTTCGAAAACGATGTAATTCAGTTTGTAAAAGAATACGTTGTACCTAAAATAACGTATTATTTATATTTTAACCCCCCGGAAACATATTACTCTTTTTGCACTATAATACAAAATACATTCAAGTGGCCGTGCTATAAATTCGTTTGCACAAAAATTAAATTAATTGATGTTTTACAAGAAGAAATTTCGGAAGTCATACAAAGATATCACGAGGGAAAAACAAATCACAGGGGTATTAACGAAACGTTAACCCGTATTAAAAGCTTGTATTATTGGCCGAATATGAGAAATTCCATCCAAACATACATTAATACTTGTGATATTTGCCAACGTGCTAAATACGAACGGAACCCCCTTAATTTAGAAATTAACCTAACACCCACACCTTCCAAACCATTCGAAATAATTCATATAGATACAATAAAAATTGATAAGGAAATATTTTTAACCATTACAGATGCTTTCTCTAGATATGCACAGATTTACAAATTACCAAGTCTAAATTCAGTAGATATAATTCCAAAGTTAATTAAATTCTTTTCTTACCTTGGCATACCCAAGAAAATTGTAGCCGACAATGGCACAGAATTCAAAAACAATAATTTAAGGGAACTATTAGAACTTCATAAAATTCAAATACATTTCATAACCCCCGAAAATCCAAGTTCAAACGGGTTAGTCGAAAGATTTCATAGCACTTTATTAGAACACATAAGATTGTTAAACGAACAATTTCCTAACGAATCAATAAAAAACAAAACCCTTTACGCAATACTTGCTTATAATAATACGATTCACTCAACTACAGGTAAAAAACCAATCGATATCATTTCTGGACACCTCGAATTAGATAATCCTTTCGATATTAATTGTAAAAAATTATTGATGTCAAATTACATTCAAAATCATAAAGAACAGACAAAATTGATGTATGAAACTCTGAATTCTAAACTACAGGAAAACAAAGAAAGACTAATTTCTAAGATTAATAAAAATAAAGAAATTTTAGATATAAAACCGGACCAATCAATTTATCCTAAGGAAGTAAGACGTGTTAATAAAACACACAATAAATTTCGACAAAAAATTATTCCCATAAGTATTGATAAGAGAAAGAACATAGTTCATGCTACTAAACGAAATTATCATTTACGTAACTTTAGAAGACCCCCAAAAGTTGACATCAAAGAATTGTTACAGGTTCGCCCTGGTTATAGCGATCCTAGCACAAGTAGAAGTCAGAAACCTTCATAATAATCCAGGACTGTTACCAATACACTTAGGCCCAGCCAAAATCCAAGAATATTCACACAAAATTATCCTTTATTTTGACATGTCCCTAATTTTTAATAACTTAAATAAGCTTAATAATCAAACAGTTCCATTAATTCAACATTTATTAAAAGACTCTTATTACGAAAAAGAATTCGGTAATTATATAAAATTAATTAATAACACTAAAAGTAATATTTACGAAATGATTGACGAAATATTACCAAAACCAAATAGACCAAAACGAGGACTTATTAATGGACTCGGTTCAATTTTTAAAAGTATCACAGGAAATTTAGATTACGACGACGGAGTTCATTTTGAAGAAATAATTAGACAATTGGAACAAAATCAAAAAATATTACAAGATCATATCAATAAACAATATTCACTTTCGGACGAAATAATTAACAATTTTAATAAAACTATTTCGGATTTATATGAAAACGAAGATGCGTTACAAAAACGTTTAATTAGGCTCGAAACTTTTCTAAGACAGCGAGTAAGCGAAGTTAACGTTAACCATATTGCAAATACTTTAAACCAATTCCAATTAATGTACAGTACTATTGAAAGAATTTTAGATAACTTAGTTTCAGCGATTACCTTTACAAAATTAAAAACTTTACATCCAAGCATAATATCCACAAATGTATTATTTAATGCTCTGCTAAAACTAAAATTATTAGTGAAAACAAACCAACTACCATTCGAAATCAAATTCGAAAATTTAATTTATATTTCAAAATTAATTACAGTCGATTCTTATACTTTAAATTCTAAACTTGTGTTTATTTTATATATACCTGTGTTCCATAACGAATTATTTAATTTATACCGATTATACCCGATACCTGTCTGGTTCCAATCCAATAAATTTAGATTGCTACTACCCGATGCTAGATATGTGTTATTGTCTGAAAATTACCTGGCCCATGAAACTGGAAACTGCCAAGAAGTAAATAACATGTCCTTCTGTACAACTACCGTAGTGGAACATAACCAAGCCGATAATTGCGAAGCAGGCATCATCCTCAATCAAAAGTCACCAAACTGCAATCAACACACAATAGAAATATCCGACCCATACGTGGAGGAACTAGAAAACACCGAATTTTGGCTGCTCTTGTCATCAAACCCAATCGAAATCAAGATCAGCTGTCCAACAACACAGGAAGTGAAAAATTTACAAGGCTCATTTCTACTCCGTCCTACCAAAGAGTGCTTCATGGAAATAAATCAAGACCGACTAAATTTACCCGCCACAAAAATCAAGGGTCAACCAATATTATTCGAGTATACGAAAATTGATCTCCAGAATCAAGAAACCAAATATAGTCCAACAAAAAATATTAAAAAATTAAATCTACAAGACATAAACAATCTCAAGAATCATGTCCAATGGGTTCAGCTACCGAAGATCCATTCAACAAATATTCATCACTATTTTACCTATTCCATTTTAGCAATTTTACTAATACTCATTTCTGTTAAAGGACGTATTATGTCATTAATCAACAGAATTAGCAAACGGACAGATGGAGGTCAACCATCCCAAGTTCAGCTTCCTCGTGAAGTATCCCTCCGAACCTGAAATTGTGAAGGGAGGAGTTATATACAAACTTCAACATAGTACTATACGTGTGAACCTGCAACTTAAGCATTATCCCGCGAGTGCCTTTTTAGTTGTGTTAGCATATTTTTATCATTATGTTTAACATTATGTTATTCTTTTATCTTTTAGATTAGTTCGTTCTTGCAACTCATTTAGTTTAGACGTAATTTTAATTGTTAAATTTAATATCCAAAAATCAAGTTGTTGTTGTAATAAGTAAATAAATATTTTTAAAAAACGGTTTTAGTTAAATCGTAATTTAACTTACACATTTCTCTCTAAACAATAATTTATCTTAGTATTTGTCCAAATGCCATTTCCGGTTTTAAACTACAGAATCGTGCTTTGTTGTCCTCACAGCGTTGAAATGAAGATTAAAGGTAGTCTTCTCGGTTTGATAACACGAAGCTATTACTTACTGCATAATTACACAGAGCATTTGCAAAACCCTGTTTTCTTGAGTGTTAGTTGGATTGTTGTCCTATGAGTCTGTGGTTTTAAACATTTAAGTTTTTATTGTAAAGATGTTTTTGATTAACTTACAATCAAATCGCGTAAGACAGTGGACAAGAGAATTGAGAAAAGTGTAAAGCTGTTTTTTTTTTGTATGAGATAATATCAGGCACACTTCACTTTAGGTATTTCATCATGTGCACTTAGTTTATTATTGAACAATTACGTTATTATTTATAAGAGCTTAATCATTTTAAATGATGATAATTAAGCAAGTGAAACCTTAGACAATAATGAAATATTGTTTAACAATAACCTACAGTTTAAACGGTGTATAAATTTTCGTTATGCGGTGCTAAAACGCCTCGCTAAGTCATTAAGCGCAGCATATAATTGGTCAATTAAGCTAAATGTGGATGAACTACAGGGAGGCCATAATAACTTCATATTTCTATAGCGATAATAAAGTAACTAGACCAAGGCTGCCATCGCTTCCATCAAATGTATTGAATATATTATACCTCCGGTAATTGTTTTTGCTTCAACATGAAGAAATCTTATAAGTACGTGTTATCTTGCTTTATTATACGAAATAAAATATTGTTAAGTAAACTAACGTACATGCAGATGCACTCTGGATCCATTACACTATTAGCTAGAACAGTGATTCTCAACAATAAGAGATCCGCGAACCGGTTGCAAGCTCCCGTGGAAATTCAAGAGCAGTAGGTTGTTGTAAAACTACGAGTTTTTATGTTTTGTCATGGTTTTTTAACCCTCTCAGGTGCGGACACCTGAGTATATTCCTGTTTTTAATACATACTATTATTTATAGGTACTAAAAAAATATTTATTTCCGACCAAAAATTAGTCACAATACGATGTTCAATTAGAATTAGAACAATATTCAATGTAAATAAAATTTATCGCTCTCAGATAAATCTTTTTGTCGGACCACAACGGTATACGGTTCTTCCAATAGGACTTGAAAAACATTAAGGCGTTCAGTGATTTATTTAATCAATTTGTACCATAGCAAAGAAGTTTATTGACGAGAAAAACGGTTCTTTAGAGAAAATACCTATTAAATGCTTTATGAATATAACCGAAATTCTCTATAAAAAATACGAAAATCCTAAAATAAAAAATGTAAAAGCTGTATGAAAAAATAGGGAACATTCTATAGGATAAGTATTACTTAATGTGATAAAAGATATTAACAATAAAACATTATAGGTAATCTGTCGTTTTACCGCCTTATTATTAGTATTAGTTGCGATTCTGCTTAACACAGCATTTAAAAATAAACTTTTGCTAACATGTAACTTGTTCCTCTGTTGCTGATATTAAATAATATTAATAACATTGATTTGAATTAACTTTCTTTATATTATAAAATCAAGAAAATTAAATGTTTTGGTAAAATTGAAATGACTAGTAATTGTACAACATTATGCTAGATAAATATTTTTTAATTGTCTTAAAAACACGTAGAACTTTACAACGACTTTCAAATTATAAAGCAACAAACGCAGAGAGAACCCTATTTTATTGGTAAAATTTTTATTTTTGAAAACGATACTTATTATTAACGCCGTCAACCTTTATTTCTATTTGTAGGAATGATAATTTTTGAATTTTGCATAGTCCTACAATTCAATAACTACTGCTATTATGCCATGGTTAAGTTTTTTGTATAGATAGTACGGACAGACGAAACAGTTATTTTTGAACATGTACAATTTTCCCTCCAACTGGTTATTGTATACCTGTGATAAATAAGGTCCGTTATGGCCCGTTATTTTGAAAAATATTGTTGTCACGGATAACGCATCATACCATAACGTACAAGTCAATCCTGCCCCTTCGTCTAATAGTAGAAAATGTGATATGGTGAAGTGGCTTATGAACAAAAACATAAGGTTTGATCCCAAGATGTATAAGCCTCAACTGTATCACCTCATCAAAACCAATAAAGACCGTCATAAGACCTATAAATTTGATATTCTTTTAAACGAACATGGACACACTGTGCTACGATTGCCTCCATACCATCCGGATTTAAACCCCATAGAATTAATTTGGGCTACTGTTAAGAATAGTAGCAAAAAAAAATGTTAGTTTTAAACAGGGGTTTGGAGCGGTCCAATTTTTTAGTTGCTCCGCTCCAGCTCCGCTCCGGCATCAAGATGCCTGCTCCAGCTCCGCTCCCGCTCCGCTCCGCGCTCCAAATATTAATAAAATAAGTTTTTTTATTTAAAAATTTGTTTTTTAAAACAAAGCTAAAATTTTATGAGATATGTGGAAATGGACCAAAAATTACAATATTTGACTCTAAGAAACAAGCGAAGTTAAATAAATAAACAAATTATTGATCTTCAAAAGTTTTAAAAAAAAAGTTCTTAAAATTTTTTCAAAATTCAAATACAAGATAATGAAAATTAATATTCAGAAAAGTTACATTATAATAATTTTACTTCAAAAAAATCAAATTTAGTTTATTTATAATTTTATTAAATACTATACCTACCCATGAAAATAATTCATAAAAAAAAAATTGTAGTTTATAATAGTAAAGTGGAGCAGTGGAGCAATCAAAATTATTTGCTCCGGGCTCCGCTCCCGCTCCGGGCAAAAACCCATTGCTCCACTGCTCCGCGCTCCAGCTCCGCGCTCCGCTCCAAACCCCTGGTTTTAAACTTGACGATGCAAGATCAATTGCAGAAGAAGAATTTAATGCCATTTCACCTGATGATTGGAAAAAGCGCTGTGAACATGTTCGAATAATTGAAGATAAGTATTTAGATAAGGAACTGACTATTGATACTCAAAGTGAGGAACTTATTATCAGTCTTAGGGACAGTGATAGTGAATTTGAAAGCGATTCAAGTGATGACGAATAAATAAACGTGATGCATTTGTGAATACAAATAAGTTAAATTAAAATTTGCTTATCGTCTTTATTAAATATCTTGCAACTGGATTTGCATTTCTGCAAGAGAGCTTTAATGTGTGATTTTTATTAAAAGTAATTTATTACTAACATGTTTATAGTTATTTTTTGTAAAAATGTGTCAAGTATATTTTATCTTTAAATTTTTTGTAATACGTTTATAATAATGTATACCCGCCTATGGTTTGGGAGTCTGTGGACCATATTGTGGCGTCTGCTGCGCGAACTTACCCCCGCTCTTCGCCTTTAAACTTGGATCTGGCAATATCCAACACTAAGTGTAGTTTCGGTTAGAATAAATAAGTCACAAACTATTAAGAAAACCTTTGGAATCAAAATTCCAACACGGGACCAATGCGGGCGTAAAGAAGTAGAGGTAAATGACCATGTCGGAAACGATTCTATTACCCATAATTTGGTGAATCCAAATTCGATAGATTTAGTTTTAAATGCTGTAATTTTGTCATATTTCTTGTACAATTCCTTTAAAAATTGTCCGGTGACTTCAAAATGTTGAGATCTACTGAACTTGAATAATGACGTGTTTTAAAGAAATGTCTTGAGATATGTAGAAAGTGAAATATGCATTCTGTACCGGATTTCGTTATGCATGGTAAATAGTGTGCCATTTTACCAACTTTGTGTGAAATAAGTAAAACTACATTATGTCGTGCCAATGTACCTGATAAACATAATAAACTAAATTCAAACTGTACAGGCTAGGCCAAAAGTGTGGAAACGCTGCTGTAACGGTGTAAAATACAAGTTTTATAAATAAATGTATAAAAAGTGTACGGCAAATTGTTAGCTACATTTTGACGTACTTCAATTTTTTTTCGGCCTACTGTGTGGAACTGACAGGCAATTGTCATATTTAAAAAAAAAATATATAAATGATAGAGATTATTTTTCTTTTTCAACCAGACAAAGTTTTCTTTGTGTCACATAAGAAAGTTTTTGAGATAAATTCAAAATTTTAACTAAAAAACATGAAAAAACAATAAATTATGACTTAATGGAACACAGAAACTTGATAGGTCAAGTAAAATATTCAAATTATTGGCCGTTTACCGCAAGACAATTTTGTAACCCTTTTTTGAAAATTGTCGTAAAGCAAATCATTCTGGTAAGTTTCGACATTTCGTTTCAATTCTATTTTTTTAAATCTTCAATATTGTTTGACTGCATTTTGTATGGGTACTCTTCAGTTTATTTGTTGTTTCCATTTTTAACGTTAACCCAAAAAAAAGATTTTTTTTTTAAAGGGATTTACTTGGATTATTGTGAAAACCATTTACTCAAATTTTATCACCCGAATTTTTTCAATGATAAAATAAATATGAAATTTGGCATCTAGCTATATGCTACAGTCACTGATTTCAAAGATGTATTTTACAGAAACAAGTTGTATTTACCTTGTCCGATATCAGCGCCTTAAAATCTGACAGACATTAATTGTTTGTATTTACTTGCGGTTGTAATTGTTTTCATGGCCAACACGATATTGGCGGAGCTGTAATATAAAAAATTCATGTGATAATGAATGATGCGCGCGAAGATCAGTTTCACTCGAATCGCCCTCGAGTATTTCCCTATGCAGTTTGTAAAACTGTTTATACCAAGGCTTCTTCACAACTTGAGTGCTAAAAGCCCACGAATTGTGTTTGTTGTTTGGCTGTCGATTTAAAGATTAACCTTGATATTGTAGTCAATATTATTTATTCCCGAGAGGCGATTTGTTACGGTAGTCACCTTGTTGAGTTTTTTTTTATTTATGTGACCTTCACGGTATTGATGGTACAGTGTGAAATGACCCGCGTTCAACAAACACATGCTTTTTAATTTTTGATTAAGGTGGCTGAATTGTGTATTTGTTAGCATTGAATTTGCCGTTCGAGGTGAGTCAGTGGTGCCTTTTGCTTTGTTATTAATCCTGTAGTGTCCAGGAGTTGGATCGCCTCAACGTTTACATGTTGATGGAGCCTTTCTTCGTGGCTCTTAGAAAACTTCTTAATGGTGTCGGTTAGAGTGTCCATGTTGAGGTCCCGTTGTATGTAACTATTTCTGCAGTATCTACCAGGGTGCATTAGCGATGTTCCTTAGTGTTTTGTTCTGAAATCTCTGGATGATCTGAATATTACTCTGTTTGGGGCATCCCCATAGCTGTATCCCATATGTCCATACAGGCTTTAAAATTTGCTTGTAAAGCAAAAGTTTATTATGTAGGGCTAGAGAGGAATTCCTACCGATTAGCCAGTCAAAAAAAAAAACACTCAAACTTAATTTACATTTTTAAAATCTTCTTTTAAACGCTCAGCATTGAAGCGTTGCTGCTAAACGTGGTTTGCTCTGTATAAAATAGCACATCACCATAAAAATTACATTAAGTGAAACGACTATTAAATGATGCTTCATTAAATCGTTGTTATGTAACTTTGCATAGCGCTTATCTTCATCTTTCGTATTCTCTCTATTTTCTAATTCGCGCGGTCTTTTCGACTTTTGTTGTTTTACTCATTCGCTTAATCGAGCAGTTTTTATGGCTGAGTGTGTTGCCTGAACCTTCATTTTAAAAACACAAGTTATCGTCATATGTACATTATTTAATGGAGGTCATTTCTTTATATGCCTATTATATTTTAAATTTCAGTCAAAAGTTACAAGAATGGACAAACTGCTATTTTAATTGTAAAAAAAATCATTGTTTGGTAATAATGGAAAAGAATCCAAGAATTTACTGAGAAAAATTACAAAACTTCCCGTTTAATATAGTCAGCACAATGGCGAGCGGTGGGGGTCTTTTCGCGCAAATGCTACAATATGGTCCAAGGACCTTATAACCATTTGCGGGTATCCCAATACAAATAAGTAAGTAGGACTGTTCAATTGCAATTGTGTTTAGTGCGCCTCCCCAGTTCTCGCCATTAGACTTGACACTGACTATAGCTGTGTGTAGCCAGAAAGTTGTTTCAACTTCACATTAAAATCGTGCCTATATTTCAACACTTATCTTTTTTATACAAAAAGTTATGCTCTCCAAGTTAATTAATAAAACCTTACCACGTTTCATTAGACAACCTGTTTAGTACAGAAACGACTGACGTTCATCCTTAATTTAATTTTAAATTACGATCAAATTTCTCGACCAAGTCCAAAGAAGCGAGCAGATGGCCTTTAAAGGACTATAACCCGAGTAATTACATGGGGTTTGCAAGGGCGTACGTAGAAATTAAACTCAAACACAAAGGCGCGCGTAAAAAACGTGTAACCCTTGTTAAACTCTCGTCTAGTTATCGTTGTCATATTCCGCTGACATTAAGACGGAGTTTGTCTAGCACTGACAATTCCAGAGACGAGCCAACTTGAGCATTGAAGCGTTAATTCAGAGAAATGTAATGGAACAAGACGATTCATTTACAAGGCCATCTGATAAGCTTTAAACGTGTAAATATAGGAGGAAGCGAAAGTTCGTACATTGTAATAATTCCAATATGAAGACTACCAAAGTCGTTTAGATAGGTAAGTTAAGAGATATTCTACATTATCTTAGATAATTTAACAAAAAATTGTAGGGTTAAGAAGTTTTTTGATGCGAAGAATAGTCAGAACGCAGCATATTGTACCATAAAATTGTTTAAAAAAATATAGCATTTCCAGGCGATCAAAGACGTGCAATTTGTGTATTTAGTGATCTTATAGTGATAAATTATTAATCGGTCAACAGCTTTTTGCACAATGTTGATAGGCTGGAGTTAAATAAAATTTTCTTTGAATAAAGTGTTCTTAGTATCACAGAAATCATATTATTACAACACGAAACCATCTTTTAAAAAAATGTTAACAGTAATAAATCAAGTGATTATGTCGCTTTGCTATTAGTAGTACTACTGTCGACAGCGGTAATTAAAAGTTTATGGTGTTCAGAAACTGGAACACATTTTCGTGCAACAATGTCTTTGATAACGTCGAAGTAATATTGCGTGTGCTACGCTTTCGCACCAAATGTCATCAGCTGCCGAGGAGAAGAGTAAGGCTTAGGGTAATGTAGCCCCTATGTAATAAAATTTAGGCAGTAATTATTCGTAAATTATATATTGGAGCAGAAATGTCCTTTTTGATGGGAAAGTTGTTGTGGGTTTGGATGATGCCGTTGCTTAACGCGAACTTAATTTAATACAATTAATATGTAACAAGCCGAGAATGGAATAGACAACAGCAATTTGAGGTTTTCAACCCAAATTATTTTTCATGTTCAATTATCAAAGTGTTCTGGACATTAAAACTGCTTCAATAAATCCATGAATCATTCTAATATTTGCCGATATTTGCAGTTTCTGTTAACAAAAACAGGCTTGTAATAAACTGCTGTAAACAATTTATGTTTAGCAATTAAAAAAAAAGAATTTTTGCTTTAAATAGTTTTCTAGGTTTGCTATAAAATTATAAACGGTAAATATAAAATTTAATGTATGAGTTTTCCGGTCCTTGTGATAGGTACAAGTAATCGTTATTGATCTTTCTATAGTTTTGGAATTGCAGTTTGTAATAAATTCAGAAACAACAGAAAATTTTAGATTCGTATTTAGCTCCTTAAAGAATGGTGTTACCAAAATACTTGAAAACCTGACCTAGCCTGACCAACCTAACCTAACCTGACCTCAATTGTTTATAGCAAAAATAAAAATATAGGGGAAGTTGGGGTAAGATGACGAACGGGGTAAGATGACGAACGATTTTTACAGGCAATCCATCAAAAACTCAAATTTAAAATTTTCACTACCATCTGGAGGTTAGTAGACGAAGTTAATATCAGCTGATAAGATTTTAATATAGTTCAAATTTCTTCCGTTAAAAGCAATTGTTTGTCATCACATGTTCGGTTACAATAATTATTGCCGGTGTTAAGTGTTTTTTTTGGAAAACTCAGGTAAAAACAAATTGAATTTTGCTGTAGGTTGTACATTACCTGTGATAGTATTGGTATTCTGTTTAAATTTTATAAATCTTTTGGTAGTTTTTTATGTAAATTAGAAAAACATTTTTAATATGTAGTGGGGTAAGATGACAGGGGTAAGATAACGATTCGTCATCTTGCCCCAGCAACCGGTAAGCACTGTTTTTGGTAATACAATTTTATTACATCCAGAACATCCATGCCAAGAATCTACAAAAAAAATAGACCAATCGTGGTCAGTGGTCTCAAGGCGCAATGATAGCGGCTATGCACGACATTGAAGAACGAACTAAATACATCCTGCAATGCAGCTGCTGCAAGATATGAAATACCTGAATGTTTCTGACCATATCAATGGTAACATTGGTGGAGATACTAATGGTAACATTGGTAGGGAGATTCCTGATGAAAACTCAGATGATTCAGACTTTTCTTCAGATGGCAATATTCCGTTGAAGCAAATGAAAAGCTATGTTTTGTTTACGCCTGTAAAAAATGATGGAGAACCTGAACCTTCTCCATCATCAAGGATTGTAAAGGGCAAACTATTTACCTATAAAGGAACAAGCCCTAGCTGCTCAAAGTCGAAATCTGACACCTCACTGTGGAAAATCAGACCCTTGCCATCTATTAATCGTCCTGTTCAAAATAATAAAAAACTCTCAGCGAGCGTAATTACTGGCACTCCCATAAAAAATCAATTAGAAGAGAAAGACAGGTTAGCAAAACAGAAGGGAGGAAATAAGAATAGGGAGAAATCGAAGCCTAATGAAAAAACTGCTATATCTTCTCAAACAACTGAATCTTTATCCTATTATTGTCTAATCTGCCACAAACCTTATACAGAACCACCAGCGACAGACTGGATTCAGTGTTGCAAATGTCAAGAGTGGTGCCATGAAGACTGCACCACTTACGATGGCCAAGGACAATTTATTTGTGTTTTATGTATGTAGGCGCCATCTTACCCCATTATGTTCGTCATCTTACCCGCACTATGGGGTAAGATGACTAAAATGACATTTTTTGTTTATGTTTTTTTATTGTAATATTGGAAGAGCTGTTTAGTTTAAAATCATAGGGAATTCAAAGGTAATTCACCAATGTATGTATTCGTCATTTTTATTTAATTATATCATTTTTCTCTTGGCCAAAACTTAATTTTCTTGTTAACCTAGTCATCTTACCCCAACTTCCCCTACACGAATTAGTCTATTTAAAAAAAAAAATGTTTTTTTTAAAGTCTTTATTAATTATATTATAGTGTTTCTAAAACTAATTATTTTCATATATCTATAAAAATAAAAGAATCTTTTATAGCAGTTGCACTTTTTTATAGATACAAAAATATAGGAAAAATATTAATATTTTTCGAGCATTTAATTTATACTCACAAAAAATCTAAAAAATATTGCTTTGAACAAAGTTTAAATTTGTTTTCCTGTCGCTGAATTAAAAGAATAACTTTACGAACTAAAATTTGAAGTAAAACTAATCAAATTGCCCCCGCGTGGGTTTATTGAATAGAGAGAAGATTTTATTCTTGTACCAAATTCGTTCGTATGCAAAATTAAAAAATATTTGCAGTATCAAACTTAATTTACATATTTGGTGAAGTCTGTAAAGTTTTTTATGAGCGTTAAAATTATACAAAGTTTCTGAGGTTAAGTGTACCGAAGTTCGTGTGAAGCTCCATGAAAAATGAAGGTTTCGCTTCGTGCAGTTGCGAATTAAGGAGGATATTAATGAAAGAGATGTCAACTTAATCCTCCGCTAAACATATATATTCCTCAAGGCAACAATCGCATAGAAGCCGAGAAGATTCCCCGACAAGAACGCGACTTGATAGTGATGTGAGGTGACAAGAGAAAACAGAGGCTAACGACAATTACAGTGAAACAGATTAATTGCGATTCATTAGTTACATCTGATGTGCTATATTTTAAATTGTTAATTAAGAATTGTAAAGGACGTGGATGAGCAGGGTTGTACAAATTCGATGAGATTACCGTGGTTTATGCGATTTTAAACTTGCATGCCACTGATTGCTAAGTACACAAGAAGATGAGTTTTGCAAAAGAAAGTACACACGTAATTTTTTCGCTGTTACCTAATAACGAATGCATTGCTTCGCTCTGCCAAACAAATTAAGGCAAACAAAAACAAGCATTAATGCAGGATGATATTGCCTCGCAGTGTGGGGTCTGGCTACTTTGGTGGCCGAAAGAAAGTATTTTATTGCCCAATTTCATTCATAAATTTATTTTAATTACATAATCGACAGAAAATTTAGCACAATATTAGGGCGCAGTATGTATTAAATAACAATAATGATTATGATATATACCTATACAAGGGTGAGAATTAATTAAACGAATTTAAGCGTCCTAAATAAGACTTTATACAAATATAAAATTGTGCTTACGCTTCGGCAACAATACCTACAGAAACATAAAAAAAAAAATTTTTCGTATAAAATTAGCTATATTTTTCATTGTATAAAGAAAATCGGATGGGGTTCTTCATTAAAAAAACAATTTTAAAGCAAGTTTTAATGGTCACTTTCATATTTTTAATGCATTAATAAATAACTAAATAGTATTGCCTTTTATAAGTTCCTGAAAGATTTATTAAATATTAAATCTCAGTTATTAATATTACATTTTTAGAAATTATTTATAATCGATGACAACTTTAAAAAGTTTGTGTTGTATTGTATATAGACTTTGGTTTACGGGGTGTTTCAGACCACCCGTACGAGCACTTTCATTTAAAAATGTGATGACATCTGACAAAGCTGAGGGAAAAATTATAACAAAAGTGCATATGCAGAATTGACTGACGCTATAGCGGTTTTCGAGATTAAACCGGAAGTGGCCAAATCCGGAAGTAGCTTTAAAAACTTAAATGATTTTTATTGCATAATTAATATAATATTATATTATAAAATATTTGATAAATAAACACTTTTAACTTAAACATTTTTTTGATCATCAGTATAGTTTGTAATCCATTGGACCTAAATCATAACAATATTCAACACGTTAAGCGCCACCATGTTAAAAAAAAGGTAGGTTTTTCTAGCCACCAATTTTTTTTTCTAAATTAACGTTTCTTAATTGCCCTTAAGTAATGTAAAAAAATTTCACAACAAAATAATAGGTAACATTTTAATCAGTTTTTAATTTTTTTTTTTTTTATATTAATGTGGGTAAAAAAATCGTGACCACCAAGGTATTCTGGTCCAGCGGGCCATCCTTAACCTTTTTCTGGTATAGTTATATGTAATACATGTATGTTTAAGAATACAGGCAGCCGAATCTAAATGTAGGGGCTGTTGTATCCAAATGGATACAGGTGGCCCATTTGGCAAAAATGATTTGTATCCATATGGATACAAATGGCGCTTAACGTGTTAAAACCCTATTCGCATGTTACTGAGTTGTGGACGCCCCCTTTTTTCTTTAGTTTTGTATTTAATTAAATGAAATTTTAGACATAATATATGTGTAAAATACCCGATTATTTGAACATGTGTACACTATTGTTTCACTTCCGGTCTCGCCGGAAACGACTCTAAGTTTGTTATTTCAAATGGAACTTCCTGCATATTTTTACATTTTTGAAATTGAAAGAAATTTTGAATACAATGCGCTATTTTATATAATGTTTATAAACTCAAATAATTTTTGGACGATAAATGTTTTTTAAACGGAATGGTAGTGGTACATACCTTAAATTTCCACCTGCATTTTTTGTAATTTTAGGCTACTTATTAGATACATCTACTTGACTAATACCGTTCATAAATTATTACAGTAAATTATACTTATCTGTGTAAAGTGATCAAGCAATTTATTCTACACATAGTGGAGTGAAAACTTTCGATAAAAGATTGATCAACGAAACCTAATATACTTAATTGAAGTCTTCCCAATTTAAAGTAAAACCACGTTATTTTTCACGTATACCTTGATACAGTATTCTAAAGCAATCAGAACGTGGAAAAACATTTATGTATGCAAAACATCTCCCCTATAATTTTACGCAAACATTTCCATCTTTGGATATTAAATGAGCCGATCAATTTCTAATGCAAGCACCTTGTTTTCGCTCTGTTAAAATCGATAGTCCGTCCAAATTAAAACGACTCTGGGCCACGTTATTTCGCGGTAGAAAAATTGTTTAATTAAGTGTATTGTAGGTTGCACGAATTTCTCTTAGAAAATAGCTTAAGTCAGTAGTTTTGAGCTTCTGTAGGTTTCGAACAAAGCCAATAACTTTCTTTTAATAATCGAATCGATCGCTTTTCAAAGCGATGTAACTGTCACAAAAGACGAGTTTTTGCAAGATTTGTTTTATTAAAAAAAGTCTAGCATTTAACTAAATGACTTTTATACACAGAGAAACATTGCTGGACAAATTGTCACAATAAGGCGAACTGGAATTATGATTATTATGTTGTTGTTTATATTAACAATGTTATTATAGTCTCTATAACCTAGTTTTGCAGATACTTAGTTTATTACCTTATAATATGCGACTCGCTTCAACAATTTATTTCACAAAACAATAATTTTTACTTCCGAACATCTTAAACCAATTAAATTTATTTAAAAAAAGGTTATTTTTAGTAGAAAATAAAAACTAAAGCAATATTTTAAGTTGCAATTATGCCGTAATCAAAGTGTTATATGATAATTACTTACAATAATAATAGTTAAAAATTTGCACGATTAAATTTTAGTATGTCACTGGTGTAGAGTAAATACAAAACGGGTCGAAGGATACTCCCGACTACCCTGTGGCACTCCTGCTGGGATTTCTTTCAATTCTGAATAGGCTTCCCTCTAAATCAGTGGTGCCCAACCCGTCGCTTGCGAGCAACGTGTTGCTCGCGACACCTTTTAATGTGGCTCGAAACAACTTTTGATGTGCCTCATTTTCTTTAACATATTACAAATTTTTATTGTTTGTGCATTAAAACGTTTAAAATTAAAATCAAAATATATTATATGTGGCTCGCCTAAAATTTCTAAATTCGAAATTGGCTCGAGCCCAGTTAAAGGTTGGGCACCACTGCTCTAAATTATTCAAGCATACATTTTTTCTATCAAATTGTTCGAATATTATTATATTCATTTATTGATTACCAATCGCTTAGTTTCCTAGTATAAATTTTTAATTTTATGCAATGAGCTTCTGTATCTATCCATTATTTAAATCCAAACCAATGCCGAATTCACATGTGTATAGTAGCTAAAGCAAGTTACTAAATTAAGTAACAAAACAAGACACTCTGTCTGAGCTCCGTTCTCAATAATTCTTATAGTACAAAGTATTTTTGTAATACCTTAACAAATTAAGAAGTTTGTGGAGATGCAAAATATAAAAATAGCAAAAGTTTTGTATTAAGTTTCTTCCTAAAACTTGTTAAAAATGCATAACTTTTGTAATAATACATTGTTGTGAGTTATTTTCTCTGTGTTTTAAAAAAGCATGCAACTATTTTAAAACCATAATAAAACTTATATAGGTTACGTTAGTAGTTATTTATTCTTCTATTTTGACAGCTGCCTGAAAAATTATAGTACTGACCCAAAAATACCTCTTAAAATACGCTTAATGACTTTGCAATAGCACTAGATAGATATTTAGATAGATGTATTTTTTGTTAAAGAAGTAATTGTAAGCAATTTCTGTAACTACACTTTCATAAACAGTTAGTTTAAGTATTTTAATTTAAAAAAAGCTATTATCAAAACAAATTGTACTTTTTTAGGCATTTTTGTATCATGAAATTGCTTCTGACTTAAAAGGAATATAGCAAAAAAATTTAATCAGTGTGAAAAAGGCACCATTCTCTCTTGACCTTAACCTTGCAATCGATTAGTTGTATTTTAATTGTGCAATTTTTATTGGCTATACATTTAGAATCACAAAAAGACTCAGTTGGAAATGGCTCAAGTCAAATGTCATGCAAATAACTAGCCTTTAATCGTTATTATTGTTAGGTAAAAGAACAATAAAATTAATTTTAATTGAGCAGTAAATCAAATCCAGTGAGAGAGGAATTGCGAAAAGGGAAAACTAATCGTAATACATTCTCATTTGCAGTGCTGGGTTGGCATTATTCTGTGCTCTTTGTATAAAGCTTTTATATTTTAAGATGATTTAGACACTGTTTCACGGTTACGTAGCAAAATTTATGATTTTAGTATAATTTGGCGGAAAGCAAAACCAGAAGCGTTTTCTAGAATTTTGACCAACTTGCTTAAAAATACGATGGAATTTAAAGTTGTAAAATGTTCTAGAACGAGTTTAGAGATTGTCCAATGTAAAAAAGTAATTTAATAATATAATATTGAACCACGTAGAGCAGTGTTTGTCAACCTGTGTGCCACGACACACTAGTGTGCCGCGAGCATGCTCCAGGTGTGTCACGGAAAATAAAATAAAAAATAAATAAAAAAATATCGGTTTTTTCGTAATATCTGTGATACCGCTTTAGATATTTTTTTGAACTTTAGTAGGTACTAACTAGGCATAAAAATACATTTTTTTCAGAAAAAAAAGTTGTTCTATTTCTACCTTGAATATTTTTAATGAAAAAAATGATATGCCACTGTTTTTTTTTTAAAATAAATGTCATTTTTATAATTTTACTTTATCTCTTAGTAAAAATGGCCTCTTGACTTTTTTTGTCCGACGAACGGTTTTCGAGTAAACTTTTAACACCCTGTATCTCAAAAATACGGCGGTTGCGGGCCTACATTGATATGAACTTTTTTTCTTAACATCTTAAGCGGACACGGCCTCTGAGCGCGAGACCTTGCACAGCGGACACGAACTCTAGACCGCTCGCGAGTATTTACATCATATCCATTGCATGAAAAATTTCGTTCGTTGTATTGAAAATATGAAATAAAAAATTAATGAAACGTAAGAATTATTTAAAATTTTACTTTTTTATAGTGTATACAACATATTATATCACACAACAATGCATATTTATCCATTTGGCATGTTTTTAAAAATATTACAAAACAGTACAAAGTTTTCAAAAATTTAATTTTTGGTATGAAAATCTTTAAAGCAAGGTTCAGGGCAAAGGCCCGTGCTGCAAATTGCACACCAATAACGACTTTCTTTTCTTATTCCTTTTTTGAAGCACAGAATAGTTAATATCGGCAAATGGCACTGGAAACGGTTTCGAACAAACAAAATAGATGACGTCATAAAGTGATCCCATATGTAATGACCGAAGCAAAGAAATCGTACGTTTTCGTCAAATACAATAAGATATACCTACACAATTTTACACAAAGCGAATATGTACGGCATAGTCGCTATTCATGACCAAGGCCGATGACGATTATATGCGGCATAACAGCTTAAGAGGTTAAAATCATCCAAGGAATAATACCCCTAAGGATCAGCATTCAATTATGAAACACCCTGTATAGTGTGCTGCGAAATGTTATTAAGAGTGTGCCGAAACATTAAAAAAGTTGAAAACACTGACGTAGAAGATTGTTTAAATTCAAAATAATCCCAGAGTTAAAGTAAATTGTATTTAAGTCTAGAGCGCAACTTTTTTTAGAATTAGTTAAAAGAGCCTGTAACATCCATTTATTAAATCATTGTTTTGGTTTAATTAAAGCTCTTTGGTGCAAGAAAACTTCAGCGTAATTTTAGTATCTATCTTGCATAACAGCTAACAACGTTTATAACATGCATTATCAGCTGTAAAGCTTTTACGCTAATTTATTTCTACTGTGCAATTTAACTTAATGTTATAACAGTACTAAAACATTTTATAGTCCACTTAACTATTACATGTTATGCAGTTTGTTATAAATTTTAAATAAAAGTGTATTATATTCATTACATAAAACATGTTTACTTAAGAGTCGCAAGTTTTTCTTGGCGAAATTATGTAGTTGTTCAATTTTTGTGTCCACCATATCAAAATACTTGTTGTGATTATTGTGTTTTTTTATCATAAGAATTCTGACGCATTTTGACTTTATTTGACACGTGACGTCTTATGTACACAGAAACACCCGTCATAAAACAGGGAGAAGCGAATGCCGTGGCGTTTCTAATTTCCGAAACACTTAATCTGGAACCTAAACGCCCTCTTAAGTCGATAATGCTGAAACATTGTCATACCTAAAGCTTTCATTGACTTGCGAAGTGGCTATCAAACCTCCAATATTTGCTATACACAACCAATATCACGTACTGTCTAAACTTCTTTAAGTAGGTCCTTCTAGTTCTCTGTACACCTCGTTCCGTGAACAAATTAGAGCATTCTGGTGGTGGATTTGTGATTAGTTGTTGTTTTGGTAAACCCAAGCAGATAAACAAACACATTGGCTTATTTGCCAAATTTATCCATCAATTAATATCATAATTGTGGACATTTTTGAGATTTAAAATAAACATGGATTTAAAATAAGTGTTGGACATTGTCGATGTTACGTATTATGTACAATGTACAGTGTGGTCCAAAGTCGATGAGATTACATGGGTATCTCTCTTAATAGTCAAGATAGAGAAACGGTTAAATTCCAAAAAATGTGCAGTTTTTTGAGACAAACTTAGAACAGTTGTCAAATATATTCTATCATTTCCGGTTTTTCTTGTTTTTTTTTTATTTTCACAGCCTCCTTTTGTTTCTCATCTTTAAAAAAATTAAAAAACCTATGTAACTTGCGTATTATTGAAAATAAATTCATCAACCCTTAAATATTAGGAAAGGAAAAAAAAAAAGGAATTTAAATAGGTCATAGCCAACTATAGCTTCCATTTAAAAAAAGGTGAGTTTGTGTCATAACTTTTTAACGGCAAGCGTATTTTTTTTGTGTAGTACATGCTATCAAAATCTTCATAAAAATATCTAAAAATAATATTCATAAACTCTTTCGATATTTAAAACAATAAGGGAGAGATAACATATATAAATATAACAAAAAAACAGTTTTTCTTTAATAACTCAAAAACCTGAAATGATAGAATATGTATTTTTGAAAACGGTTCTAAGTTTGTCCCAAAAAAACTGCACACTTTTGGTAAATTAACCGTTTCTCTATCTTGACTATTAAGCGAGATACCCATGTAATCCCATCGAATTTGGACCACCCTGTACATATAATATTGTATATACAGTCGGTGGAGAACAGTGGGTGCATGATTCATTCCCAAAAATGAAGATCTAGGAAAACGTAAGATAAAAAACAGGGCTAAATTGACTTTACAATAATCTTAATTCTTCTTCATCCGTTCTTCTTGCACTTTCCCGTGTTGAGGTATGTTTTCCTAAGCTTTGATTAGCTTTTCCATCCTTCGCCAACTGTGTCATATCTCTCCAGTTGACGCCTCTTTTTTTTACTAGTTTCTGCCAGACTTTGTTTTCCCATTTTAATCTTGGTCTTCCTCTACTTGTTTTGCGCTCAATCCTTATTTTGCATTCCGTTTTTACGTACCTACTTTTATTCAGAACTCTGTGAAGATATATGAATCGTTTCATATAAGTTATAATAAATAATTTTCACAGCAGAAAGCTGTTTTTACGTTGTAAAAACTGTTATGGAGATTGAAATAATCTAATTCAGTGCATTGCGTGTGAATTTCGAGTTAGAGAAGTTAAATGTTTGTTAATTCCCTCCCGTATAGGTATTCACAAAATTAAATTTGTATTCAAATCCAAATGATTTAAAATTGTGTATTTTTACAGTAGTGAACTTAAAGTGTTTTCTGAATGGAAATTTTTATTTCAAAATTATTTCATTAAGGGGTTTATTAAAGACAAAAAGGTAGAAAAACCCTCTCACTAGACCAAACTAACTGCCAGGGCTTACATCGAGCGGGCTTTCTAAGTAGTTTGTGTATAATCCCCTGGTATTAGACTTAAATTACGATGTAAACCTTGTTAGTTATTTATACAGAAAATAAAAATATAATGCACTCAGGTATAATTAAAATTTACTTATTTATTCTTTAAAAGAAAGGATGAAAATTTATTTTACAAAAGCACCGTATCGCTTCCATTAAATTTAAAGTCTGCAGTTAGTTGCTTGGGGACTTAACACTAGATTAGTATTGTCTTTCTACGTGAATAATTCTGTAAATCTACATAAAAGTTTTTGTTTTTGAATTATTGCACAGTTTTATAAGAACTAGGAATGAACCGATTAATTGGCCGTATCGGCTTGTTTAATCAGGTATTGGTAATCGACTTTTTGACCGATTAATCGGTTCTCATTAAATTTAATTTGGCCAATAGATTAAATCTTAATATCAAGCGCTAATATGCCTATATATTGCTAATAATTAATTGATGTACGGAACACAAAAACAACTAAATATTTTAATAAATGAACGCATAATTCCTGAACTTTTGCAAATAATCAAAAACATGTTGAAATAGTCAAAAAGTGGCAATTAATTGATAATTAATACTTATAATCAGGGGTTTGGAGCAGTCCAATTTTTTAATTGCTCCGCTCCAGCTCCGCTCCGGCATCTAAATGCTTGCTCCAGCTCCGCTCTAGCTCCAGCTCCGCTCCGTGCTCCAAATATTGTTAACATTAAAAAAAAAGGTTTTTGATTAAAAAATTGTTTTTAAAAATAAAGTTTTAATTTTATCTGAAATGTAGAAGTTGGTCAAAAATAACAATATTTGGCCCTAACAAACGAGTGACAATAAATAAATGTTAAAAAAAACAGATTATTGATCTTCAAACGTTGAGAAAAAGGAAAAAAAAGTAGTTTTTGTTTCAATTTTACATAATAAACTGGAGCAGTGGAGCAATCAAAATTATTTGCTCCGGGCTCAGCTCCTGCTCCGGGCAAAAACCTATTGCTCCATTGCTCCGTGCTCCAGCTCCGAGCTCCGCTCCAAACCTCTGCTTATAATCAAATTCCAATGCCCATTAATTTTCTTCTTCTAGTTCTTAATCGGTTCCTTTTTTATTTCTGGATTAAATTTCTCCACTCCTGCCTATCGTTAGCTAATTGTGGCACATCTCTCCAGCTGACTTCTTCTTCTCTTCTAGTCTCTGCCTCACTTCTTTTTCCCATTTCCTTTTTGGTCTTCCTTTATTTCTTTTCCCTTCCATTTTCATTTTCCCTCCTATTTTTGCGGTTCAACTTTCTGGCATGCATAGTATCTTAATTGATTCGTCTCCATCTTTTTCTTAATCTCTATTGCTCCTAGATTTTTTCGGATTTTTTCGTTACTGATTTTATCGATCAGTCTACATCCCTCTATTCTTCTCAGGAATCTCATTTCCTGTATCTGCATTCTTTTTTTTTTTTTTTGTGTTAGTGTCCAAGTTTCTGAACTGTAAGTAAGATTGGGTACGTACACTGCATTAAAAACTCGCGTCTTTGTTTGTTTTTTAATCCTTCTTACTTATCAAACATTTATTAGTGGTGTAGTAAAATTCCGTCGCTGCAGCTATTCTGTTATTCAGATCTTCTTCCAATTTACCATTCTGTGCAATTATTGTTCCTAAATATTTAAAATTCGATACCTGCTCTATTTTTTTTTGGTCTAGCATAATTGTAACTGGTACATTATTTTTCGGTACAACCATAGCCTTTGTCTTGGTTACATTAATACTCATATTATATCTACTTAATGCATCTGCCCATACACCTAGTCGAGTTGCAAGTCCTTTTCGCTTTTAGCTAATAGCACCACCATCTGTGAAGGCTAGTTCTGTTAAAGTGTTAAAGATATTGGTTTTAGTTAATTTCAATTTAAGTAGGCTTTCTTTGTGTTTTGTTTACATTCCTTTATTATTTTATCCATAAGAATTATAAAGAGCAGTGGACTTAAGATGCCTCCTTGTGTTACTCCCTCCCACTTTTATAATAAATTCCTGGGACCTGCTGTTAGGGGTTCGCCCATAATTTCTACTACTCATATAATTAACAATCCTTCTCCACTTTGTTTTAATATCTTCCAGATATTTTCCGTTTGAATGTTCCATTGTTTTTTCACATTAATTTTAAATTAGGAAAATGAAAGAGTTATTCAATTTTGAACAACAAATAAACCATATACCTTTATTTAAATGCATAATTGAAAGCTCTTTGTTTTGAAAGCTTGTCACGTCCTCCAGTACAATCAAATCTCATATATGAAATGCACTTTTTTCTAACCTGTGTATAATTATCTCACCTCCAACCTTCTACTTGCTTCCAATTTAAAAACTCTAGTATTTATAGCGTTATCTCCATGTTAAAAATAATAAGAGTCGTGTTAAACATAGCTCGCATAATACGTCTGTGAGTGAGATCGTTTTGGTTGAGAATGTCGCATGCTTTTAAGGATCAGTGCCATTTCAGTCCTCGAGGCTGTTGAGTGCTGCAGGTTTCCGTTACAAAATGGGCTGTTTGGAGATTTAGCTCTAATTGCATTAGAATATATTTTGTCGAGTACCGTTTGTTGTAATATGAAACGACACGGGTAATCGGAATATATATTTTGGTTAAAATATTATGGTATAACAAAACGCTTAAGAAACGTTTAGGAAATATATTTTCAGCAATATTTTCTGAAAGGATTGCTGGTTTAATTATTTTTTGTAACTCTCCTCCAATTGGGGTTTTGTGTGTATTTATAATTTATTTGTACGTATTTATAGGACATGTGTGTCTATTTTATTGTTAATCTTATTTAAAGTATTAGTTTGTTTGATGTCATGACAAGTTTTGCAATGCGTTTAAATTTCTCATCATAATTTTGTTCCATTTTATGGTGTTCTGTGGAAATGGTATCGATATTTTTATAAAAACTGTTTTATTTTATTTCATTCTGTGTAATGTTTTTAATTAATAGGATTAGGTGTAACGTGTCCATCTTCAGATGAGAAAGTCGCGTGAGTACTTTTTAGAATCACGCCCACCTGCGCTAAATTATTATAATTCGCGCCCGTGAACGTTTGTATAATTTATGAAATGAAAAATTTCACATATTTATTTTTACCACCTTTGTTTATTCTGCACGACTGGGTTACAAAGATGACTCTATTTATATCTTTTGCTGTTGGTGTACAGGGTGGGGTGGGCAAATTTTGATGTTTTAATAGGGAATCTCGGTAAATAGAAAAGTTATTGGAAGACGGACCTCCCTTCCTCAATCTCTTTTCTCGACGATAATTTAATGGTGAAAACTAAAATTGGTTATCGTCTTATGTTTTCGAGTTATCACCGAAATAATTTTGACGTTCTACAGGCACTTCATTGATAAGAATGCAGAATGCAGAAGTACATTGATCACACATTCCCAAATGTAAAATAGTTACAAAATATTCACTAGATTACATAACAGATTCAAATATATTTTTGACGTGCTACTGAGTTTTTAGGCTAAATCTTTCAGTGCAAAATATTATATGCTAGGGTAAATGATATAAAATATTTTATTGCATGTTTATTTAGCATGAGCCTTTACATTTCAATTAAATAGACCAAAATTTTGATTGGGGCCATTTCATGTTTTACATATACCGATTTTTGAAATTTCACATTGATGCCTAATATGGAATACATAGAGGTGCCTTATAATGAATATGATTATGGTCACTAAGTACAGTAATATGGGTTCAGTGTCAAAAGTGTCAGAAATGGGCAGACGAAAAATGTGCAAAATACCCACAAAAAAAAACAATTCTATTGTCCTACCTGTAAAAAATTAATAAATTATCAACATTTAGTTCGAATGACACTTGAATTATAATTTAATTTACATAAATAACAGAGTTTTGGTTTGGTTTAAGTAATAATGCAAATCAGAAAGAAATGAAAGATTAATCTATGAGCAGTTGTTTATTTGAATGTATATTTCCTATATAATTCTATATTCCATATTAAGAACCCCTAGTATTCCATATTAGGTTCCCCGGGAGCTTAACCCTAGGAGGTTCAGGGATTTTTTGGCGCTAACTGGTACAACTAGGTCTGCGCAGACCTATATGGGATTTGTATGGGAATGCATTGGCAGGTGTCCTAAAAGTGTGTGTAAATATGTTTCGACGGTATATACTGGGTGAAGCGCGTGAAGCGCGTGCGGCCTCGGTACAGGAACAATTGCTCATCAATAGTTATCTGGGCACCCGGGACATATAGACGCTCCAAGTTCTTCATGAGCACGTTCTACATACACGTTTTACACACATACAAGTCAAAACCGGTTTCAATTGCCTGCCCCACCATTCATACCATTCATAGGTCTGCACAGACCTGGTTGTGCCGTTTGAACCATTTCATTTGTAAACACGAATAAAACCGAACACAAACACATAAGCGGTCTGATTTTGTGCTCATTGTGTTCTCCACAGCCGCTTCTAGGAAGTCATGGACGGCTTTGTCTCTAACACGCAAAACAAAAAAGTTATACACACGTTTACAAGCAAAAGGTCTGCACAGACCTGGTTGAACCTCCTAGGGTTAATATGGAATAGTAGTAACATTTAAAAAAATTAGCTATATAAGAAATATCTACCGTAATATCATACCAGAATTCGAGTAATGTGTTGCGTATTCATTACAAATGCCTTATAATTTGTTTTGCCAAATTTTGTTGAATAAATGTGAATATTATTGCCGAATACAAAAAAGTATTTTATATTAGGGCACTTTACTCTAACAAAGCAAAATTTTGTCCCATAGGCTATCCTTTTATTTGGATCTTCTCCCAATATGCCACCATTTGCAATTATTGCTCCTAAATATTTTAAAACATGCTACTTTGTTTATCCTTTTATGTTCTAATGTATAGTCTATATCTATACGGCCACTGATGAGGTCTATCGGATAAGGGCAGTAAGGCTACATTCTGTCTTTTTTTGTGTCATCAAGTTTTAAGCACATAAACACGAAACATACCGCTTTACGTATATCAGTCACTTAATCCGATAGACCTCATAAGTGGTCGTATTATAGACTATAATTGAAGCCATAGCATGGTTTTTTGTTTGGACAATTTTCTTTGTCCTTGTTGCATTAATGATCTTTAATATCTTTGCCCATGCATCTATATTACACTGCAAGTCTTCTTCAGTTGGTTAAAAAATATATATTTTTTTAACTAAAGATTTAGCATGCAGTTGCAAAAATGTATAGAACCAAAATCTTAGGGATAAGATATTTTGTGTTTATCATAAAAATCTTGCAACGAAAATTCCTTAAATCAACAAACAATTTAACAGAGTTTTTTATTCTTTAAATTGGTAATTTTGTATGAAATATTATGTTTTATAACATTTTATCGATAACTGGTTATAATATTAAGAAGCCGGCGAATTTCACACGTTAACCTTTTTTTTTTGAAACATTATTTAATCGAATTCTGTTCTAAATTGTTGTTAATTTTATGGCCTAAAATGGCTTGCAATTTTGGGCAATAATTTAAAACATTTAAACGACCATATTGTATATTATTTTTTAAGGTCACACTTGCAAAATTTACGGGATACATCAAACAAACTGATAGGTTTGTTAAAATACTTACTTTATTTTAACTGAAATTCTAGTTCAAGTTTTAAAACGCGCGTCGTTCGGCTTTTTTAAAAATATTTGACGTAAAAGGAAATGTTGAAATTCTATATGTGTATGTATAAATCGACATGTTTGATTGTCAGTTATTTAACATTTATACAATAGGTCAGTCAGGTGTCTTTCTTTTCTGCAGAAATTATTTAAAGGTCGCGTGTATATATTTTATTCTTGTTGTAAGAAACTGAGTTTAGTGTCTTGCTATTTTAATATGGCGAATTAAAAATGTGGGCTCTGCGTGTGTTCGATTTTATGGATAAAATGTCGTTCTGGATATTGTTACGTAGAATATAAAGCATGACTTTGGTTCTAAAATTTAGAATCCGAATTTTCATAGGCCAACAAATTAAAGAAAAACATAAACTGAACTTGAACACTGAAATTGAATACAGAAATCTAGAACTAATGATCGTAAATTGAATAGCCTTTTGACTAAAACTTTAACTAGTAGAATTTGAAAAAAGGGAAAACATTCGAACTTATTTTTATTTCATTCCTTGCAGTTTTTTTTACTGTTCGTTACGAAGTGGTAATTACTTTGGGGACTTCCTGTAAACAGAAGCTATTTCATACAAATTTCCAATACACCAGTATACCATAAAGAGCCAATTAAAGTGATAAAATGTTTTTCTTGCTACAGCAATAATATGTAATTAACGACCTGATTTTGCGCAACATGATTAATTTTTCTCCATGATAATGCTCGAGTTCATAATATTGTGAAAAACTTTTTATTAAAAAAATGCAAATTATGACAGGGGTTACAAAACGAACCAATATTGTATGCTACTTGTGTATTTGCCTTTGCTTTGATGATAATTTTAATTTATTTTCAGGTAAGCCACAACTTTGTATTTTGGATTCCTTGGGTCGTAATATTTCTGCAATAGCAGTTTTGCAGTGATACAAGGTAGGCATGTTTATGTATAGAATATGGTTGACATTGTGCATTTTTTTAAACAAAATTAGGAGTAAATTTATAGCTTAATGGTTAATAGAACTATTTTTGGATTTATAATCTGTTTATCATAAAAAAAAAAAAAATGAAACTGACAAAAATCATTAACAGTAATAATTCATTCTATTGTAATTTTCATTAAATGATTTTAATTGCTGTATTTATTCTAAAAAATCGCAATATTAATTATTAGACATTGATATAAACTTCCGTCTATTATTATTGTTATACATACAGCGTGTCCCAATTATACACCGCCAAAAAGTAGGTGCATATTCCTGAGTGAAAATGATGACCATTTGTCAAATATTTTGTTATCCGAAAATGCTTCGTTTCAACGTTAGAGACCTCCAAAGTTGCAAGAAAAAAAAAATCAAAAAATCGATTACGTCCTAGCCGTTTAAGCTAGAGCTATCAAACTTGGCCGAAATGTGTAGGTGTTTCCCATTGACTTTGTGGGATAATTAGAAAGAAAACACGTAATTGGAAGTATGATTTATAGTCAGGTCATCCGCTTACTATCTTCAGAATTTTCTTCTCTGGAATAAAGTTGAAAATGTCATTCGTCCATAAGAAAGTGCGACTTAAGAGAAAAAAATTCGTCCCTCTTTGTTTTTTGCTGTAAACGTAGCCGTTTTCGAGAAAATTAGCGCTAAAGATGCACCGACAAACTCTGTTTATACACCTCAAATATTTTTTTTAGTAAACTTAGTTGGCTAATGTCATGCTTGTTCATAACATAACCTGAGATGTATAAACAGCGTTTGTCGATGTATCTTTAGCGTTAATTTTCTCGAAAACCACTATGTTTATAGCAAAAAACAAAGAGGGACGAATTTTTTCCTCTTGTCGTACTTTCTTATGGACGAACAACATTTTCAACTTTATTCCAGAGAAAAAAATTCTGTAGATGATAAGCGGATGACCCGACTATAAATCATACTTCCAATTACGTGTTTTCTTTCTAATTATCCCACAAAGTTAATGGGAAACACCTACACATTTCGGCCAAGTTTGATAGCTCTAGCTTAAACGGCTAGGACGTAATCTTTTTTTTAATTTTTTTTTTCTTGCAACTTTGGAGGTCTCTAACTTTGAAACGAAGCATTTTCGGATAACAAAATATTTGACAAATGGTGATCATTTTCACTCAGGAATATGCACCTACTTTTTGGCGGTGTATAATTGGGACACCCTGTATAAATTGTCGTTAATCGAGCAAGTACCTAATTTATCAAAAGTTTGGAAACAGGCAAATAATCTAGGATACCGTTGAAGATATTACAATGAAATTGGGTATCTGATCCTTAATCATATGTTCAGGATTCGATGCAAGGATTAAGGTTGCAAAACGACTTCCGTTTCAACCGGAAACAGACCCAAAATTTAAATGTTAAATATAAAGCTTTTTATATTTATATGAATTTATATATATTTTTGTTGCTTTTCAAATTTACTTTTAAAAAAGTATTAGGATGAATCAGCCTAAAGTTAAGTGTTTTCGAAAAATTTACTTGAGGAATCAAGCTTTTTCTAAAATGTTCAACATTTTAGAACTTTGGAAAGGCAGTACAAATACGTTTAAAAGTTAGATTGACAATAGATTAATCAACTTGAACGAGCTAAATTTTAAAAAAATTATGCAGATCATTTTTTTGCGCTTAGCCAACAAGAAGTATTAATAATTAACTTTTCTTAAATACAGCACCCTATATTTTTTTACACAGTCCTACAGAAAATTTAATTTTTAATGTTAATATTCTTAGAATTTTTCGTTTTTATTGATTTATTTGTTAAGGCTACTTGAAAATATTAAGTCAATTGTAGGTATAAAACAAGCTTAAGTCTTTTATTATTGAAACAAATATTTTTGTTGTAACGGTTTAACATAATAGCGCCAATTTAAACAAAAATGTAGGTGTATTTTGAATCTTGGAATTAGGAAGTCAGATTATTTTTTTAACATAACTTTGGCAAGATTCGTTTGTGTCTAATTCATGAACGTTGTTCTTGATTTATTAATAACATTTTAAAACAATGGAGATACTAGAATTTTTTGATCAAACTTTATAAGTTCGATATATTAAGCACGACTGGCGTTCTTAAATAACTCTCCCAAATAGACAGATATTACCATTGCACCGATCTTGTATCAGCTACAGTTATCTAATTGTAAGACAATAGCTTAAATAGCTTTTAATTTCATTTAAAATGTTTGCGTTTTAGTTTACAATAAATAAATGCAAAGCTACACGGTTTTATGACCTTAGCGATACTAAACTATCGACAGTAGAATTTTAACAACTCTCACTCAATCAGTAAGTAGGTGAACCAGTTGTGAACAAATGCTATATAGCATCATTGTTGCGAAATCATGTACTACTACGATTTTTCTCCTGTGGTCAATAATTGAAAATAATTGCACTTGAATGCGTGTCAAATGCGTAGGTCTTACTCTAGTTGTCACGTTAAGCGGTAGCCTATTTAGTAGTTTAGGCAGGCCAATCAAAGCCGACAGTCAGTCATTTGTCTGGACACAAAAATGAAGTAGGATCACACCCGTCTCTCCATTTAAGTTTGTTCTCGCGTTTGATTTTGCATAATCGATGGCACTAAACTTTTTACATAACGTGAGGATTTGTCGGCGCATTTTCCGCGCTATTGACAAACGCTTTTGTTACATGCAGTTGTAAAAGTATCGGCGTTCCATTGTTTATAATTATTATCTAGCGCTTGTTTTCGATCGTGCCGCTTGCAATTATTTCAACAATAGAAAGAGAAATCTGCTACTTATTGTATTGTTTGAAGTAAGTTTGGCCCGGTTGTATTTTAAATTTATTTTTGCGAGGTTTAGGATGGGAATTGTGGGACAATCGGCTTTCACGTTGGGTTATCATGGCCGCTCTGATAATGAGGAAAGTGTGGCTTTGTCGCGGTGCATCCATCGGCGAGTGCGTTTTTAATACTGTGGGCGAAATGTAACTTGCATTAAAAATAACGGAGACGGAATAATAATTTACAGCTGATTTGCCAGAGAAAGACAAAAGTAAGGGCGGGAAAATCAATATGAGAGTAGTTCATACACGGTACACTCGTTGGCACCACTATATGGATAGACGCCGACGAGCACACACTAAGACTGTGGCGGGTTCGGTTCTGTTGCCGCAACCCGGAATCCTGCGAACTCCGGGTCCGGAGCATGTTTTAGGGACCCGAATATGCGCAATCGACCTTTCAGTATTTCACGTTTTCGGTTCTATTTAGTCACATTAAGTTGGCTACAGTGCTGCTCTAAGGGTGGTTAGCGTTAAATCGAATTCTGCACTATATAACTCGATTAGATAATCGCTGGTAAGTTATTTGTTAATATGAAAGTTGTTTTCGACGATTTAGACTCGCAATTAATTTTTCAGCGTCTTATTTGCAGCAAAATGACGGTAAAAAACGTTTGTTTACCATGCACTGGGGGGGTTAGGAACGTTAAATAACCATTTTTTTGTCGTATTTACATAACGATAAGTTCGGAAATGCTTAGGGTATTAAAGAGTCGAGCAGTTTTCGCGTCCTCCTTGAATATATTTCGGCGCTTGTCCTTTTTTCGTGTTGGCTCCGTCAATATTTACCGTTTGTCGCCTCGGGGAAAGAGCTGCTCGTCTTCCACGTTTTTATGATGTACGTTTTCAGCTCGAAGAAAAATGTTTTCCGGGTATTTATAGACGTTTTCATGCGCTATCGTGTTTGGATGTTATCGTCTTCATCGATTGCCGCGGATATAATTGTGACATTGACTTGTATTTCAATTTAGAACGGCATCTAACGTAATTTGTTAAGCGCCAAACGCAACAATGAACCGTTCACTCGAAGGCTGGTTATTAATTTTTAATGGGGTGAAATGTAGGTAAAGGTTAGAGCCACTGTAGGGCTACAATAATCCATATATCGGGGCATAAAATATTTACGGACGAACTGCACCACAAAGGCTGTCTATTTTTAGTCAAAGTAGCGCAATTTTCACACTGTTTTATCAAACGAAAACTTGCGTTTAAACAAACATCATTAACCTGCGGTTTACGTACCCTTATTTCAGCAACTGGCGCTTACTTTTCCGGCGAAATTAGTCGTTATACTGTGCAATACAACGGCGCAAACATGGGGGGTGCCGTAACATTTATTACCTCTGAAAATAAACTGGATTACAATCGATGCTGCACTTGCTTGTTATATAAACGATTAATAACTGCGAGGAGCAGCTTGTGTAGGGAACGTTTGCCTTACCTTTAGGTAAGTTGCGAAAAAAAAAAAACAGACCGACCTTGAACTTCACTTTTGTTATTGTAGGTTGTCAATAAGGATCTACAATTTCGCTGTAATTGTCTGTAATAACATGACGTTAGTTCATCAAAGCATGTGACGATTTACCGTTGTATGTACACAAAAACCTAGTAATAATATATTAATACCTCACGAAGTATTTCCATGTTCACACGTTAATGTAATTAACTACGTATTGGTAATAAGTTATACGACTTCCTTTTACACTTCCTCGTACGAGGAATGTAAAAATTATCGCGCTAATAACATTGCAACACTTTTATTTGCGCCTGCATGCTGTCAAAACCGCAACCTTGAAAGTTTGTTGGTTGTAAATAGTTTATTAAATATTATTAGTAATTAAAGGTCGGTTTTAAAAAACTTTCCGTGTTGAAAAATGGAGATTATATTTAGGCTGTTGTGATAGCTTCTTGACCTAGTTTCCAGGACGAACTTAAGGATCAAGGAGATGGCCGAATTGTGTGTATTAAGGGCGTTAACTTGGTTATTGCAGTCCGTGGCCATACTGGCATGTACTGTGATAGATTTTTCAGGGCTGAATTCCACCCTGAAAAGAATTTTTTTGAATGAATTTCGTCTGTGGTTCTGGATACAGTATTTTAGTTATCACAAGTATGCTTTGTTTCGCTATAAATTTAACAGAAATTAATCGTTTGGGGGATAAAAAACAAAACTTCCTATAATTTACATATTCTATTAATACCATTGTATATTAGGACTGTTCCATCTTTTTTTTTTACATGCGAGTTACGTTGTTTAGCAAGACAACCTCGCGATCTACTCATATGCTGAAGAAAAATACGTTATCAAAATGTGTACATGGCTGGAGCCGTCTAAAATAATTATTCTAAGCACGTGTTGTTGAGGAAAAAAAAAGGTCTACAAAAAAAAAACGTCGCTATAGACCTGTAGATCGTCTTCGACTGCTTGAGCACTTTTGTTATGCAGAGTATATTGAAATTAAATTCACTTTTACTATTTACACACTCTTTTAATCTTCTTGATTAGCTGTTGATCGCGGTATTCAATATCTCCAAAGATGTTGATGCCCCTGTCTTAGCCTCGAGTCTCCAATAATTTTGTGGGGATTTTTGTGGGCCATTTTCTTAAGAAGCGATCACAATTGGTAGTCCAACGGCTTAAGTAAGATCGGGCGTTGCAAATGGACAGTCTTTTTTTTGCGACGAACTGGGTTCATTTGTTTGACACAAGCCCTAAGGTATCTTAGATGGGTGTGCATTTTTAGAAGGTCGATGTTTTTTTGGGACAACTTATTCTTAACTGGCCTTACGTTTCTAAACGTCATTTTGGTACACCAGAGCTGACGTTATCACTCCCTTTTCGCGAATGTAAAGCTGTTTCATTCCATCATGACATTCCAATATAAGACACCATTGTACTACAACTGATGCTGAACGATAACCCTTTTAGACCAATTTTTTTCTAGAAATGTGATCGTATACTATAGTTTTTTACAGTGACATTTTTCCCATCTCTTTTCACGTTCCTCTGAAGCATGCGTTTTACTTGTGTTTTTTTTTTCTGAGGACAGCTCAAATACATTGCACTGTTACTCGGTAAAAGATCTCTTTTAAAATTAACAAATATTCATTTGCCAGTTCTTTTGTTTGGTTTTCGAGATGAATTTCTTCGAATTCTTTCTTGAATAGTTTTAAAGATTGTAGGAGTTCGTGTAGCATTCACTTCCTATTCTATCTTCATCCACCCTTAGTTAATTATACCGATGGATGGTTCCATGAAAAATTTTTTCAATGGTTTTTTATTATTTTAACAGCTTAAAAATTAATCTATTGTTTTGTTACATGCTATCACCGCAATACTATTTTGCACCCGATTTCATAATTACAGGATCAGCTCATAAGCTTG
Source organism: Elmis aenea (assembly GCA_947652605.1). Taxonomy (NCBI): domain Eukaryota; kingdom Metazoa; phylum Arthropoda; class Insecta; order Coleoptera; family Elmidae; genus Elmis; species Elmis aenea. The sequence continues at coordinate 8,293,161 of OX393579.1, forward strand.
TAGGTCCTTCTCATAGCTGACTCTTAATTACCTTATCATCTTCGCAGCTACAAGATATTAACATTTTTTAAAGTGGGACAGTACTTATACCATGACAGAGTAAAACTTTAATGTTGCAGTCATACTATGATGCATTTGTTCGAGCGTTGCCTTTTAATTCCTTGCTCGAATTTTCGTTTTATGCAACACTGCCCCAAATTTAAACAAAAACTTTATTATTTAGTAGTAGTAAAAATTTTTGAAAGCCAGAAAATTTGTCTCTAAATATTCTTCCTTATGGTATCATAGCAAGTAAATCAAACGTACCTATCTAATAGTTAATGTCTAAATTCTTTTTTATTTGTTTTCCTGTACAAACTTTTACAATCCATCCCAGCGTAAAAAATATATTTTAATCCTTTTCTTGTAAGATTTTCTCCGGTCCCAGTAAATTCCCTTTCCTTTTAGCAACTGCCATAAATCTTCTGGTACCAAGCATTTTTTGCCTCGGTCCATCTTTTATAGGATTCATTGTAATGAAAGTTTGATTGAGAGATTTAAGAACCAAAAACCGAAGTCAAAACGTCAAGTAAATGTTCCTATGCATTTCTCTATCAACATGACTGGTTTGGACTTGGCGTTTTCATGCTAATTAACGTTTCCTTTTTGGTTGTTGATTTTAGGCATCCAATATCCAGTTTACCCTCTGTTCCATGTACAGGACATTTACAATTGTTACTCTTTTTTGACCCCTTAAACACTGCACATGACATTTGGATCAGAATGTGTAGCATCAAACTCCTGCTTTGCTGAAGTACTTTTGTGTCTCCATTGGATGAACTGCCATATTCATTGTGACGTTTACTCTCTGTTCCATGTACAGGAAATTCACAATTGTTACTCCTTTTTGACCCCTTAAACACTGCACATGACTTTTGGATCAGAATGTGCAGCTTCAAACTCCTGCTTTGCTATAGTACTTTTGTGTTTCCATTGGATGAACTGCCATATTCATTGTCACGTTTCCATAAAAGCTTTTAAACCGCTAGTGAATCTCTTAATATGCATAATGGTCTCACCATTGAGAAACCCAATCACAAACACACATTAATATCAATAGGTATAATTTTTCCTCTTCCGCTGTGCCCAGCATTAAAAAATTCATATAATAAGCGAGAAAGTTTAAATATTTTCTTAAAATTATATACATAAACTTTTCTTTACAAAAAAATAATAAGAAATATTTTTGGAGCGACCTTTATTTGTGAAATACATGCCATGTAGTATCCTCATTGTCAGACACATTATTTTTTTGATAATTTTTTGACGATCGCAATAATATAATCAAAAATTCTAGATTTTATAGAACTTATGCTTGTATGGTAAACCAATTTTGTTGTTAAAGGTGGAAAACCCGTATGTTATGCCTTCTAATTCAGTTCAGACTAATGACGATAACGCAATGACTTGCCCATCTCGTTGATATTGTTCCTAACACTGATTTATGCATTTAATTAAATACAGGACCCGCGCATAAAACTAAATTTGCGGGAAAATTTATTGAACAGGGCAAGTTTGTTGGTACTCATTTATTGTAAGAATGTAAGGGTATGATAATATGTTTGATTAAACAGGAAATGACTATAATTTATTTTTCCGTTCGGCCTGCTCCAATTCTGCATCGATTTTATAACAAGATTCGGTTGACGTATGGAGCACAGGGTTGGCACATGGTCAATGTGGTTACCGTTTGTATCTAGATACGCTCTTAATATAATTTATTAGGTAATAAAATGTACAGAAATTATAATATATGTACACATTAAATTTCGTGAGTTGGTAACTTTGTTTCACAAGAAAATGTGTGCTAATTTCGGAAATTTGATTTTTTGTGTAAATGAGGAAATTCTGCACAGAAATGTTCGTATTTCTTTACTGTGATTTATATTATTACATTATAGTATATTACATAACAAGAGTTGCAAGAAGCATATTACGCACGAGTGGAAAATTTGCGCACGGAGCCGCGTAGCGGCGCGTGCGTATTTCCACGAGCGCGCAATTGCTTTACAACTCGTGTTTTGTAGCTTACTTTTTCTACGATCACATATACCTACATATACAGCTTTTTGGCTAATATACACATGTAATTAAGTTGTCTTGTCAATTTTGACGTAAGCCTACTTTGACATTTCTAGACAAGCGTGCGTTTTTTGCTTACCGTGCGTTATAACTCACTTACTAGGCATGCAGGAAGTGTTTGACGCGAGTCTACTACTTTGATCATTTCTTTAAAAAAACGGTGTTTTTTGCTTACCGTACGTAAGGACCCACTTCTATGCATGCCGGCTGTACGGTAAGAGTCATTTACATTAGTGGTCGCACAAAAAATAATATAAAAGAACTTTCTGTGGATTAGCAGGTACGCGAATATTGAATCCAGCATTTTATTTTTCAAATATATTTTTCCAGTTAGGCTAAATGGTTGAAAATTGAATACTTTTGCGATGATGGTATATCGATTTTATGATTAGTGCGATTTTAAGTCGAAATGCACCAAACCGATGGTCCTTAATCAGGTCACTGAGCTTTTGCGCATATATGGAAAACGAAATCCGTGTTTAGTTTTTAGAACTTCAAAACTCATTTGTGAGGTAAAGTCAAGTAGTACGGGATAGGTAAAGACATACGTCTTCTAGTAAAGTGTAACATTATCTGAGGTATCAATAGTAGTTTCTTTAGCGCATGCGTTTTTCTTGGGCGAATCTTATGGCATACAGGCTTTTAATGTTGAAGTTGGATTAATTTTATATTTTGAACCTCAAAATTTAAGATTTAAAAAAATTAAGATATAAACAATATCTAATACACTTTAACTTACGAGAAATTCGAGTAATGGTTACATTTTTTGAGTGATTTGTTTAAAAACGTAGGTAGTAAATAAGTTTTACATTCCTTTTTTTAACAACTTTTTGTAATTATGATTAGTCAGTTTCACGTACACAAGTCTAGAGCAATTAGTACTCAGTAGGAAACAATTAAAACAACAGTTTTACAACAAACTCCTTAATTTTTCGACCGGACTGTACATATCTCGCTGGTTGGTTCTTAACTGCCTCAGCGCGACTGTCCCAAGACTTTGGGTTCCTGTTGTCACCTTTTTTTATTGTTGTTGTATCCTTGTCATTTAATTCCTGTAATAACATATTGTAAGAGTAGTGTTGTGATGTACAAATTCATCAACAAATCGTGCGTTGATAGACAAAATCCTCCAAGTTATTACCGTAATATTTTAACGATAATTTGTTTAACTAAAGTTTAAATCCTCATAACTTGGAGCTTTTGAAGTGTTACATGTTTAAGTAACTGATGCGTCAGTATTTGTTCCGTATTACTAATTTTAAAGTGAATGAAATACCACTGAAGTAAAATAAAAATAACTGAGCCAGGCGAGTTGTCACAGGATAATCCAGTAAAGGGGCAGTAATTTTGTGTGTGAATTTAAGAACGTTTTTCTGACAAAAATTAGGTATTGACCATCGAGTAACGTTGGTTATCCATAACTTTGTTTGTCCTTTTATTATTAAGTTTTGCAACTTGTCTTTTTGACAAAGGGAACGACTGAAAGGTTAATTAATAACAATTATTTGTGGCTTTGACAAAATTTTCTCTGCGTTGTATTGGACTGTCATGTCAGTTACAACTGTTATAGTTCACGAGCCAATTATGATTATAATTAATGCAACGTCACATGTTACGACTAAGCTATCAATAATTTATATCGTCATTAGCAAAAACAAAATCAGTAGGTTATGAAAATGAATTACGGAAAGGCTATACCGAAATGGATTTTTAAAATACGTTTCGTTGCTTAGAAATTTATAGATAATTCAAACCGACACACGGCTTTCAAATTTACATATTTACGTAAACAAAAAAGCTCTTGTAACATTTTTCTCATTACGCTCGCAAGCCAGAAACACTCGAGCATCGAGACGCGGTGTAACGCGACTTTCATGAAAAATTTTGTTTCAAAACATTATCACATATCCTCTATATGCAAAGCGTATTTCAGCTTTTTGTGCTTTAAAAAAGCAACTTTTTAAACATTTTTCGATATCGTTAAATCTTCGTATTTGTCGATGTCGTGCCAGATAACACTAATGCGATTCAATTTTTCAATCACGAACGACGGATTGTGATCTGGTAGCGTTTGTTTTAACAGGAGATAAGTTAACGAGATTATGCAAGGTTCGCGTAATGTTACATATACGCACAGCACACTACGACATGATTGCTTTGCATATGTATAGGCATGGCACGGGATAATTTTCCCTTGCGGAGCAATTGCCTTTATTATGCCGTGTATGTAGTCGTTGGCATTCGTTAAAATTTGTTTTTCGATGAGAGTTTTTAATGTTTTTGTTGTTGTATCGACGCTAGATTATTATTACTATCTATTTTAAGCTCGTCAGTGAAACGTGAACAAAAAATTTTCAGTTCGCGACAAGCATTTTGTTGTAATTGAAAGACAGCTCTAAAAAGACTAAAATTATGGTTGGATGGCGGTTTCCAGTTTAATTAAAATACAGTTGTATGATATTGGAATATTTTGGAAGTATCTTTACAAAACAGTGGATAACGTTTTCAACTCGTAATACAATATTAGTAGTTACATGTTTTTCCATATTAAGTGCGTCATTGTTGTCTGATAGTTTAAATAGGATTAAATTTATTGAATACCTTTTGTATTTAATAATATTAAAGACCATCCAGCAGTTAATTTTTAATTTAAACTACTACCTGCGGTCTTATGAATCCCCATCCAGTGATTATACAGAGTGTTTTGGGAGGAATACTAAATATTTTTGAAGCTGGTAGTATCGACCTATTTGAGTAAAAAAATCATATAAACAGGTGCCCAATTCACAATGGTTAGGAAGATACTGTTTACCCTTTCTTGGTAGACGTCACTTTTCATTCATCCTCACAGACAAAAATCTAATGGGGTAAGGTCTGGGGACGTTGGTGGCCAATTAACGTGATCATCTCGACCGATCCATTTTTCTGGTAATGTTAGAATTAGATAATGTCACCTGACTGCTAGAATGTCGAGTAAGTTCGAGAGTGAACATTATATTTTTGAACAAAACGCTTAATTTCTGCCACAACTGATTCTTCCTTAAGATCTCGATGGATCGTTTAGTTACACCAAGTCACCAAGTGGCATTGACTATATCCCTCAGCTTTTTGGTTTGAATTTTTTGTATGCTTTGACGGTTTAGTACAGAGCTGTACAACATTTATGTCCAGATGGATTTAGGGACGTGCTTGTATAAAAGCAATTTAGTATACGTTAGCCTAAATTTTCGACCTAACATAATTTCCTATATTTCAATAAATTTAATCGTAAAAAAGTTCCAATAGACGTTCATTATTCAATACAAAACTTGGACCAATTTAAAAACAACTTTTGTTGATAAGTAATCTGCAAATGTTTCGAACTACCAAGGTTGGTTATTCGATAGTTTGTTCGAATGCGTATTGCAGATATTGTAGTAACGTTTATTCCCAAAATGTCACAAATGAAATATGCATCAAGCGATAGTGGTATTTTCTACCCAAATAAAACAAAACGCCTTTTTCCGTTTTAGATTGTTGGCTTGGCTATTTGTCTCTATTTTTCTAGGAATACTTATAGCGCGTTTTATATCCGGAGCTTCGTCGCGACGGAGACATTACTACTCCCAAAATCTTTTGTATAGGGTGTAAATATCATTTAACTTCTTTGATTAATGTGTCCTAACGTTAGATAAATATAGGTATATTGAGACAAAAGCTGACCTGTATTAAATAATGCTCATCAAAATAATATGGCTTTTGTTTTTCGTAAACAAAAAGACAGTTTGGAAAAGGGGACAAACACAAACAGACCTGTTCAAGAAAACTGGATTTAATTACATCTTATACTGCACTTATAGCGTTTTTATGCCTTACTTTTCAAAGAATATCGCGAAGTAATATGATGACCACCTGCAACATTAAAATAACCCCGCGAAATTCAACCGAAAGAATATTCTCGAATTTGAAAGACGTCATCCATGTAGCTAAACCCAAAAAACTAAACTTTAGCTTTAGATTCGAGAGATTCTGGAATATCTAGTGTACATTTCAAACATATTTTGCTCTGACTTTGCCTTATATTTTTTGGCGCCGAAGCGGAAACTTAATCAACGTTGATTCAATTTGGATGCACTTGTGATGCAGGCTTTTAGAACTGCCTTCCGGTTCTTTGGCAAACGCACCTGTACTCACTTAGTGACAGGAAAATTTTATTTATTGCACTTAATGCCTTCACCGGATCCCAATAAATACAAACTTATGGAAATTGTTCTTTCACTTAACTGTCTTAACGTAAAAATTAGATCCTGCGTGCTTCTACCCGGTCTAAAGCCACATTGCGCCTCTTCCAAATTTCTTTCGAAATGTTTCCTTAATCTCTTCTCTAGAATTCTTTCATATAATTTTTCGACTACTCTAAAAAGTGATATGCCTCTGTAATTTTCGCATTTCTTACTATTACTAGTCTTGAATATCGGTAATATAACAAATCCCTTTGCTTTTATATTATAGTTATAAATAAATCACTGAAGTAACTCAAACATTTATTTAACAATAATAGACATAAGTACGTAAAAGGGTCAAATAAATATGACGGTACACTTTTATTAAAGTTTCACTTAAAGCAAAAAATCTGGTTAATCTACTGTCCAGACGTAGTATAAACTTTATTTTAAAGCTAGAAAATACTCTCCATGGACTTTTATCTCGCTAAAGCTCAACTTTTATTAAAAGCGCGTGAGTAAAACGTAAGCCTTTTGCGTATCTCGTGAGATAGTTTTATCACTCGCGTTTAATAAAAAAATGTATTAAGTCGTGCGCAGGCAAAGAGACAGCTAGTTTTAATAAACGGTGTAACAGCACGAATATTATCAGGGACTTCGAGTTCTTACAGCGCTTTTGTGGTTCCACTTCTCATCTTTATTAAAACATCTCGCGTCTTAAAAAAATACATATTTTGCAGAGGGTTTGCGGTTTTAATATTGTTGATACGGTACAGCGAAAGTTATTTAAATCATTTCGTTTGTTCAGTATATTACATTAAACACTTATATTGTATTAACTTGCACGTGCATGGTCGATTTCTGAATGCAAAATATACTTAAATTTTTTTTGGGTTAATTTGGGAAGGTTTGGTTATTTTCTAAGAAATAAAATTGATTTAGCTTTCATGTGCTTTGCGACACGCGAATATTGTATACATTGCAGAATGTTTTTTTCTCCTGTTTGCCCTCAGGAATTTTCCGGAACCGGAAAATTCCCCGACAACAATTTACCGACGGAAGATTCCCCGACAACAATTCGTCGACAAACAATTCACCGACTGGAAAATTATAGTTATAGGAATATGTTAATCCGTAATACCGGTATTTTTTACTTAAATTCCGGTTTTCTATACCAGACAAAATTTGTCCCGGTATTGTAAGCACTATAACGCGTACCACCGGTTGAGATCCTCTTCAATAAAGCTTCAGAGTTGGGGATTATGCTCCATCAAGATCTTCCAACACGGCTGCTTCAACTCTCCCGTTTTTGGCTGAGGAAAAAGTATGAAAGTAATAGATCATTTATCGTACTGATCAGTATGAAATTCCTCTTTTAACAAAAATGTATTGTTTTTTGTGTAATACAGCAATGGAAGAATTTTTAAGAATGATGTTTGCGTGCTTGCCAGTAAAATAGTCTAGACATGGAATTTGCATGAAAATAATATTTGTGTTTTTTGTAAACTATCACTAACATGTTTTGCATAAAAAAACATGACCACTGATTTTAATATCGGATTGAAGTGTCATTAAAATTCAAAAAAAGGTAGGAAACGAAAAATCTTTGTCGCGTAATAAAGTCGTTAAAGTAAAATCATTCCCAAATTGTAATTTAAGTACTTGTACCAAAACATATCTCGTGATATCGGAGCGTGTTTTGCGAATTCTTAGTTGGCATTGTTTCCAGGATTACAATATAGTTACACTGCTACGAATTTACATTTAAACGGCAATCGATAGAGCGTAGGCATTCTGGTTTACCACATTTCTAAAAGTTTTGGATTTAGAATTCGTTGGAAAAGCATGTAGTGTTTGAATTCTGGAATGTGGAGAATTGAATTGTGTTTGACTGTATGTAGAACACGGAAATAATTTTTTTTTATTGAGTACTTTGAATGACAGTTAAACGAGAAAAGGCTGAGAAAACTGTCTTAAAAAGTTCTGTTTGCAGAAGGAAAATAAGTAAGCTTTGGGTTTTTAATTTTGTTTGCAAAACATTAAGGCTAAAATTTTATATTATCTTATGCATGTTCAATTGCAAGGCACAATTCTGGGCAGCCGTTTTGTTTCCAGGATGAAAATAACCCATGGTTTTTCAAATTCGCTAGTAGAAAAAATTTGCCGAATGTCTTATATTACTACATAGCGAAAATCGTTTTTCTTAATAAAGCTTTTAAGACACGGTGCATATTTGCACACACAATTCTGTGCAAAAATCCTGTTGCAGTAGAAAAATAGCTTGGTTACCTAATTTTACTGGCCAAAAATGGGTTTTACTTATCGATCGGTGACCAAATTTTCCTCATTAAAATCTGTGAGACACAGTTCATAATTCTGAGCAGTAATTAAGTAGATTAATAACAGCAGGGTCAACCTTTTTGCATTTAATACAAATTAGTAGAATAATTATATTGCATTATTTGATGGAGTAAAAAATTTTGTGATTAAAGCCTTTATGTAACACCATTCTTCACACCAAACAGTGCAGGAATTGGTTATTAAGAAAGGAATTAACTTATGGTATGTCAATTTTGCCTGATAAAAATTTAGGCGAATAGGTATATTTTGGTAACAGGACAATCACCCCCTGGACAATCACCCCCCGGACAAATAACCCACGCACAAATAACCCCCCAGACAATTAACTTCCCGTGCAGACAAAAACGCGTTATGATGGTCATAACAGTAAAAATTTAGGCGGAGCATACCTGCAAACCATAATTGTCATCCGTTCTTTGATATTTGCACTATAATATTTTCCAAGAATTATTCCTTTACTTCACGTATTTATGCATACTTTGATAAACATACGAACTGCTTCTTATTAAGATATCGCCATATATTTTCGCAGTTCGAGTGCGTCCAATCAAAGATAATACCAGAAGAAGATTATATTATTATTCTGCCTTTTTTTTTTATTTTAACACTTTACATTACGACGATCATAATTTACCGATATTTTAAGTTAATCGTTGTTTTTTTTTTGCACGTGGGGTTAATTGTCTGGAGTGTTTTTTACACGGGGGGTTATTTGTGCGGGGGTTATTTGTGCGGGGGTTATTTGTCCGGGAGGTGATTGTCCAGGGGGTGATTGTCCTAGAACCGTATATTTTGTATGGTATATCTTTATGACGATTTAATTTTTGCAATTAAAGTTTCTAAGGAACCCAGGCAGCATAAGTAATTTTTCATACAATTTTGTGCAGAAATATACAGGGAGATTCAAATATGAGGGCGACCATGGGGATCTCGCTTATTACTTAAGATAGAGGGTAGGTTTTGGCAATGTAGCTAAATTTTATGATCATGAATAATATCAAAACAGATTTAAAATATCTTCAACTGTTTTTGAAAAAATTGGAAAAACTGAAAAAATTACTTTTAGTGTTTTTGCTGAAACTAAAACAGATTTAAAAAAAATATATATAACTGAAAAAGTTGTAGCAAAAAAACCATAATCCATGTTTTCAGTTTTTTTTAAATTTTTTCAAACACAGTTGAAGATATTTCAAATTAGTTTTGATATTATTGGAGCATAAAATTTAACAACTTTTCCAAGTTTAAACCTATACTCTATCTTCAGTAATAAGCGAGTTTCCCATGGCCGCTCTCGAATTTGAATCACCCTGTACACATAAAAATAACTCTACAGGTGTTAAAGTATGGTTAACTCAATTTTTTTTATGATCAAAGTTTCTGGTTTATTAGGGCCAGGTACTGAATGTCTTGGTGACATTTAATGTTGTAGGTGAGGTTAAAAATTCAATAATATGGTTTCATAATTTTGCATAAATTATTAAGTGTTTATTTGATTGATTGTTGTAACGACCAGCAAACGTAGCTAAAAATAATTTCATTGTTAAATGGGACGATCTCTTTTTACATTTTCTTAACATTCACGTAAACTAAAACCTTTCATCTTTTTATCTAAAAAAATATTTAAGTGTTAAATCAAAATCAGGTGTGCCTTAAAATTATTTACAATAGATGTTGACTTAAGCGGAAAATTGTAGGTTAATATACAACAAAAGTTTTTGCTCGTACTTCGCGTTTATTTAAGTGTGTTTCAGGTACACTCCATCCTATTTAATATTAATAATTTCATTATACTTTGGCCCGATTGATTTTGTGCCCAACGTGGGCGAACGTGGGAGTTTACAGCGACGCTAATATTTTCGGTAGATTAGTACCGCATCCTATAAATAGTATAGGTTTATTTTGGATTAAAACTTTTACCTTTTTTATTTTAAACCCAGGAATAAATAAACGAACTACGTCCAACAAGTTAAATTATAATTTGGGTGGCTTTGTTTAAACGATCAAGCGTTTTAATTAAAATGATGTTATTTAAAATTACGCAGTAATATACTAAAATGACATAAAAATGAAGCTCATTGGGTAGGATCAGGAATCAGAGAAAACCTCAACATAAGTCGGTTAAACTTAGCATCGATCGGGTAGATATAACTTTTGATGAGGTACGAGTTATGTAAAAGAACCAGATAAGTAAATTTTCACAGGAGCTATCGATGAAACAACCGAAGTCAACGAAAATCGACAAAATAGAGTATGCATCTAAGAGCAGATCAGTGGAATAATACCACGAGATAGTTTACAAAAGATGGGGAGAGATAGTAAGACGTTTATAAACAAGAATCAGTACCACGACAAATACAATAAGAAACCCTACAACAAGCGGTAGAAATACGTAGGAATAATTAATTAAGCATTGATGCTAATCTCAGGATACAGCGAAGTTTATCTTATTGGCTTCCGCAGTCTAGTTTAGACTCATGCATGAGACCTTTAGTTGAAATTTGCTTTTGCTGTGACATTTATAAATGTTTGCGTGATAAACATTAGACTATAAAGCTGTATCTGTTATTTAGAGGCGCAAAATCGCATGAAACAGTTTCAAAATATATTCGAAATAATTTTTAAACTAGTATTATCCTTTTTTGAATAGTTTTAGTCAAAATCAGATGCTAGATATACTTTTTTGATTCCCGCGTTGAGTGATTCCAGCGTTAAACGATTCAAGATTTGAATGATTCTATCGGTGCATTTTCCAGATTTGAACATTCCTCATTTAAATGTTCCAACTTTTCATGCGGCTCCGAATTCTTAATGGTCCGCGTGGGGTAATCTATTAAACTGAATTATTTTTCGAACGTTAAAACATTCTTTAAAAAATAAGTTTCTTTAGTTAAAAAAAAAAGGTAATTTGGCTCAATTTTACCTAGTTTATATCACACACGATAGGCACGATAACAATGTTGCGAAAGTTTAATAAAAAATCCTGCATGCATTGATGGTAATAGTTATTTTACGACCAAAATTGCTAGTTTGTTTTGGTAAAAGTCTTCTAAACGAGCAAACTGTAAAATACGCAATCCTTCACCATTTCCGTTTTTTTTAGGCTTCAAAAAAAAAAACCAAGACACTTGAGTTTACAATAATAGAAATATATCAACGCCACCGTATCGATTCCCGTACAAATACAGCGACAGCCAGGCTTTCAAATATAATTTAAATGGATGATAGAAAGTTGTTGCGACACAATGACGGACAAGTTCAGAAACTTCCAAACAATAACTTACGCAATACGAAAAAGTAAAACGGGAACTTGTTAGTTTATTATAAATTACGGCGACACGTCATATTTCATGGCATCAACGTCGACTATAAAAGTAAATTGTTGATAATTAAATGCAAACGAAACTTTTACTTCGCGTCAAATTAAAAATTTATTATTGGAAAACTTTTGCATAAAATACAAAGAGCATTAAAAAGCGCTTGATATTGAATCAAAAAAAGGCAAAGGGGTTTAATTGGCACCGTCTGTAATAAATAGCAATTTATTACTGTTCGCTTAGTCTTTTGTACTTTAAATTAGCTGACGAGTTCCCGTTTAAGCCTGCAGTTTTTCGCATAAATTTAATTTTTATTACGAATTTTAGATTGACATGTAAATGGAATGTTTAAGTAAATAGCACATTGCTTTATTAAGTCAATCAATTAAATTCGATAATCTTATTAAATGTTTAAGTAATTAAATAGAAAGTTAGGATATAGTTGATTAGGATATTTTACTTTAAAATACTAAAAACACATGATGCGTCATCCTGTACCTACCCACGAAAAAATACTGCAAATAAGCAACAAAGTAATATAAATGTATCTATTTTCTTATACACCTACCCCCAAAGATCATTACCTTGTCAAGCAATCTCGTTTTCGTCTGAATAATAGTTCTCTTTATTCATTTTTTTGGATTTTTTAAAAATCCATTGATTTATTTTTGGTCAAAATTTGTGGCCATACGTAGGACATCCCGAAAATATCTGCCAACTGTAAAATTAAAAATCAGGTTATGGGAAAATATTGCCACGTTTTTTTCAAAGTATAGTGGGCGCAGAAGCATTTGGGGGGCATTTAATGAAAATAAGGGGGCGGTGAAAGCATATAGAAGGAAGAGAAAATAAGAAAATTTGGAAAAACTATTCGTACATGTTTCACCTGTTGCGTAACATAGAGTAACATCATTTTGCAAGTAAACACACAAAATTCAAGTTATAACCGATCGGCGGTCAAGTCCGCCGACAGGTCTTAATAAGTAATGACAAATAATTTTGGAACCTATGCTTTAACTGGCTACATAAAATCAATCTTTACAACAAAAATTCAACTGTTTCTGAATCATGTCAAAAACAACATGTTTAATGGCGAATGCCAATTTTGGGTTTTGTTGTGCTATAAAACTTCACAAAATATGCTACTTTTGTCTTATTCCTCCGACCTCATTTCTCGTGCCGATGCCAACATGCCAATTGTGTCAAGTCGAAAATGAAGCCACTCTGTACAGCGTTTCGTTATGCTGGCACTCTCAAACATTTTTTGTTCGCATCAAGCACACATGTTCATTGGCCACACATATTGATCGCACAACATCAAGTTTTGTGTGTCTCCTTGAACTAAACCGAACCAGGAGGTTTTATTCCTGACCTATTCCATTTCCTCAATAGTAAAAATGATTGATCGCGACCTTTTATTAAGGCGGTAAAACGTTTTAGTATTTGAATATTTGTTTACTGCACTTGCATCCAAGTTCGCATTGTTAAATGAGACTGCGATACTGCGTTCAAGGTTTGCTGCTTTGTTTTATTATTCGTGCACCTTCACCGTGTTTATGCTGTTAATATGTAAATAAGTGATGCGATTCTGCATTAGTCGTTGAGTTGAATAAATGCAAATTTTGCTATTGTAAATCACGGAGGTGTATCTGAGAAGAATCATGTATGATGATAAATGTGAAATCTACTTTCTAATCTCGCTATAAAAATATAACATAAATGATTTGCTAATATAAAATTTAATGTATCATAATAGACAGTTGTACAAAATTTCTTCGTGCAGGGTATTTATTGTATATACAGAACATTCCGAAATAAATTTATGACATTTATTGGATATGGTAGGTTTAACGGTTTTACTACTTTATGAGGAGATAACAATCCTTTCAAAACTCTAACAAAACATCAAACACTCTAACAAAATCGGTCAAATAGGAATCATGAATAACATAACTTATTAAAAAAAAATATATGAAAATTGGAAGTTACTCATATTTATTCTCGTCGGCCTTAAAACCATCCATTTTAGCATCGAATCGGATTTTGCAGACTATAAATGCATGTTTAAAGCAAAAGTATTCGTTACAAAGTCGGCAAAAATATAATAACTGCTACTCCCTCTGTCCCAAAATAAGTGTCCGATTTGGTAAAAATTTTTGTCTGCACAAATGGAACAAAAAATTTATTATCGATTTCTCAGAAAATTTTATTCTTGATAAAAGTTGGTGCATGGTCTAAAACAAATTTTAAAATTAAAAAAAGTTTAATAAACAGTCATAGGACACTAGATTTTAAGCAATTTTTGAAATATTCATGAGTGATGCTTAAAATTTCTCCTGCACCAACTTTCTTATAGCAGGTAATGGTACACACTTTGACGCTTTTCTGTGACAGATTAAGCTTTTTTCTTTGTGGTGCAACTACAGGAACTTCTTCACTGTTCATGATGTGTCTACACCGGTATTGTTTAAAATGGCAAGATAAAGTATGTTTTTAAAATAACGATCCAAAAGCCGAGCTAACGTGTTTAAACTTTCTGACTATGCACAAATGTCACTTTTGACATATTTTACGACGTTATAAACAATTACAATTTACGTTTTAAAATACAATTAAGATCCAGCAAATACAGTAATCGGACACTTATTTCGGGACAGAGGAAGTATATTTTTTAATTACACAGCAAGAGATGCGCAAGCTATAAAGCCTAGTCCAGATTGTAAACAAATGTTTCGGAACAATATTAAACATGTGCCTGAACATTGTTTCGGAACAATTTGTATACGTTGTTCCGCGTCCAGACTTAAGTCAGTGTTTCGGTGTTTCTAAACTGATTATCATGTCCAGTGAGGCTATTGCAGGAATTTGTGCTGCCAATTTATTTATTTTACTTAACGGCATGTGGACTTTTTTTTCGACTTCGGCAACGGTAACATCAAATGCTTGCGCAATATTTAAAAAACCATCTCTTTTTTTATTTCTATTTTTGTAGTCACCACAGGTGACATCCCACAAACAAGATGAACTGTGGACTTTTTCTATAAGTTTTAAAGTTTTCTCTTGATTCGACATTGTATAAAATATAACCAACAATCACTACCAAAACTCTGTTTGACTGAACCGTGTTTGACAAAAAAACTTGTTCAATGTTCCAATGTTTCCCATTTCAACGGGAAACAAGGAACAGGCCTTTTTGTGTTTCGCAACAAGTTCCGAAACAAGCTAGAAACAAATTTGAGCTGTTCCGAAACATCGGGAACATTGTTCATGAACACTGTTCCGAAACATTTGTTTACAATCTGGACTAGGCTTAACAGTTAAAGTTATTCTGACAAGTCAGAAGGTACAGTGAAGGATTAGCTGGCCGCTCAAGTTTTGACGCAAATCGGCTAATCAGACACTAGAAAAGTTCAGTGCAACGCATCTCATAGATACGTTGTGCCTGACAAAGAGTGAATAAATATATTTTTTATTGGGTGGAATTTTAATTACCTAAAGAATTTGGGGAATCACTTAGGAGATTTTTTTCACAACTAGAAGAATAAACTTTTTAGGTGAATGAAGACGGTATATTAAAGTAGTACATAATATGTGAAAATGTATGAACAGCACTAATTACTTTATTTGCGTCTTTAAACTTAATTGGAATCTTTAACAATGAATTGCTCAAAATAAACAATTGTACTGTTAATATACTAGTTACTGTTTGAAGTAATAATGAGCTAAAAACAAATGATGTGCAAAGTGTATTAGCAATTTTTATGTATTTAGAGATGATGAATATCTGATTACGTTTAAATTTAAATCGTCACCTTTTGATTGATGGCAAATTAGGTCAGTAGTCTATAATTTTGGTTAATTACATTCACTACAAATTTAAGTGTTCGTAGATGTCAATTACCTACATAGATTTATATCGCATAATATTTCAAGTCCGATTATATTTTATCTGATGTTTTTACTACATTTTTGTCAATTGGTTTGAGGAGAGAGTACTCAAGTCATTGAGCTTAGGCAGTGGTGGGTAATTATTACTGACCAAGGGGTGCATTAAAAAAAAAGTTGTTTGTTCTATAGAATAGTCCGATTGCTATATGAATTTGCGTAAAATTCCAGTGCTATAGACTCCATAGCAGTGTTTTTCAACCTTTTTCAATATCGCGGCATACCTACTTTTAACAACGTTAAAATTTTGCGACGCTATATGCAGGATGTTTAAAATTCGAGTTTAAGCATGGAGATCTTGCTTATTATAATAGCTAGAGTATATATTTTAATTTGGTAAAGCCAAATTCTGTGCTTATTAATAATCCGAAGAGAAATCGGAAATATCTCAAACGTTATCAAGAAAAATGGGGAAAAAATTGCAAATACGATGTTTGAAAATCGTCTATAACGCTACTTTTTAATAGCCTACTCTTATTAGCTCTTCTGCGTCTTTTTGGATATTTTCATCCCATCTTTAGTATGGTGTTTTTTTCGTATTGCTCAAAGCGCCCTTTGACGATATTGGCTGCCACGCTATAGTTGACTATTCGTTCGACGTAGCCTGCATATTTTAGGCTTATAAATTTTATATAGGGAAGACCGGGGATAAAAGTAACACGGGTAGGTTGTAACAGTGCCTATAGTTTCTTTAATTTTTGTTTTATATCGCCCTAAACGCTTTTGCAATGTTAAGTTACATCCAGCTCCCTACCTACATTGCTAGTTTTCATCTGTCATAGAGGTTAACTTTTTGCCAGCCAGAGTCACTATTTTCCGCCTAAAAGTTACTGCGTTGTCTCATCCGTCGAGTAACTTTTAGGCGATCTCTAAAATAGGAACAAAAAAGTACCTATATTATTTTGTTCTAAATTCAGTTGGCTATTGGTGGATGCAATACAATTTGACGTTAGAATCGTGGTTAATTGTGGGTTCTCTGAATTTTTTTTTGTGTACACTTGGGGTCAAAAGTAACAAAGTGTTACAACCAACCCAAATTCATGTTTTCACTTGCAAATGTTCACTCTTAGCACATAATTGGTGGCTTTCTTCGTAGATGAGAATATACAAGAGTTGTCGGAATAATTTTCCAGTTTGTTGTATCTTTTTGATTCACATTTTTAAATATGTACTTATAATCTTGACAAACCTGGTAACTGCAGTCCCAAATTATTAAATTATAAAACTCAGTATATAATATCGGTTTAATGATGGAAATGTATGTAAAGCTAAATCATTTCTTAAATAGCGTTTTAAATTATAAAACCTATGTAAATTGGTAAGATCTGGTACTTTTGGTTTTCCTACCAGCCGCCATTGTTTTTATTCTATTACCTTAATATTTATAACTTAATATAAACAAAGCTTTAACCAACCCAACTTAACCTGACCCTCTTTTACTGATTTAATGAATGACGGTCAGTTTAAGGGCGGTTAGATTTTTTAAAAATAAAACAAACAGTTATTATGATCCAGTATAAATTTAATAATTTGGGACCGCCCTTACCTGGTATGCCATACTGTTCACTTATCATTTTGTATTGTACCAAAGATATTTTTTTTTATTTTTTCATTTTGCTAATGTGTATTTTTGAATAAAATATTAATTTTGTTGATGAATACTAATATATTTACCCACTACTTATGAGCTGTGTAAATTATTTTGCCGTTACAACTTACCCCAATCATTGTTACTTTTAGCCCCAACGTTGAGGTTGAAAGTAACAGCTGTCTTACTAAAGAAAATTTTTTCTTTCTAACAGTTGCTATACGAAACACACGAAATAAATATTTTGGAAGCAAGACAAATGTCCAATCTATCATTAAACCAATTTGGATGTAAAAAATTTGTAATAATCTATGATAAATTAAATAAAAACAAAAAAATGTTACTTTTATCCCCGGTGTCCCCTACTCCGTTAGGTCTAGACGTTCATACAATTGTTTGAGCTCAAAATTATATCCCATTAGAAATAAGTACTTAAATTAAATACATACTTACAAAATTTTAAATTAAGTAAAAACAACTAAGTATATACTAATTTAAAAAAATTTAAATTGATACCTACATGAAATTAAAGTATTTATTATTGTTCAAACGTGAAATTAAAAAGTTGCAAAAGACGTAAATTAAGATGTTGTGGTCAGTCGTAATATGATAGTACAATAGCAAATATCACCATTACATTTCGTATTCCTTCAAAGCGGTTGATGAATAAAAATTTTTGTTTGAGGGTGTCGATTTTAATTTTAAAATAAATTGCTATTTACAAAAATGGGTTGATTAAATTATTTGAATTAATGTACCGTATTATTCGTAGGCAATTGGTTTTAAAAGTGTAAAGTTATGATGCCCAAAATCTAACCTATTGTTGATACATTTTATACCTATAGTATTAAAAAAAAACTGAATTGGTTTTTGTAATTGTCATAATTACATTTAAACACATATATGTAGGTATCGTCCGATTGTGTTACAATTTTGGATTCCAATTTAATTAACGTTTTTAATTGATTGGTTATATACTTGATTCCAATTATGTTATAAGTTTAATTTCGTTTAGTTTGTGTGTATTACGTTGTTATAATTTAAAGTTAAATAAGGCACGATTTCTCTACCTTGGTTATCACTACTAACTAACACAATTACAATCTAAATGTGGATAATTAAGCGCTTTTAATGTTGGCGTGCACAATACTAAAGATGTAGCTTGCGATATTTAAATTACGTACTTGCAACTGCCCAGATTGTTTCATGCTAAAAATAATATCGAGTAAGACCTAACATTGTACCTACTCATTGCACATAATGCAGTTCTTAAATATGAATAATTACCTGCGTTAAATACGTCTTGTAGTAAATGCGACAATAATATAATGCCTTGTTTATGTCGATAAAAACAGTATTTCAATGTTAGTTAATGAAGAAATCAACTTGTTTTTTTACAGAACGTGTTGCTATATTTTTTTACAGCTTTCAAATACATAACGTGTTCATACGCCTATCTATCTGAAAGATTTTTTCACATACTTTGCATAACAATTAAAAGTGATACAACATTCTGTGTACAATGAAAGAGAGAGTATATAACGACGCAACATCCAATTGTTATTACTTGTTATTAAAATCTTGATTAAGCTCTGGTACCTAGGCAACCAAACAACCATTGAAGTTTTATAACCATTACAGGTGAAAAAAACTTGCTTTTTTAACTTACTTTGAAGCTATTACAGACTGAATTATTTTTTGAAATATAACGCCATAACTACACTAGTTCTGCGACTTCTTGGTAATCCAGAATGTTGCCTTTACATGGTTTTATTTTAAAAAGTTATGTATTAATAAGTTTATATTCGCATAATGTGTTTTCGTAAAGTTGTTTCTGTTTGAGTTAACTCAACTTGAGTTTCACAAAAGTTTTATTAATAATAGTTTAAAACTATCGATATATAGATTCTGTTGGTGATATTTAAAAATGTATGTTTTTTTTCGCTAGGTTTGACTCGGTTTAAATATATGTACGTGATCCTAGTAAAAAGCCGCTGTAATCTTTTTTATATTTGAACGACTTTTGTTGGGGAAAATAAATGGAATTTTTATACGTCCATAAATCAGATCTGATAAATAAGATTTTACGCTCGTGCGTAACATTTTCTTTGCCTATTAAATTTTAAAGTCGGAAGGTACTTCTCCGTTCTCCATGTATAAATCATTTGTGATACGTTAAATTTTATTATCTTGGAAATCACTTTCCGTTGCTTTTGAATTTTTAAACAGGAAGTTTGAAATATAGCAGCTAGTGTGCAAAATTTGTTGTTTTTAACTTTGAACGTAACTGGTTTCAAAAAACTACACTCGTTGGTTTTTAGTATACAGGGTGTCCACTTGCTCATAGGCAATTATCATTGTGTATTTAAGGTTTTAGGTATTTTGTCTTTATTTCTACAGAGATAAATGTAGACAAAATTTTCAAGAAACAGGTAAATACATTTTTTTAGCTATGGAGTCAGATATAAAATATAGGGGAGACCGGGGATAAAAGTAACACGGGTAGGTTGTAACAGTGCCTATAGTTTCTTTAATTTTTGTCTTATATCGCCCTAAACGCTTTTGCAATGTTAAGTTACATCCAGCTCCCTACCTACATTGCTAGTTTTCATCTGTCATAGAGGTTAACTTTTTGCCAGCCAGAGTCACTATTTTCCGCCTAAAAGTTACTGCGTTGTCTCATCCGTCGAGTAACTTTTAGCCGATCTCTAAAATAGGAACAAAAAAGTACCTATATTATTTTGTTCTAAATTTAGTTGGCTATTGGTGGATGCAATACAATTTGACGTTAGAATCGTGGTTAATTGTGGATTCCCTGAAAATTTTTTTTGTGTACACTTGGGGTCAAAAGTAACAAAGTGTTACAACCAACCCCAATTAATGTTTTCACTTGCAAATGTTCACTCTTAGCACATAATTGGTGGCTTTCTTCGTAGATGAGAACATACAAGAGTTGTCGGAATAATTTTCCAGTTTGTTGTATCTTTTTGATTCACATTTTTAAATATGTAGGTACTTATAATCTTGGCAAACCTGGTAACTGCAGTCCCAAATTATTAAATTATAAAACTCAGTATATAATATCGGTTTAATGATGGAAATGTATGTAAAGCTAAATCATTTTTTTTAAAAGCATTTTAAATTATAAAACCTATGTAAATTGGTAAGATCTGGTACTTTTGGTTTTCCTACCAGCCGCCATTGTTTTTATTCTATTACCTTAATATTTATAACTTAATATAAACAAAGCTTTAACCAACCCAACATAACCTGACCCTCTTTTACTGATTTAATGAATGACGGTCAGTTTAAAGAGCGGTTAGATTTTTTAAAAATAAAACAAACAGTTATTATGATCCAGTATAAATTTAATAATTTGGGACCGCCCGTACCTGGTATGCCATACTGTTCACTTATCATTTTGTATTGTACCAAAGATATTTTTTTTTATTTTTTCATTTTGCTAATGTGTATTTTTGAATAAAATATTAATTTTGTTGATGAATACTAATATATTTACCCACTACTTATGAGCTGTGTAAATTATTTTGCCGTTACAACTTACCCCAATCATTGTTACTTTTAGCCCCAACGTTGAGGTTGAAAGTAACAGCTGTCTTACTAAAGAAACATTTTTTTTTCTAACAGTTGCTTTACGAAACACACGAAATAAATATCTTGGAAGCAAGACAAATGTCCAATCTATCATTAAACCAATTTGGATGTAAAAAATTTGTAATAATCTATGAGAAATTAAATAAAAACAAAAAAATGTTACTTTCATCCCCGATCTCCCCTACTCACCTATTCTCAAAGCTTTTATTTGTGTTCTTCGGGGCTTTGCAAAATCTTTTACCTTGCTTCTCTCTTTACCTCTGTTCATCACAGATTTCTGTGCCTCATAGTTCCAAATTTTTTCTGGCCTTTCTTTCGATATTTGGCTTCTTCTTTATTTCCTTTAGTCTCTCCAGAGACACTGAGATATTCCTTTTATTACATGTTTATTTTTTCATCAAAATTGTTCCTGCTCAACCTGCCTTTTATTTTTAAATTTATCTATCCATCATTACGTTGAAAAGTATGTGGACTTCCTTCCAGTTTCACTTGCATGCTATCTATTTTTATTTTGTACTTGACCTCTTTTCCACTTACAACCATAGTTTATTTTCTTGTTCATTTTGTTTCTTGTGTACACTTTCAGGTTTCACTATAGATCTACTTTCGTTTTCCCCAGTAATTTTCATATTGTCTGCAAAAATTGACTCGTTTACAGAATTCCATCGCCTTTTAGTATTCAAGTGCAATATTCTGTTCGAAGTTTTTAGATTTTAATTCCCTGGTCGTAAATGCGTGCCCGCATCATCTTGTGTAGTGCCCGGAGTATACGATACAGCAATTAACTGCGAAGTATTTTACGGTCGCATCATAATGTTTTATGATCTATTATACGTAATGGCTAATGTGTGTTTTGTTTTGGATTCCCACGTCTCGCGTAAAACAAATTGTGCCTGAAAATAGTAAACCTTACTCGTTTTATCCCTGAAAACGTTTTATTTTGGGGATGGTTTGGTCGAAACTTTGAAAAAGTAGACAAATAAATAAATGGAATCCCTTAAATTAAATAGGGCATGGTTGAATAAAATGTATTTGAAAATTTGCGAATAATTATCAAAATCATTTATATTACTATGAGAACAATATTTGACGACGTAGTTAACTTTAAGTGTGCTTTTTGCAACTAAACTAATATTGTTTTATAGTATCCTATAAATCTTAGGGACACAAGCTAAATAGTTTCTGTCCGTATGTTTGCTTTAATGGTATAGCCATTCTAGGAAATTGTATAGATTTTAACCCCGCTGTTTCCCTCTGTCACAATACACTTTTGTAGTCCTTCATAGTGACCCAATGCATTGATGGTATACCACAAGTTATAATTTTATTAAACATAAAAACCAATACTTACAATAAACTATTAAAGTTTAACAATTAATAATATGAAAAGTATTGACAATAATAAATAGTTTTTTTTTTTTTTTTGTAAAACACCAGGTGTTTGAGCACTTAAACTGATCTAAGAAATAAGCCATAATGTATGTATTAGTTAAATCTTAAATCTAGGTTACTTAGCTAAGATCAGTCAGCGACGTCTTTTAGTTTTTTTTTGTTATCCTTTAAGGAAATATGTACACTAACACTTGCACAATTATCTGCTGTTACACAAACCACTAGGCGATTTCGAAAGGCTTGGTTCTCTTCAGTCTTCGACATAAGTTCTGGTTGTCTAGTAGCTGGAGAGCTTCTGCATTTTCGTGTAGTTGAAGCCTATCTACATATTTCTTTAAAAATCTTTTGATTTCTTCTTCAACGGTTGAAATGCCCAAGTCTCGATGAAGGTCGGCATTTCTGACAAATTAAGGAGCGTTAGCCATTTCATGTAACACCTTATTTTGGACAGTTTATTATGTTATGTATATTTGTATATTTTGCACACTCCCATAGTTGTATTCCATACAGCCATGTAGGTTTGGAGTATTTACCAATAAGCCATCTGTATTGACGATTTTAATTTTAAACTCCTTTTCTTTCTTCTTAAGATGTTTTCTCCACCTCAATTTGACATCCAGAATCATACTAAGATATTTTGCAGTGTTTGCGTATGGGACAATGGTTTGTTATTGCTGGAGAGATTCTCAGTCTTTTATTTGCTTTGAACGGATTCGTTTCATTTGGTTTCATTTTCCACTTTCTGCTCCATTCGTTTATGGTATCACTAGCTTTGTAGTTTTTGGGTGGAAAATATATCTGTTTTACCTGTTGCCAGCAATGCTGTATCATCCGCGAATGTAGCAAATTTTACTTGATTCAATTTTGGTATATCACTGGTGTAGTCCAAGGACACTCCCCTGTGGCACTCCTTCTTGGATTTTTTTCAATTCTGACAACAAAATAAAGAAAGTCATAAGAAAGTTGGAGAAAATATCAGACACATAAGATTAAGGACTGAATTTTGAAATGGTTCTTTTGACCTGAGGGAGACAGTAGGGTTAAAATGTATTCATAAAACGACTGTCAATTGTTTACCTTTCTGTTTACTTAATTAATAGTAAAATATTTTTCTGATTAAGTTGTTAGTAGTATGTCAAACACTCTTACAGTATTAATAACTCTTTTGTTGTTAAGACAAGAAATAAATTGTGTATAACGTAAATATATGTGCTGACAGTAATGCATACATTTTGTACATACTCCAAAAGCTCATTCGATATATGAGCTCTCATAAAACTACACCTTTTCTTCTTGTTTATTCAGCATTTTATATTGATCGCATGCTTTTATATTCATATGCATACATATATTCAATACGAATACAAACACGAACTTCACAATGCTTGTTGGAATTAAAAAACACAGCTGGTTCCAGCGAAATGCTTACGAAACAGAATATTGCGTTTTGTAGTTAATTTAAAAAACGTGTTTTTTTTTGTGTGGCGAAGCAAATATTATCGAAGAAAAAAGTTGCCGGTCGGCCGCGCTACTAAATACGTACTGTATCTGAATGTAATGGTACATTATTAATAAGCTGAAATGTGTTGGTTGCGTAAAGTAATCGACTGAATTAATAACAAAATACATGTAAATTGTTTGTATTGTATTAAGGGAATATAGCGCTTTGGATTTTAATATTTAAAGATCGGCTAGATAATTAATTGACGTGAATGATCGTAAAAGCAACAAAGCATTATTGACAATAAAATACGGGGGTAGGTTGAAAAGTAAATTAAAAATGATTAAAAAAATTGAAAGTAGTGCATGATGAATGTAAAAACATTTTCTGGACTTAATCCCTTTTATTATAAATATTAGTTCTGCGGAGGTGGTCCCGTTTCGGGTTCCTGGACTGCGACCTATTGGTCTATTGTACCCTCTGGTGATGATAGCCTTTAAAAGAAGTCTGGTGTTTTTGAAAAACTCCAGGATTTTCTTTAAGTGTGTTTTTCTTGACTCTTCTTGGTTGGCCTTTTCCATCCCACGAAGTCTACGCCGATAGGGTGTGAATCCTTCGCACTAGCATATTACGTGGAGGTGTTTCTTCTTCCTCACCACCATACATAAGTCTTTGATAGCCGTATTATGTAGAAGTGTTTGTTTAGCCCACAGTGTCCTGTGATGAGTCCTGTGACGAGTCCTGTGACGAGTCCTGTGACGAGTCCTGTGACGAGTCCTGTGGCTGCTCTGATGTCTACTCTGCTCATCCTGGGCTTTTCTTTTGTCTTTTCTTTAGACTTTTGACAGGATAGCCTTGGAATGGGCTTGCCATGCAACTTTTTTCCAATGAGCATTATAATCCTTTATTAATACGTCATTAAGACGCCGCTTGACTGTACCATAGGATGTACCAACTGCGGGTTCTGGTCTGAAGAAAGGTGTCTCGTTGCCAATTTTGGCTAGGCGATCTGCCTTCTCGTTCCCTGGTGTATTAGTGTGCCCTGGGCACCATACCCGTTTAACATTATTCCTGCTTCCTAGCACGTTGAGTGCCCGTATGCAGTTCAGAACAAGTCCTGAGTTTACTTCGACGAGTCAAGAGCTTTTAACTCCCTTTAATAATAGCATTTTTTTCTTAAATTTTACAGTATAGAAAACAGCAACATAGAATTATTTTGTTTTAATTAATTCTGCACTTAAGTCTCAATTTTTCTTGCATTTAAAACTTGGGAAAGAATAATTAATATACTGAACCAAAAAAATGTTGTCTGCCTGGCTTAACAACTGTTTGTAAGCTAGAGATGATCTGATAAAAAGGTTGACAATGAGGAGCTGAGCTGACTACGACAACAGCTTTGTGCAACCAAATTTTAAAACTGAACTAAGTGAAGTTCCGGGGTGCTCTAGTTTAGCATCAAGTTGCGATAAATTTCAAAGAAAATGGACCGGTATGAAACTCCACTAAATAAACCCGAGCTGTCAGAAATAGCGCAATTGAATAGACTTACCGTTTCGCAGCAAATCTATTAAATTTAAATTGGCTGTGCCGCGGAACGTCAGTTGTGTATCTTAGTACTGTCCACTCTTCACACCTATGAATTCTACCCGGTTTTATGAGCTGACGGAACAATTTTCCTAATGTACAACTAATGCCCGTAACTTGCCGACAGTGGCAGGGAGAAGCGCGAGTTTGTTTACAAAGTAAACCGTGTTGTCTCGCAAAATAAACTGATTTCCTTTCGCAGGGCAACTTCATTTGTTTACCGCGAGTACTGCTCTTTTATTAACTTTTGTGCTCGAGAATACAGCGAGAGGTAGTAGAGAAATATTTAATTTAAAGGAACGGCGAACGAGCGTAGTTGTCATTGATTGTTTTTTTAGTTGGTCGTCTTTGTTAGGTATCAATTAAATTACTCGAACAGTTTAATTGTAGGTATAAGAGTTCGGTAACAGATGCCATTAATTTGATTACGTTGCGAAACTGTTTAGTTTTCTTTTATTTTCTCAGTTAACGCGTCAACTGTCATTGTGGCTTCTTGCAAATTGCTTCATGTCCAGCTAATCAAAATATACGAAATAGGAATTAACGTTTAATATTTTAACTGAAATAAGCAAAGCTAGGTATAGCTTCACAAAATTTTATCATTTGCTATTATTTCAAAGATCTGTCTTACATCATGTGGAATATACAAGTTTTATGAATAAGCTTTTTTTTATTTACGTTAGAGAGAAAAATTGGTCCTTGTGCTATTAGCCAGTAGCTAACAGCATCTGTTTTGTCTCACAGATCGGCATTACATCAATAATTACTTGTATGTTTAGGGCACAATTATTTGCACTTCTGTAATCGATTTCTAGTACACAAACTATTGCTCATTATTTGTTTTACGAGAAATTACAACACTAACCTTTAGGTACATAACAGGGATTTATCTGAACATCTGTTATGTGTGGTGTATGTTAATTGTGTGGTGAACCATCTCAGAAGTGATTATAAAGTTTTAATTAGCTAGATAGAACTTTGCGTTTAATTTAAGTTTATAGTGTAAGTATGCGGGTTTTGTTATTTTAGCTCTTATTTTCTTTTTAACGGCTAATTTGGTCTTAATAACGCTCAACAATTGTGAGCAGAAGTTCATTATTAAGTTACTCTGTGTGAAAGTATATCCGGGGTGTCTTTTTTTGAGATTGAGTCAGAAGAATACAGAAATAGTCAGTAATTTTCGTGAATTTTGTAGTTTCATTTTCAGCCATTTGTTCATGGCAATAATTATTTATTTAAACGATTAGGTATGAACAGCACAATAACCTTAATATTGTGCATTTTTTATTTTTTACAATGAATTAACGACTCACAATCAGTGCTACTAAGCTTGCTGTACTATACTGTATTAAGGTACAATAATCCTCTTAGCAAAGCTATTTTATAATTAGAAAAGGTCATTTGTGTTTAAATATTGCTTTTATGTTTAATTTAATTTAGTTTTGTGAAAATGCGATTAGCAGCATCACAATTTACTGTAATTCTTGAAAGTTTGTTGATGCCTTCCTGATAAAACAGATTAACGTAAAACGTTGAGAAATTATTTAAAAGTAAAAATAGATTCTTTAACATTTGTAGTAAGATCATGATAATTAAACTACATAAAACTTAAAAACGTCCCATAATTTTCTGCATTAAGTGTGTGGCTTTTGTGTAATTTGCTTTAGTTCGAATTGTTTCACAGATGGATAGATCATTAAAAATATGAGAATGTGTTTTTAGTTTCAAAATATTGTTGCCAAAAAGTTCTGTCCTCACTAACTCCAGAATAATCTTACTTTGTTATATCTTTCTAGCAATTACTAACATTATTTTTTGTCCCACAGCGTGGGAAGTTAAGTAAAGTTAAATAAAATTATCTAACCTTGAAATTATCTTATCTTAAATTGCAATAATTCAGTACTCAGACGATTTACTGCTACTTATGGTCCGCGAATAACGTTGTAAAGATAAACGTTCTCTGTTGCAGTTATGCGTATAATTTTTAAGTAGTTCATAGTTTTCTTCTCTCAAGATATATCCTAGGTATTCCAGCCTTCTTAAAAGCATCATGTTCTTTATTCGCATTATTTTCCTATTATTCTGGGTACTTTGCTATTTGCAATTCTTTCAATTTATTAAATGGTCTTCTTTAGAACAAAATTTTAAATGCCCCGATGTTTTCTTTGATTGTCCAGCGTTCCACCCCATTTAGCAATATTAAGAACGCATAACTGCGGAGTATTCTTTCTCTCAGGTCATTCCTCTGTAATCATTTTGTTTGAATATTTTATTTTTTTTCTTAATCGGTTCCTCTTGTAACTTTTAGTGTCGAGGTATGCTTTTCTATTTCTGTATTATGTTTCTCCACTCTTGCCTATCGTTAGCTAATTGTGGCACATCTCTCCAGCTGACTCCTTTTTCTTCTAGTCTCTACCTCATTTCTTTTTCCCATTTTATTCTTGGTCTTCCTCTATTTCTTTTTTCCTCCATCTTCATTTTCCATCCTATTTTCTCTTACCTATCTACTTTCTGGCATGCGTAGTATTCGTCTCCATCTTTTTCTTAATATCTGTTACTCTTAGGTTATTTCGAATTTGTGCGTTACTGATTTTATCGATCAGTCTATATCCCTCTTCTCAGAAATCTCATTTCCTGTGTTTTTGTTTTTAAGTTAGTGTCCAAGTTTCTGAACTGTACCTGAGAATGAGTACGCACACTGTTAAAAGCTCGCGTCTTTGTTTCTTTTGATATCTTCTTCTTGCTAATCAAACATTTAACCTGCAAACATGAATTTACTTGTGAATTTACACTTACAGTTTTGCTATGTAACGCTGTGATTGATTTTTACAAAAGTCAAAGTTTTGTCTTGAAGAATATTGTGCCAGACAGGCAAATACTTCTCCAACTACTTCAGTGGTGCTATACATTATTCTGTGCTTCTGGTTTCTCGTCAGTAATTTAAATTCTGCGCGTTTATCTTCGTTTTCTTTTTCAAATGCAGATTGCATCTGACGGAAAGAATTACAAAATTAACGGACCGTAATCGGACAAATAGACGCAATTGCACCGTTTCGGCGTCGTTTTTACATTCAAATATTTACATAAATTTTCCCATTTGTTTGGGCACATTTCGCTGCATCGGCGAACTTTAATGTACGTATGCAAAACTAAAGCGAGGGACAACTCGCACAATTAATCGACCAACTTTGCATGTCGCTGTACCGTCGCGGCGGAATACGATTCCGAACATATCACGGAATATTGGGCAGTGTTGGAGTAGTTGTGCAATAAATAAATGTGGGGACGTTTTTTTTTGACACATAAACCTAAGTATTATAAAGCGATATCGGATTCGTGCGGTCGGTGACACAACTGGACATTATATCAAAAGTTTAAATTTGATATCGAAGTTGTATTGTCGCCTGCAGCTGGCACATTTCGTACCGAAATTCCAACAAGAACGCGAAGTAAAGTTTCGCTTCGTGTAAGTTGACCGTGGTCGTTATAGCGACGTTTAGCTGTGTTTGATTGTTGGAAATATGACTGGAAACTGACTTTCATTACTGTTTTTTCGGTGTCGCTGTGTTGTGCGGGTGCTAGACATTTTCTTATTAGCCGACCATTCGTTTTACTTGGCGAATTTGTTGTAGTGAGATTATTTGCCAACTTATTGACAATCTCTAACTAAACAATACTACCAAAGCATGGGCTTATTTCTGATTTTGCAGAACTAGTACTTATGTGAGGCCCTTTGTGTGGGGAAACAAGTACAAAACAATAAAAGCAGTTTCAAATTTTGCTGGTGCCTGTGTTTTTTGTAAATTTTTGTAGATGCAAAGTCAATCAAGTATCCAAAGTTCATAAATTGTGGAGGATTTCTGATATAAGTTTGAATAATTTAAATGATCGAGTTATTGATTATACAAGGTGTTGCGAAAAACTTTAGGAGGTAACTCCTTATCGATAATTAAGGGGGGTGAGCTTTTGTATTAACTTTTTTCTTAGACGTCTCCTTTTGTCCTTTTCGTGTTACACCCCCCTAAATTAGGTTTTTATATTATTTCTCAAATTTAGATGTATTTATTCTTATGACAACATCTAGCTTCTGGCCACAAACACAAATGTATTCTCGTTTTTTAATATTTACCACCCTTTTGTTATATCGTTCGACTAGTTTTCTCGTGATGTATTTTAGATCATCTTTTTCTTAAGCTATCACCACCAGATCGTTAGCAAAGTGAACGACATATGGCGTTTTATCACCTCCTATTTGAATGCCCATCTCCTTGACTTGTGACTCCATTGTCTTAGAGTTATTAAATTAAATAATTTGAATGAAAAATAAATTATCTGTTTCATAAAGAATCTCTTGCAGAAATACAAAAACAGTTGAAGAATTATCTCTTCGTCAGCAGAACTGTTTGGGAGTAAATAACTAGACAAGATTGCTTTTGACGAAGAGCTAAATTTAAGTACTTTTATAATTTCTGTTCATCAGGACTGTTCCTAAAATAAGGAGATAGCTTTTGATTTTAATTTTTTTTTTGTGTCGTTAGTTTTTCATTTAAATAAATAAAGTAATTGTTAAAATACAATCTACTAATGAACGTTTTAATTTTTAACGCTTTTTTATTCTCAAAACCGAAGATTTAGTCATTACAAACCCTCTACCTTAAACGTCTAAATAATGCAAAAACTTTATTTTTCTGACGAACGCACATGAAAAAAATTCTGAAGAAGGTGTGCACAAGAAAGGTAATTAGACGCGGATGATGAAGGTCTATGGGCACGGCTTCATAAAACAGTTGAAGCGCGGTTTTTATCAAAATAGGTCAGCGAGGAGAGTGTTTCGGAGGGCAGTGTGAGACCTGAAAGGAATACGATGTTAAAAATTAAAATTCCCCATTAAGTTTTTCTTAAACAGCTGCAGTTTTTCTCGCGTATCAACGGCAGTGCATATCAAAAAACTTTGCTTTGTTAATATATTTTTCCTGTTTGTGTTAGCGTCAGTTTCGCGTCTTAACCTTGAAAATATCGATTGCACTTGATCGTACTACAAGTCTAATTTACTTGTCTAAAAATTTATGAAATGACCAAGCTGGTATTCGTATATGAGCAGTTTATTTTGAAAGTGGCACAAGTCTCCTTTTTGTTGTAATGTTTCGAGGTATTAAGTGTTTTACATTTTATTGTTCATAAATATATTTATAGTAACTACAGCAAAAAATTCACTTACATTTATTATTTCTGTTACTTTTTATGAATAAATAAATGAAGCAAGTCTTAGTTATAAAAGTAACTTTATTTTCCAATATAGGTACATATAATTTTGCGACTTTGGACATAAATATTCTTTAAATATTTTGATTATTTATTGTAGTTATGTAGTGTGTTAGTGATTTTCCGATTTTTCTGTTAGACTTAATTTTAAGTATCCGTAGTCTACATGAGGGGTAGACAATTATTTCTGAGGAAGGTTCAGATTAAATATTATGAAATATTTGGGGACCAGTTGCCTTCATAATTGTCCACACGCAGAGCTGACGAAAGCTGGGAACCGGTACAAATTATTCAGCAGTTATTGTTTTTACTTTTTATCACTTATCCCTAAATAAGTGCTTGTACTAATCTAAAAAGTAAATTTTGGCAATAAAACGAACATTTAAAAATAAATAAATTTTAAGATTCAAATTCTTCCATTTACATTTTTCAACTTATTGTTGTTTTGTTCGTGCACAAATGACATAATTACAGTCAAATACACCTTAGTTCAGGGAATTCCCCGCCATACCCCAACTGCAGGGGTTTTAAAAACAACATTTTACCACTATTTGCTAATATTTGATTTGCCTGAAACAACATTGCCTTTGTCTCCATCAGAAGTACATCGCAGTTCATGCAGTTTTGTTGTGCAGTCTCCCTCCGATATAAATCAACCTTCTAGTTCAATAGTCGCTACAACCGGGCAAAGCAAAAACAACAAAACTCGCTAAGACTGCTCGAAGTAAAACAGAAAACAAAAGGCTACCGTCTGACATGAACAATTCATATTCGATGGAGCAAGGTCAAGAAACAGTTCCGTCAGCAGCGTTTGCTAGCTTTTTAAAAATTCCTTGATATCGATGCGTCGGAAGGAAAATTATAACTGATGTGGTGTCAATCATTAGCGCTCAGTGTTAAATGACAGTGTAGCTGTCAGTTAATGAGATCGATTATTTTGGCCTACTTCTTTAATGTTTTCTACATGCGTGATAAGGATTTACATTAAACCGGGGGTTAAAAGCGTAACTTTTATTAAAATTTTCTTGAGTAATGATAAGTGTGCTAACCTATTCACTAAAATGAGTTTTTATCCAAACAATTCATTTCATATTTTCTTATTTTGCACACAATTCTTGGTAATAGATAAAAAAAAACTTCCCTGCTAGGAAGTTGTCAATGTGGCATTAATGTTATTGTTTAGGTAACTGGGTTGTAGAAATACTATAAAAATAGGAGTTACCTACTCCCCGGTTTTTATAATTTTTTTAAATAAAGTTAGTTTTTTTTTGATAATGCCATAATTAAAAATTTTGTTGTCTTTGGCAATTTATAATTAGTTAATAACACCAATATTCATCATATTACATAATTCGATATTTTGTGTGTTTAAAAATAGTTCTATTTCTTCTTTTCTATTCTGAATGCCATTTGCGTTCCATGTAGCTATTTTTAATTCACGCTGGTCCATTAATTTGTTCCTCGAGCTGCTGTTCCAGTGTGCTTGGCTTCCAATCTGTCCAGCCTTTCTGAGAATTTGTTCATCAAATTTGTCAAATTCTGCATCATCTGCATTATTGTTTGTTGTTCATTTAGCTTTGGACCAGGTTGGGTTTTGCTAGCTTGGACTGCTTGCGCAAATGATACCTCATTGGTAATTTTTTTGCTTGAAAATATTTTCTGTTGGGTATATTGTGGTTTCTTAGAGTTGATTAGGTTATCTCTTCTCTTTTGAAGTTCTTTTGCAACTAAACAGGCACGATAATTTGCAGGGTGGGCCTCTGCGCAGTTGGAGCACTTTGGTGGATCATTTTTTGGTTTGCTGCATTCGGTGGTTAAGTGTTTGCCGGCACATTTAACGCAATTAGCTTCGCGTTGGCAGAATCTCTGGGTATGACCATATCGTTGACACCTCTTACACTGCGGGATTAATTTGTTATTTTTGAGTGCTTCGATTTTGATCCTCATATGGCATAGGTATTGTATTTCATAGATCTTTTTAATCTCTTCCGAATTTTCGAAGGTCAGCATGAACAAAGGAAGTGGGGTAGTCACCACTCTGCCATGTTCTTTAGTTTTTCTGATTTTATTTACTACATCAAGTATTTTGAAACCTCTACTTGTTAGTTCGTCTTTGATGTCTTCCGGTTTGCAAGTTGGGTGCAAATTCCTAGCCATGACTCTAATGGGTCTTGTTTGTTTGTTCTCATACGTGTGCCATTCTATTTTGGCATCGTTCATGAGGTTTGTTACTTCTCTGTATTCCAGTTCGGTATCAACGTTAATTTTTAATTGGTTATTATTCATTAAGTTGGCTTTAAAGTTCAAGTTTCTGGTCTTTAGGGCCTGATTTATTTCGGTATAATCTTCTATATTGCTCAGAACCACTGGTGGTGGTTTATGTTTTTTTGCAACGTCTGAATTTGGTGTAGGTTTAGAACTAATTACCTTTTGTTCTGGTGATAATGCCATTTTTCTCTTTTTATATTTTGGTAATAGCCAAGCTGTTTCTTTAGCTACTAGTTCCTCTTCTTCATCCGAGTTGATTGGGCTATAATTTTTATTAGATTGTAAAGAAGCGATCATCTCTCTTAATTCTTGTATCTCTTTGTTGGCTGCATTGAGCTGGGATTCTAGGGTTTTTATTTTTGCCGATTCTTCTTTTGGGAGGAAAAATCCTTGAGTATCGTTGTTGTACAGCGTTGAAGAGCCTTTTTGTTGGGATGCTGTTGATAATTTTACATTTTGGTGTTGATTTGTTTCGTTTTGGTTTACTAAGGAGTGACTTCTTGTTCTCAAAGGAGATCTCGCGAGCCTCCTGCTCTTTTGGAAGGGATTTTGAGTGTCCTTTCCGTCCTCATCCTGTCCAGTATTATTATTTAGCACCATGGCCTGGGACTCCACCCGAGGTGCAGGACTTGTTGACGTTCCGCTATGACTGTTCATCCTATACCACGTATGGACAATATGCACATTTTATTTTATTTTAACAGACCTTTTCAGGCTGTCTATAGCTATTAAACACGAATTCGTTATCACGAACTTGTTTACAATTACACTTATCTCGCTTCACTTGATTAGAACTCGATCGACTGGCATGCACGTCCGTACCATTCACTAGCCAAACGCACACCATCGATGTATGCCTCGTCTCGGAAACGCACTCAACAAATCAGTCCTACATAAAACTAACAGGCTACAAAATTTACCAAACCACTCACCCCGATAACAAAGCGAAAGGAGGAAGTGCTATCATTATAAAAGATAATATCAATCATTATGAAGAGTGCCATATTCAAAGCGCAGAAATCCAGCTTACAGTGGTTGGAATTAAGTCCATCAAGCAAAAACTGACTATAGGTGCCTTATATTGCCCACCAAGATATAACCTTAAGAAATTAGATTATAAAAACTTCCTGCGGCATATGGGCGACAGATTCATTTTGGGAGGCGACCTCAATGCGAAACACGTTGATTGGGGATCCAGGCTTACAACAACGAAGGGAAAAGAATTGAGAGAAGCCATTAGGGAAATGGGCTGTACCTATCACTCCACAGGTAAGCCAACCTACTGGCCCACAGATCTAAACAAAATTCCAGATCTTCTCGACTTCTTTATATCAAAAAGAGTTTCCCCAAACTTTATTGATATTGCAGAAAACTTTGACTTAGACTCTGATCACTCCGCAATAATTTTAACTCTGAGTGAAAAAATCATAAAAAAGGAGAACAGACCAACATTGGCAAACAAAACTACAGACTGGATGAACTTCAAAACAGAACTAGCAAATAAGATCAATTTAAATATACAACTGCAAACTTTGGAGCAACTAGAAACAGAAGTGGAAAAGTTCAACAGTGTTATACAACAAGCGGCATGGAACAGCACCAAAGAGTACACTCACAGATCAATAGCGAACAATTACCCCAAGGAGATCAAAGAACTGGTTAAGGAAAAAAGACGAGCAAGACGAAGATATCAACAAACAAGAGATCCCGCCGACAAAAATATACTTAATAACAAAACCCAACAACTCAAAAGGAAAATCCAAAAATTGAAAGAAGAGTCAATTAATAAGTTCTTGGAAAATCTAACAGCCGATAAAAAAACGGAATACTCATTATGGAAAGCAACGAGAAAACTTAAAAGGCCGATTACTCTATCTCCACCAATAAGAAAGCCAGATGGCACCTGGGCAAGAGAGAATAAGCAGAAAGCCGAAACTTTTGCCGATCACCTTGCCGAAATATTCAAATGTAACGACATCCACCCTGATGCCTATATACACGAAACTGAAAACGTTGAAGACACAGAAATTGAACTAGTAACTCCCAAAGAAGTGGCCAAAGAAATTAAGACCAACATAAATCCCAACAAAGCTCCAGGGTTTGATCTTATCACCGGTGAAATTTTGAAACAACTCCCAAAGAAAGGCATAGTCATGCTGACGTATTTAATAAATGCAGCGTTTAGACTTCGACACGTTCCTAGTTCCTGGAAAGTAGCAGAAGTTATCATGATACAAAAGCCAGGCAAACCACCAAATGAAGCCAAATCGTACCGGCCTATATCACTCTTACCGATCATCTCCAAGTTATTCGAGAAACTGTTTCTAAAGAGACTACAACCCGTAATAGAAAGGAAAAAGCTAATACCAAACCATCAATTCGGCTTTAGACACAGACACTCTACGATAGACCAAGTGCACAGGATAACGGACGTAATAGAAAAGGCACTAGAAGAAAAATTAATCTGCTCTACCATCTTTCTTGATGTGGCTCAAGCCTTCGATAGGGTTTCTCATGAAGGACTGATACTGAAACTTAACAGAATACTACCAAAACATCATGTAGAACTGTTAATGTCGTACATATCAGGTAGATTGTTTAGAATAAAACAAGAAAATGAATATTCTGCACTGAAAGAAGTGAAAGCAGGAGTCCCTCAAGGCAGCGTCCTGGGCCCAGTCCTCTACTTACTGTACACACATGATTTGCCGCAACTGCAAAACATTACAACAGCCACATTTGCAGATGATACTGCAATCATGGCAGTAGGTAAAGATACAGAAGAGGCAGCGATAAAACTGCAGAATGCATGTAATAGAATCAGCAATTGGATGAGCGAGTGGAGTATAAAACTGAATGATCAAAAATCTTCTCACATATATTTTACGAATAAAAAAATTACACAAATTCCAATAACGATTAATGGGAACGTCGTCCCGAATAAAACGACAGCCAAGTATTTAGGCATGACTCTCGACACGCGACTGAGGTGGAAGCCACATATAAAAATAAAAAAAGAAGAGCTAAGTATAAAATACAGAAAACTGTATTGGCTTCTAGGACGAAGATCCCAATTATCGATGTATAATAAAATTATTATCTATAACCAGATACTAAAACCTGTCTGGGTTTATGGCATACAGTTGTGGGGATGTGCCAAACAGTGCAACATCAAGAAAGTACAGGTATTCCAAAATAAAGTTCTTCGTAACGCAGTTGACGCGCCATGGTACGTAAGAAACAAGGACATTCATCGTGATCTCTGTATCCCAGAGGTATCTAGTGAAATCAAACGATTTGCAAAAAAACACGCAACCCGACTGCAAAACCATATAAACCCAGAGGCACTACAACTGCTAGACAACCATGGGTTGGTCAGAAGATTAAAAAGACAAAAACCATTTGAACTTGTATAGTGTAGGATAGTTTATTAGTGAAACAGAGTGCCATCTTCAGGACACCGATGGGTGAACTCTAGTATTAAGTAATCATTTCATCCTCATCAATTTCATTTTATTACATTTCCATTTTATTATATAGAAAAATTAATGGTTGGCCCAGCCGGACCAGTATTAATCACTTACATCATAAAAAAAAAAAAAAAAAAAAAAATTACATAATTCAATTGATTGAAAGTGTTCGTCCATCTGCTTAAAACAAATCTAGTATATTTAGTAGCCTCTGCACTATGGTTTGCTGTTTTTTTTCATAAGTTTAGTGGTTTAAACTACTACTTAAATATATTTACATTATTTAAAGGTAGGTCACAGTGCAAGGGCTCAGCTCCTGTGAGTATATCCAAGTTTTTCGGTTGATTTAATGCCGTTTTTAAAGTTAGTAAATAACTGTAAACACGATTGAACAAAGTTAAATTTTCTTAGACATTTGTTTACAAACATTTCATAATTACTTACATTTAAAAGTATTTAGGATTAAACAGCTTAAAAAATGTATTAGTGAAAGTTTCTATTAACAATTCCTCAAGATATTTTGATTTAAATGTTATACCTTGAGTATTTTTTAGTTTAGTTAATTGATATAATACCTAAGTGACAATGAAATTAAGTTTTCTGAAAATAATTTATTTGACGTTTTTCTCCGGAACCGTTTAAATTTTTTTCGAAAACTTTGCACCATTTTACTTGTAAAGGATGCGCGAATTAGTAAACAGAAGAATTTCGATTTTATCTCTGAAGGTTTCATGGCCAACGCGATCGCAAAAATTACCCTTACTATTCAACTTTTTAGTTTTTTCCCTATTTTCCGAAGAAAGTGGCCAGTGGCACGTATAACTCTGCATAATATATTTTTTTTTATTTTCTTGATGCAACATAGCATTGATGAGATTCTAGCGACAACATATCGTGACCCTTCATTGTTAGTAGACATGCAAAACCGCACTTCTTTGTTCATTTAACTAACCTCCTATCTCTAATGGTTCCCGAGTTTCTTTACGTTGAAAGATACACATCTCTAAAAATAAACGCATATTTTGAAGAGCTGGACAAACGCACCTATAAGGATAGCATAAAAGCTCTTGAATGTCGCTGGAATAAGTGTAGTGAACCAGAATGAATTATGCCAAAAAAATAAAACAAATTATCAATTGTTTTGTTGTTTTTCTACGTAGGTCAAAAACTATCCTTACCGTCCTCGTATAAATCAATTTCCGCAAATTGGTTGCCTGTCTTTATAAGATAGCAAATAATATCGGACTTGAAGACGTCGTAAGAGAATAAGGTTTCATTATTTAGTAATATTTTATCGATTATTATGATATTATTTTGGTTTTTACAGCTTTATCGATCGTCGGCAGAGTTATAATTTATTTTTAGCTCTAGTGGTTGGTAAAAAGTCTTTGAAAAAGGTTTGGTTTTATTGATTCGCTTTTCTAATCGTTAATAAAAGTAATAAATGTAAATGTAGCATGAAATGTCTCCTTGTCACATTCGCTTCATTTCACATCGAAATAAAATTAATGATTAAAATATTTGCAGTCGATGTTATACAGCAAATATTGACAGATCGCTGTATTTATCTTCGAAGTTGTCTCGACCGCAGAAGTTATAATACGGGAAACTAAAAATAAAACGAAGAAAGAACGTGTCAGGTTAACTGTATTGTGTTCCAACGCACGTAGAATTTGATTTTTATAGGCGATTATAGTGGAAATTGTCAATATGTGCGAAGCGATTGACAATTTCACGAATCCTGACGTCCTAGGCGAATGTGCTATTGACTTTATTTTACAGCAAATAAAAGCTGGTTCTCAGGATTTTGCTAAATTATTGTTTGACTGTTTTAGGATAATAATTTGCATATCACAAATTATGTCCTTAATCAATAATTATTACTCCAGTATTAGTGCATCTTAAATCATTTCAAATGCATATGTTGAATATTGAATCGTATTTTTCTATAGAGTAATGAATTTGTTGTTACCATGGAAACGATATTTAAAGGCTCCGTTAATTATTGTAACAGCTTTATGCAACCGAATGGATCTGCTTCATTTCTGTTTTATAAAGCCACTACACAAGAATTTCAAACTACTTAAGTAGTTGTAGAAAAATTATGAAGTGGCTCGATAATTTGGTACCTATTTTCTTTCGTTTGATAACTTGAATTTGTACTTGTTTCTAATCTCTTTTCTCCTTTTTTTCAGGTGAGTTTCTTTCATTCCTTGGTTCATTATAAGAATTAACAGAAAACTGTAAGTAATATGCTAGTTTAAGATATTTTTTGGGCCTCTCTGCTCGTGCACCCACTATAATTACAGCTCAGATGTTACCAGATAATACCAGATAATTAACCCATTCATTTTATCCAAATATATTGGATTTTAAACAGGCCAATTTATTGAATAATTTTTGGAAAACTTCAACTACGTAGATAGATACATAATAATGTTTAGAAATTATTATACTTTTATTAAACAGTTTTTTAGTACTGTTTTTGTCCCAAGGGCATTCAGACA
Source organism: Elmis aenea (assembly GCA_947652605.1). Lineage (NCBI taxonomy): Eukaryota > Metazoa > Arthropoda > Insecta > Coleoptera > Elmidae > Elmis > Elmis aenea. The sequence continues at coordinate 8,332,231 of OX393579.1, forward strand.
AGATAGCTTATATTCTTGTTACACTTATTTTGCGTGGTTTTAAAGGAAGCATTATAGTTTATGAAGCGTAGTAGGAACTGGCTACATGGAAGGAAGTACATTTGCAACAGCGCCAGGGTCGTTAGATTTTGAAATTTATTTAGACCGTTGTACAGCAGAAACGAATACAATGCACAAAGACTTAAAAAAATCTTGTATTTTATTTAATATATGCAAGATAATTATTCGACCTATTTTCATTTCTGTGAATGTGAATTAGAGCAAACTAATGGATTGTTTTTTACTTTCCCTCATGTGACTTTATTAGTTTATTAAAAAAAGCTGTCAGCAGTGGAGTAGTTAGAGTCCCTCTTAATAAGGGTTGCCAACTCTTGATTTTCCCAAAATCAAACAGAGATCGACACAAAAAAGTGGGGGGAGAAGAGAAAATGCGCCGCAGGCGTTTTTTTTTAAATTTTAGATGTTCAAACGTGTTTTAATGCAAAGCTACATGATGTAAAGTACTTTACTATCATCCAAAATTACAGTTTTATGGCAGAACACATTCTGATTAAAATTTTTTTTAATCAGATCGCCATATTTCAACCTAAAATTTAATAAAAAAAACTGTTAAAACGGTGTTGATGCTTTAAATCTATATTTTTGTTGCTTGTTTTCATGAACGAAGGGCGTACATTAATGCGAATTTTCTCAAAGGCTCCTTGTCTTGCGTAGACACTACTCCAAATATAATATAAATGATAAAGGATTTTATATACGTCAAATTGCACTAATTTTCACCCACTTAGGCCAGTCGTGCACTACCAATATTTTTATCTTGTACCTACTTAAAAACCTCTCAACAATAATTCTATTCACATACAGGTAATGAAAAATCGTCATTACACACTGTTTCTGGTGCCCTTTGCCTTGTAAGTTCTCTTACCACTGTTCGAAACTTTTGTACATCCCAATTTACAAATAATTAGACGAATGTTATCGCTATGCGACGATTGGTTAATATAGAAAGGGATTTATATCTCAAACCAAATGTTGCTATAAAACGGAAGTGAAAAATCCCTTTCACAATAGAGTTTAAAACAGCATGGAGTTTAATATCTAAAATAAATGACATGTTACATAATTTTATTGAATGGTTGGTACCCTATCATAAATTTTATTACTTGGAATTACTGTCGTTACAAGGGGGCGGGTTTTCAGTGTAGTCAAGTCGACTAGCCCGTTGTACCCTCTAACATCGATAAGAATTTGTTTTTACTGTGAATTTTTGGGACTGGCGCTAGTGCTGGCACTGATTATTATGTTTTTTACTATTCCCTCATTATCCTGAGATTTTAATTTTTGCCCCATTTGGGTATTCGAGTAGACTAAAAGTGCCGCCCCAAAAAAAATGCCGCCTGGGGCGGACCGAATTTCCGCCCCCGCTAGCTACGTCACTGGCAGACAGTGCTTGTGTTAGTACAAAAGAATCGAGTGCCCTTAATGTTGGAAAAGCTAGGAGACATCAATAGGTGACTCTTAGTCTTAACTCCTTTTTTATACTAGTAATAGTGCTAAGTTACTTATTAGTCTAAAATGAGTTTATGTTCTTATTTTTACATTATCGACAGAATTAAGTTTCTGTCAAAATAATTGCGTATTAATCATAAAAATAAGGTCGATTAGAAAAGGCTATTAGTCGTACATCTCACCCGATCAATTTAGTTTTTTAACGGCCGATGTTTGGTCGTTTTTTAAATTATTTGTTGAGATAACGAAATAAAGTCGTGTAAAACGCGATAAAAATGATTAAAGTGAATTTCAATGGCCATTACTTGGCGAAGATGTCGCCGTGGATTCATCAACCGTACATCATTTGGAGATATTAAAAAATGGCGCAAAATGATTAATGCAGATATTCAAATCAGTCGGTACAAGAGTCGCGTTCTCAAGTCTCCTAACTGGAAGTTTTAAGGATTCGTTAAATGGAATCATTTTTCGTTTAGTACTGATGACTTGCACTATGTCACGAAAATGTAAAAATTTAGAAAAGTAATTAGTCCCAAAAGGGATTACCATTGTAATTAAAATGACGGAATAATTTAAAGTTTAGGTGTTTTTTTTTTCTATTTGCATGTCACAGTTGGTGAGAAACTGTTTTGGAAGCGGTTCTTTTCATGTTTAAATGAGAAGGCATAATTGAAAGTGAATAAGAAGTTTGTCAATCATCAAGTCTTTAATATAAAGATAATAAAAATGTCAATTTATGTAGGTCCGTATGAATATATTTTGGTAATTTTTTCCTAATTTATTTTTTTATCAAATTCAATTAATAATAATTTTAAGTGCTCCGTACTCGGGTGCACTGACCTTTTTCGCATCACTTTTCATTATTCTGCGAATTCTTCCTTGGTTATCAACGTAGTATGCGTGGGTGGATTATTTGTGGAATGGAAATTAATTTCATTATTCGTTGTAGCAGATTAAGAAAACCATGGGGGTTCTTAATTACAGAAGGCGGTGCACGATTTCTCAGACTCATTCACGAAATTGCATTGTCAAATTATGAAAAGTGCTGGTGTGACACAGAAAGGCGAATTACTGCTATAAACGTTTTTATAAAATGATTTTAAGCCTTGCCAAAATAGTCAATCAATTATAGTACCTATAATTTTATTTATCGTTAGTAGAATAATGTTGTTCTTGACACAACGATTTTAATATTCTTGTGATTATTATTTTTTTTTAAGTTATAAATATGGAATTGAAAAGTTTATAGCGAGTGTAGTAAATGGAAAAGTTTTGTACAATTTTATTTGGGATTTTAAAAAGTGTTACAAACAATGTAGTTGTACATTAAATTGTTTTCTCATTTAAAAAAATATGGAACATACATGATTTTTTTTTTGAAACTGTTTTAACGTGTTCAAATGCAAATGTTATACAAAAATATATTTATTCTATTGAAAATTTAAATCCTCAGAAATAAAATGATTACAATTTCATCCAATAAATACCGAAAAAAACTTGTTAACGATTTAGTTGTAAAAACTAGGGATATATCTTTGTAATCCTAAATTAAAACTATAAAATCTAAATAAACAAAATTAACATAGTAAGAAAACCTGCAGAATAGAAAAATATTTAGTCCAAGCTAGACTTACCGAGCATAAATATTTCACAAATTTGCATTGAAAAATCCAGAAAATTTGGTGATCAACACGAGACAATAACGATGTCTTGAGGTCACAGAGATGAACTTTTGGAGAAGATGCCGCGGGATCACAAATCTGGACCATGTAAGAAACACTGAAATAACAAATAGAATGCAAATTAAAACTAACATCAACGACAACATAGAGAGAAAAACACTTATATGGTACGGCCATCTAACAAGAATGCCTGATTATAGATGGCCAAAGAAAATATTTACATGGGAG
>OX393579.1:8335849-8503679 GCA_947652605.1 Elmis aenea
CCAATTTCTCTTTGGATTATTAATGAGCATCGAATTTAGCAACTTTGCCAAATTTAAACCTATACTCTAGCTATTATAATTAGCGAGATCCCCATGCTTAAATTCGAATTTCAAACACCCTGTATATACCTACCCTATTATGTTTTATTATTATAGAAATAATCAAACTATTAGATATAACAATTGAATAAATGAAATATATTTGAAAAAATTTATTAGTCTATACATTAGAATACATAATTACATAAACATAAATTTGCTGTAACTGTTAAAAACCCAAACAAAGCACAACTTTAATTCACTAAAAATTTAAAAAATATACTGTTGTATAAGAAACAAAAATAAAAGAAATTAGGATTGTTATCATACATAAGACGGCGAGCGGCGACATAAACAAGCTTAAACTTGCAAAATTGCATCGTTTAACATATTCGCGTTCAGTAGATACCAACTATGAGCAATTTTTTTTACAAAATAATGTTCTTGTAGTTAAAATTTTTAAATCCCGAAAATCCCGGGATTGTACATTTAAACTCCCGGGATTTTCGAGACTAAAAAGCGACCGGGATCCCGAATTCCGGGATTGCAATCCCTAATTATAATGCACACGATAACTAAATGACGCATCGAACACGAAACGATGAATGATGCTTGTCGTATTTCAGAAGGCACGTGCCCTCTACCAAACAATTTACTCACTGTCCCAAGTTTCTATTTATTTGTGTCAAATATATATTAATAAATGTAAGAAAATCATTTATTTGTAAATTCACATAAGTTGATATGTTTCTTAATAATATTAGCCTATGTGAGGCAAATATAGATTTATTCTGAGAATTAAATACAGATCAATTACACCCAATTATTGGGTCAAAGTGATTCATAAAGTTACTCTAAACTAAAACCGTCATAAATAAATATGTTTTAATCTTTCTGATAATAAAATCTAATGCTTTAAGGTAAAGGTGATGATATCTTTTACCACTTTTTATCATGGATATAAATACAACGAACTAACGATACCTAATTGTTATTTAGTGAACGGATGTGATACAGGTTTGATAGGGTAAATATAAATTTTACATTTTATAGGGTAAAGTGCCCTAATATGGAATACTTTTTTGTACTCGGCAATAATATTTACATTTATTCAACAAAATTTTGCAAAACAAATTATAAGGAATTTGTAATGAATACTTAACACAGTTCTCGAATTCTGGTACGATATTACTGTAGATATTTCTTATACAGCTATTTTTTTAAAATGTTACTTCTATTCCATATTAAGCTCCCGGGGAACCTAATATGGAATACTAGGGGTTCTTAATATGGAATGTAAAATTATATAGGAAATATACATTGAAATAAACAACTGCTCATAGATTAATCTTTTATTTCTTTTTGATTTACATTATTACTTAAACCAAACCAAAACTCTGTTATTTATGTAAATTAAATTATAATTCAAGTGTCATTCGAATTAATGTTGATAATTTATTTATTTTTTCAATAGAATTGTTCTTTTGGGTATTTTGCACATTTTTCGTCTGCCCATTTCTGACACTTTTGACACTGAACCCATATTCCTGTACTTAGTGACCATAATCATATTCATTATAAGGCACCTCTTTGTATTCCATATTAGGAATCAATGTGACATTTCAAAAATCGGTGTTTGTAAAAAATGAAATGGCCCCAATCAAAATTTTGGTCTATTTAATTGAAATGTAAAGGCTCATGCTAAATAAACATGCAATAAAATATTTTATATCATTTACCCTAGCATATAATATTTTGCACTGAAAGATTTAGCCTAAAAACTCAGTAGCACGTCAAAAATATATTTGAATCTGTTATGTAATCTAGTGAATATTTTTTAACTATTTTACATTTGGGAATGTGTGATCGATGTACAAATAGGTACATATACTTTGCAACAGATATCGCTTATTCATTGTCATAAAACTGATGTATTCCATAATAAGTAACTGTTCCATATTAGGGCACTTTACTCTACTATTTAAAGGGTGATTCAGTTTGTCTGTCGCACCCCTATAAATTTGTTCTTTTAAGAGCATACAGTTAATAACTTGTCTAATTGTGTTTTATTCTTTTTTAACAAAAAATATTTATTTCGTGATTATTAAATTATAAATGGAGCTTTTGTCCATTTCTTTCAGTTAGTGCGTATTTAAGGGGTTTTAATTTATTGCTAGCAAAATTTCATCGAAAAATAATAAAACACAATTAGACAAGTTGGAAAGTGTCGATTACTACAGCTTTAGTGTTTTATTTAGTCAAATACAACGATTTTGTGAAAAATAGTAAATAACTTTTAAACTTATTTTTATCAATTTTTTTAATGTAAGTATGCTTATCTTTTTAACGCACTATCGGATTTAAATTTTAATGCTCTATCAGAATTAATAAAAAATAATAATGTTATTTCAAATTAAAAAAATGACTATCGCCAATCTAACACATTTTATTGTAGAAAAAACATTTAAATGTCATTCGATAGATTATTTTCCAAGATTTTCAATAATAAAAGGTTTATGGGGTTCTTCTTAAAATAACGAAGTTATAGGTGTGCGACAGTCAAACTCAATCACCCGGTATATAATATATAAACCGTAAAAAGGTTCAGTTCAATCGCTTCCGTTAATTGGCTAATTTAAATATGGGAGTTAACTTCACATTAGTCCTAAAATCGGCACACACATAAATATTAAATACTTTAAACGTCAGTCGTTTTTACCGAAAATATTTTGTTTACATAAATAATTATTAGTCAATAGTTTTATGTATTTTATTGTGAGGTTATGTTAGTATTGTAAACATTGAACGTGCGATTAGATATTATGTGCTACAAATATTATTCGTCAATTTAAAACACAAACTAACTTCTTATAGCCGAAATTATTGCAAATAATATGTTCTTAAACGTGCTATAACGTATTAATAAAAAATTAATTAAAGTTGTTAATATTTAAAAAAAGGCGTTTCACTTGCCAGTATAAATTGTCGATTTACAACTACATTTTATAGATAAGTTTGTACAATATTAACCTTCATTTGCGCCAAATTAAAATTTTTATTTTATTGTTTAACGCTTTTAGAGCAGCCTTTTAACGAAAATATAAGTTTAAGAGTGTCAGGATAAACAAGCAACGGTCACAATAAAACAATTGAAGTCGGTTATTGTTTTTTCTACGAAACGTTGATTTTTGTCTTAGATTTTGAAATTTTTTGAGTTATTTCAATTATTTTTGTAAATAAACATAAAATATCGGATCATTGTAAAGTTATAATTAAAACAAAATGAAAATCAAACAATTTAGTGTTGTATTTCACTAACAACTTCGGATAATAATAAGTAATATAATTTTTAATAGGTATGGTAAAAAAATGGTGAATTACAAAGTTATATGGTTTGGCTGGCTTTTGTGCATTCCTGGCTTAAATTCTGATCGAATTTGCCATCCAGGATGTAGCTGTATCAAAGAAAACGTCATATGTGCGGGACTAAAGTTTCCCAACATTACCAATATCAATGTAAACACATATTCTATAGACTTTACTGGAAATTATATTGAAATAATAGCATATGATGACTTCAGATACACAGCAATACGAAAACTTATCTTCAGAACAAATAACATCAACCACATAGACGAAGAAGCTTTTATGGCACTAACACGTCTTGAATATTTGGACCTTACTGACAACTTACTTGAAGAAATTCCTGATAATTTATTTGAAAATAATTCTTATTTAAAAATTGTTACACTGGCTAAAAACATGTTTGCTACAAAGACTCCAAAACTGAAATCCAAAAGTTTGGAAATGTTAAGTTTAGCAGATAACCAAATTAACGATTTTACGCAAGAACATTTAGATGGATTACCAAATTTAAGAAAACTAGATCTAAGCGCTAATCGACTTAAAATCGTAAATCCACAAATTTTTATACAACACAAACAGTTAAGGGTCGTAAAATTGGAATTCAATGAATGGGAGTGTAACTGTGATACACTCCACATCTTCAAGGAGTTGGTTCAAGCAAATCGAACAACTATTCACGTTCACGTTCACCTAATTCTTTGTAAGATTTCCTATGATTTTTTTTTGCAAATTTATTCAACCGTTATGTTCTAGGTGACCTACCTCACTGTAATAACTTCAACAACACTAAAAATCCTGAAGACTTAAAAAGCGATAGTACAATGTCATCAACAGGCTACGTTTTCAGTTACCAAAATTTTTACGTTTCCTTTTTTTCTACGTTATCATTGCTTTTAAATTTGAACAGGTGAAAAACATAAACTATTTATTAATTTTGCTAAAGACTCACTTAAAAACCATGTACTCAACTATATTGTACTTTGTAAATTAATAAATAATGTTTTACTACAAACCTTTTTGTGTATTACGTACGATTATGTTATTGTTAAGTGGTTTTTCTAACAAAAAGAAATAGGTAGTATGTATTGTGACGGACCGTACTGTAGTATATCGGTTGCTTTGGTGGGGGAGAGTACTTATGGCTCGTGATCGTCTTTCTAAGATGTATGGAACCTCAAACGTTGTTTTAGGTAATACACAGGTCTAGAGCAATTATTACACAGTAAAAAACAATAAAACACTAAAACTTTAGTCACAAACTCCTTTATTTTTCGATTAGCTGTAAATTTTTCTCCGTAGTTAGTTCTAAGCTGTAAACTAAAACGCAACTACCTATACCTATAATATTGTTAGCGTACGTGTGTCCACATCATAGATAAGATAAAATAGATACTACACTCCCTTACTATACTTTTGAACTAGATAGCACCATCTGCGCGGCTTGTGTTTCACTTAAATTGCACGCAAAAATTTATAGTAATCTGTAAATACGACCGAATTTGCTTGTTTAAATTATTCAAAAATTTATTACTTATGGATAAAATAAAATGACTAAGATGCATTTTAAAATATATTATATTTATTTATAAACAATACAAAATATTTTTTTTAGATTTTTGCGCTTACTATTATTTTTATTTCGAATAGTTACACATTTTTTTCAAAAATGCTCTTCATAATGGCAAGGAAAAGCTTGCCGAAACGTCGAGCATATGTAAATATTACGCGGATTTACTGAGAAAACCAAATAAAAAATAAAAAATATTTCTATACAGGGTGTCCCCGTTATCGGCGCAAATATTTTAAGTGGTAATAGAGAACCTTTTTGTACAAACTGCTTTATAACTTTAAACCATTGCCAGTAGACAAAAAATAATACAAACAATTTTGTAGAGTATTTCATTCTCCATTAAAAAGCTTTAGGTATTTGACGATAAAATTGATATTTTCGAAGTGCAGAAGTGTCACATAATCTAGTAAGTGTTGGTATCTGCTTAGCATCTGATTTTAGTAAAACGTTTTACTGGATTTTTTTTGTAGAAAAAGGTTCTCTATCACCACTTAAAATATTTGCGTCGATAACGGGAACACCCTGTATATTGTTGCAACTTCCTCATAAATTGAAACCATTGTTAAATATAATAACCTTTATTTAATATTGAAACATTTCCATTTAAAAACTAATTCATAACAATGTGTCCGTAATGATTTCTTAATTTGTCAATTTAAGGCTTCTTTAATTAAAATAGAATTAAATTTTTCCTTTATGAAAATAATACTATAATTGTTTATGAAAGCTCCTATTGTTTAGCGTATTAATTTTTGCACAACATTCCACAATTAACACGTGGAATATGGTGTGGTTTCCCAGCATCCTCTTTTCAAAAATTATAAATAGAACTTGACGCTTTTATCTTTAGTTTTAGTTTTAATTTTTTGAGTACGGTCTTTAGTATTGGTTCAGTTTACGTTTACACTAAATGAGTAATCTGCCCACCTTGTACAATTAAATAATAATCACTTACGAAAATTAACCAATTTTAAAAGTGTTCTTTCATAGAATAAAAGTGATTAAGGTATTAAAGTTCGTTGTGTGGAACCAGAACATCTAAAACTCCCAGTTTACGGAGTAACTGGTTATCAAAAGCTGCCCTGGTGTCAGGATAAATTCAATTCGCAATTGGTCAATTCCACAAGCTGAGAATATAAAATTTTGTTATCTCAAAAGTGAAAATTCAAATATATATATAACTTTCGATACAGAAGAAATAAAACTCTGGATTTACTAGAACGGTATCTTTATTTTTTTTTACGTTTTAATCCACCGTTTTGCTCATACGTCCATGAGCTTTTTCAGCGCTACAAACAAGATTACATATATTTTTTATTTTTACAATCCAATATCTGCATTACAAATTTACTTAAAAACAAATTCTTAAAACATGATACACTTAAATAAGTACAATTTAGTTACAGTAATACAATTAATCGTAGGTTATTTTAATAAAATGTTGCTTGTGACATCCTAGTTTTATAAAAAAAAGTTTTTTAAATTTATCATTTGCGTTTTACATTTGACGGATACATACAATATCAAAACACTTGGTGATTGTTTTGTTCTAAACTTATAGAAAATATTAAGATTTTTGTTAATGCAGGTCATTTTAGGCAGAGTTGAATTTGCCCCAAGGTTTTGTTGCACTTAAAAATTACATGCTTTTGTATGGCGGTATTACGACAAAATTTTATTTCCGAAGAAGCTTCGCTTATATTATAGTTTTGAATTTCCCTATTTTGGGACAACTAATTAGTTGAAAGCACACTTTAACGACATTATAAATAAGTTGGATGCATTTTGCGATTATTGTATTGTTAAATTTCATACGTTTAACGCTTATTTTAGTCATAAATGCAAACCTAACGTAAATGAAGCTTGCAGGGCAGTATCTAGAAGGATAAATGAATAATGGCATCACTTCGCAATTCGAAGATTTTAGTTTTACGACAACTGTTTGGAACGTAGCATGCCATAATATTATTTTAAGTATGGCAGTACACATTAAGTATTGGCCTGCCAAATGCAATTGTTAACGAAAATTCTACGACAATTAAATGACAAAATCAGTAACTATTACATTTTATTAAACTCCTGCACTCAGTGTTTCCAAATGCATTCAGTTTAAGTTAATATCCCTTTTGCTCGTATCTTGCTAATATAATATTCAGTGTGCACTTTATTGGCAATCATTTTGCAACGATATCATGGAATTCAGTGGTCGTGCATAGAAATTTCTGCAGATGTCTTGCTTTACGTTTGTGATCAATGTGCGATTAACCACTGACGTTGCTCATTTTAAACATCTGCTTCAATTTAGCATTTGCATGAAATAGTTGCAGCTGCAAACAAAATGTTGCTTTTATAGCGCTTTTTTAAGCTTTGATATGCAAACCAGATCGTACAAAATACTTTGCTTCCTAAGAAATTTATTAAATAAAAATTGTGGTTTAGACTTTTTGTTCTCCATGTCAAAAGGAAGCAGGAAGACGTTGCTTACGTAACAAATGGTGAAAAACCATAGGTTAATATTTTATCACAATTACAGTGATAAAGGCATATACGATGGGCGTATTTTTATGTATCCATAAAAATGAAATGTCAAAATGAAAATTGTCATCGTGTTAAATAAATTTGAAATGAATATCATCTCTTGAATTTGAAGAGTTCTCTACAATTTTCTCTAATCTGAAATGAGTGAAGTTAACCGCTAGCATCCAAGTGAACCACACCTTTGTAATTCCACCAGACGCTAAGCAAACCTTGGTTACGAATCTTCGGCGCTTTACCACAGGTTCTCCACGTTGGCCCCTACTTAACCACTGGTTTGATATACTGGGATTACGAAGGTAGATCCCCTTTTCGTCGCAGGTCACAATCCGCCGAAGCAACCGATGGTCGTGGGGGTTGCTGAATACTTCTCTACATACACTGACCCGACGTTCTGCTTGTTCCGGTGACGAATCATAGGGTATTTCTCTACAGGGTTTTTTAGATTTACCTAGCTTATGTGGGTGGCGACCTATTGTCCATCGCGAAGGCCCAAGTTCGTGCGATAAATTTTTTGTAGTTTTTGCTGGCGATCTCTCGACGGCTTGAAGTAGGACCCTCTGGTCTTCCATGGAGGGCCGCCCAGAACGAGATTGCTTTTGAAGGCTGGTAGCGCCGTTTTTGAATTTTATAAAACAATTTTGTGCAGTACGATTAGAGATTGTATCCTGGTCTTCCACATCACGTATATATAGTTCGTGCGGTATCAGCGGCGCTTCGCCCCAATTTCCAGTAGTGACGTAAAATTGCAAGAATTTCAACATTTGTTTCGGACATTTAAAGAACTTTAAACCACAAGTAATGAAGCAATTAAACTGACTCAAAAACGAAACTTGGAGATGCGCTTTTTAATTTGACATATATAACTTGTCAAACTTTTATCAATTGTTTAGCGTCCAAGATAAAAAAAAAATATTTTGCTTCTACCTAATGTCACTAAATGTTGCTTATATATTGTCGTCCGTTAGGTACTCTTAAGCAGTCCTTCATTAATATTTTAAGTTTAATTGGTAACCTGTAGCAATAACTATATTTCTTTTTTAAACAAGGATATTATGCCAACAAAATTGTCCCTATACGCAACATCAGGTTACCGGCACATATTTTATTATTATTTATTTGTTGTGATTTGAGGAAGTCAGCATTTCTCTGTGCTTTTGTGTCATAGTATCTGTAAAAAAAAATCGGTACGCATTTGCAATTTTTCCACATATTGCTTAACGGTTGACTGAACGTAAAACATCGCTTCGAATACGGTTCCAATTTGCTTACTAGCCCCAGCCTAATTTAGAAGAAGTTATAAAACAACCCTAATTAACTTCGAATCGATACCGATTGGGCGGTTGAGGGTCAAAATAAAAATAGGTTCGGTGTGGAAGGACAGGGATTTGCGCATGTTAAGTTGGTGTCCTGAATATCTATAACGGAAGTGTTTTATAGATTTTTTAAGATTGTTAACATACGCTACGCTACTCTAAGCAGGGGTGGCGGGCTCTGTGTCGCACATATTTTGCTGCGAAATCCAATTATCTCTATCCTCCATACATTCGCTTTATAAGTTCATATAAGCAAATTAAATACGGTCGGATCTTAATATAGGGCGAATTAAACTAAATGAGTATTCTGCTTCCTACGAAATTAGATTATTATATTAAATTATGAGAATTTCGTAATTTTATAACTTAACATTGTTGCACTAAATAAAATCTTACTTTTTACTTAAATGCAATTACGTACAGACAAAAATTGTTGGCTTTAAAAATGAAACAAAATCGATCACTAAATGTATCACAACGTATCGGTGCATTTAATAACGGATACCGATTTGGAGCGCTACTAGAAAACTCGTTGCGTACAAATGCAAACATTTATTTGACTTCAACAAACTTGGGGAGATGCAAAACTAACGGGTTTCACAGACATACTTCCTGTTTATTTTTTGTAATGTGTCTCATATTTGACACTTACGAAAACAGACCAGTGTGAATAGAAAACAAACAAAAGCATTGATGAAAAAAAAAAAAATAAGACTGTAACTGTGTACTTATTTCATTTAGAAAAATCTTTTGGGGTATTATTATAAAACAGTGCAAACACAACTTTCCAATCCTCTAATATTAAAAAAAACAACAAGGCACAATAGGATTAGGTATAAATATATTGATAATATTTTTAACCTTCAACACATTTTCACCCAGTTATTTTGTAAATATTTTTTATTTATGTTATAATAGAAACAAAATATAACGACGAATTAAAATAGTAATGATTTGCATGCTCTATTTGTAAAACACATTTTGGCTACATTTTAGGTGCTTAAACTTTATTTAAAATTTTATTTAATAATGCAGTTCAATGTAAAAAAGTTTACAATACAATAAATACATTAATAGAGAAAACCTTAGACAACTGGAACAAAACAAATGCTACTGGTTTTTTTTTTTTTTTGTAAGAACAATAAATTTTTATGTGCAAATAATAGTTTCAATTAGTTCTTTTACTAACGTTATAATCTCCATAAATTGATTGTTTTGTAGTTTTTAAAAGATTTTTATTAACAAAGTTACACAAATTTAAAGTTCAAAAGCAATAAAGCAAGTTTTATTAAAATTTATTAGTTTTTACACAAAGGTAAATTATTTTTAAATTAACAGAAACAAATTTTGCCACTTTTTTAAAATTTGTAACCAATTTGTTAACCTGTTAGAAAATAAAATATTTTTAAAAAACGATTCTTGCGTTTAGCATTTTCTCAACAACACGTCTTAAATTTTTTATTTCGACTTTTATATTAAGCATCAAAGCAAACGCGTAGCATAGAATATCACAAAGAAAAGCTGATCAAAAGTCTTTATATCGAACTGTGCTAGAGTTGGATTGTAAAAACCTTTTTACATTGGAATAAAACAGAAAACCTTTTAAGTTAACTTCAACTTTAGCTAACTCTTGTGTAATCCAAGCTTTTAATATAAGTTTAAAATATTGTTGGATGCGAAAAGAGAATGCTTCTTATTTGAAAAATAAACGACAACCAACTTTTATGCGAATAGTTTGGGCAATAAAATAGCAACTTTTCGGTACCAATACAACATTTTAATATGTTGTGCGATCCTTATCTATCTAATATTAATTTTTCCTGTTAGAGATTTGGATATAATTAGACGGTCACGATATGTTGTCGCTAGAATCTGATCAAGGCTGTGTTAATTGCATCAAAAACTTCAAAAACTAAATGTGACAGGTGTCGCTGGCCATTTCCTTCGGAAAAAATAGGGAAAAAGCTGAAAAGTTGAGTAATAAAAGTAATTTTTGCGATCGCGTTGGCCATGAAACCGCCAGAGATAAATCAAAATTCTTCTATTTACCAATGCGCGCATCCTTTGCTAGTAGAATTGTGCACAGTTTTTGAAAAAATCTCAAACGGTTCCGGAGCAAAACGCGAAAAACAAGGCGCTTGTAAAAATGGTTTCCCCTATGTTAAACGTTTGTGGAAGTCGCATAGAATTAGTTATAACAAATATACGTACCACAACTTCTCAAATAATACAGTTTTTGCAGGGGTTTCGTTTTTGACGTTTTTCTCCGTAACCGTTTAGTGGCACGTATAACTCCTCAAAACATTAAGTTTTGATGTTTTTGATGCAATAAACACAGCCTTTATCAGATTCTAGCGACAGCATATCGTGACCTCCTCTGTTAAGATAACTGCTTTGTGTGAGCAATAAATATGCTTACTGTTGATTTAAATTTTAAAGTTAGATATCGATTGGAGTTTTTTTTTGAATAAACCTTTAAATACAACGATTTTTGTGAAATTGGTTTAAAAATAAACTTTGGGACGAATGTTTAACACTTGCTATATAAAGAAAAAGTGTGTGCTGATTCAATTACATTGTTTTTCCTCAAAATTAACAAATTAATAAAAAAAACTTGGCTTGCCTTTGAATGCAGAGAATTTAATTAGTGATTCGAGCTGATGATTGTGTAATTATGGACTGAAAAGTACTTGTGTAAACAAATAATTAAATTTAATTTAAAATTACGTAAACAAACATCACTCGAATTTCTGTTTAACGATGAAATACGAATTCAGGTGGCCTCAAACAAAATTATTTCAGGCCAAGAGATAGCTTTTGATTTAATGGTTGTTTAATTTTTTTTAAATTGGAAATCCTGTTATACCTTACAGTTGGCAATTATTTTTTTTAATTCTTCCTGAAAGCTTCAAAAAGTTTCACAAATTTAATATTTTATAAAAATCAGCAGTTTGATATGTTTGATAAGTAAGAAGGAAATATCAAAAGAAACGAAGACGCGAGTTTTTAATGCAGTGTACGTACCCATCCTCACGTACAGTTTAGAAACTTGGACAGTAACTCAAAAACAAAAACAAAGAATACAGGTACAGGAAATGAGATTTTTGAGAAGAACAGAGGGATGTAGACTGATCGATAAAATCAGTAACGAAAAAATCCGAAATAAGCTAGGAGTAACAGATATTAAGAAAAAGCTGGAGACGAATCAATTAAGATGGTTGGGACATTTACTACGCATGCCAGAAAGTAGATACGCGAAAATAGGATGGAAAATGCAGATAGAGGGAAAAAGAACTAGAGGAAGGCCAAGAATAAAATGGGAAAAAGAAGTGAGGAAGAGACTAGAAGGAAAAGGAGTCAGCTGGAGAGATGTGCCCCAATCAGCTAACCATAGGCAGGAGTGGAGAAAGATAATACAGTAATAGAAAAGCATACCTCGACACCGAAAGGTACAAGAGGAAACGATTAAGAAGAAGAAGAAAAATCAGCAGTACAACTACTAAAGTATTGAAATGCAAACCCTAAAATATCTCTAAACATATACTCTGTTTACTTTTATTATACATTAAAGTAGGCTGTGTTTTAGTTTTGTCATGTAGTCATTTCCATAAGTCAATATGACATTTTAGTAAGATTCAAAAGCTTTGTCACAAATTAAAAATGCCAAAATTATATGAAGAAAAATTTAAGAAAAGTATTGTAAAATGTTATAAAGAACATAAAAAAGATAATCCAGATTTTATACAAATGACCTTAATTTATTTCAAATTGTCAAATATATTTAGAGTACAGTATTATATTAAATTTTGGCTATATGAACTATTGTAAAATAATATTTTAGGTTGGTAAAAGTTGTATCATAAAAATTTCAAGTCAAGGACACGACAATTTAGAAAATGTTTAACTTAGTTGGCAATATAATTCAAAAAATTAATATTTGTCTGTACGAAATTTATTCAGTGAGGCAAAAAATGTTTAGAATTCAGAGGTGGGCCTTTAACTTTGTATAAAATTTTGAAATCAATGAGGTATAAATATAGTAAAGTCGATGGTAGAGAAATTTTAAGTGAGCAAAAACATGTTGCAGCTAAAGTTAATGTAGTGATAATGTCAAATTTGTGCACCTGGACGAAACTTAAATTTATCAAAATGAATCTCAAAATTGTCAGTGGGTACAGAGAGCAGATTTTAAATATTTAGGATCGCTTGGTTGAGAAAAAAATGGAAATTATAACACCTAAAACGACGAATTGCAAAATACATTACAGTATTTGTCATCTTATTTTGATGTAAATATTTAATAAAAATCCTTAAATATTTTCCAAATTATTGGCAACGTTGTTTTGTAAATGATTAAAATTATAACCTAATATGCTTAAAGTGACAATGTCAAAATACATACAGAGTGGAATCTGTCACCCTAACATAGCCAACTTTAATGTATTATGTAATAAAAATAAACAGATCATAGAACAATAGACTTATTACCACTTTTATAATAAATGATTGTTGTCTTGAACAAATACAGACTTTGGCCGACAACCGTTAAAGCTGCATGTGTGGGTATGTCTTTTTAAACTCTCGCGAGTTGATAATAAATGGCGCGCAGCAATTAGGGAAACTTCCTGTTTCTGAATGCCAGCTGACTAAAAAACAAAACAGACAATTAAACATTCTAAAAGCTTCCGTGCCACATAGCTGAAGTCAAAGTCAAATACACAAGGATTAAAACCGCCTTAGGAAAGAAAAACACAAAGATTTGAATAATTAGGATAATAGGATTAAATTTTTAATTATGATGTGCTGAGTTTGCGAAACGCTCAAATTTAATTTTGAAGGTAGAAACATTGCTTCAGGAAAATATTTTGATGAAGGTCGTTATAATTTTGCTGATTTTCATTTTGGATGATCAACACACTTAGTCAATTTCCTATTGGGAAACTGCATGAGGGAGATATATTATATATTTAGTAGCTGTTTGATTGAGATGTATGGAACTTATTATCTCAGAGCCGCTTGCGAAAAAATCGCTGTTTCCTATACGTCTGGGAAAATCATATGACGCATTGCACAGTCAGTGTTATATTAAGAAAGTGAATAAAAATAAGGTAAATATAATGTAACTAACATGGATAAACTTTACTTCAAAACGACATAGTCGCCTAACAATATTTGCGTTTGACAAAAATCTAATGATTCAGTTTCTTTAGTATTTCATGGTTACGTTACGGATAAGGTGGAATTGCATAAACTACAATTTAAAATTGTTTTACGGTTTGAGGTTGTATAAAGTAATTAGAAATATTTTTTTAAGCAACTGTAACCCAAATTTATTATATTTTTTAAATCAGGATTCAACCCTGAGTTCAGGCCACAAAGGGGATGTCCCTCAATATAAGATATAGAGATTTAGTTAAACTACCAAAAAGTTACATATACTAAAGTGGAATTTGGAGCGATATTAAGATGTTTTAAATAAACCATTGTTGAATCGAGGAAAGCAAAAAATTTAGTTTGTTATTAGTTATTTTGTTAATTATCTTTTTTAAAAATAAAAATGTGAATTTTCATTTGTTTGGATAACTTCATACGCCAAATACAGGGTGTCCCAATTATACCGCCAAAAAGTAGGTGCATATTCCTGAGTGAAACTGATGACCATTTCTCAAAAATTTTGTTATCCGAAAGTGCTTCCTTTCACAGTTAGAGACCTCCAAAGTTGTAAGAAAAAAAAATCAAAAAATCGAATACGTCCTAGCCGTTTAAGCTAGAGCTATCAAACTTGGCCGAAATGTTTGGGTGTTTCCCATTGACTTTGTGGGATAATTAGAAAGAAAACACGTAATTGGAAATATGATTTATAGTCAGGTCATCCACTAATCATCTTCAGAATTTTTTTCTCTGGTATAAAATTGAAAATGTCATTCATCCATAAGAAAGTACGACTTAAGAGGAAAAAATTCGTCCCTCTTTGTTTTTTGCTGTAAACGTAGCTGTTTTCGAGAAAATAAGCGCTAAAGATGCATCGACAAACTCTGTTTATACACCTCAAATATTTTTTACTAAACTTAGTTGGCTAATGGCATGCTTAAAAAGAAATCTGAAGATGGTAAGCGGATGACCTGACTATAAATCATACTTCCAATTACGTGTTTTCTTTTTAATTGTCCCACAAAGTCAATGGGAAACACCTAAACATTTCGGCCAAGTTTGATAGCTCTAGCTTAAACGGCTAGGACGTATTCGATTTTTTGTTTTTTTTTTCTTGCAACTTTGGAGGTCTCTTTGAAAGGAAGCATTTTCGGATAACAAAATATTTGAGAAATGGTCATCATTTTCACTTAGGATTATGCACCTACTTTTTGGCGGTGTATAATTGGGACACCCTGTATAGAATGCTTATTTGCGAAGACATGCCAGTCAACATTTGATTTTCTTGTGATCCAATATTGGGTATTTACTGGATTAAATAGCATTTGTTATTTCCTTTCTAACGATATATTTATTCTAAATGAATTTTAAAAAGATTTACTTATTTTAGAAAAACGAAATGAGCAAATAATAATAACCTTTCCAATCTACTTTAAATATCTAAAAAAAACCATCAAGGTTGAGAGATAAGATGCTTTGTTTTTTTTATTAAAAAATTGCACCGTTTATGGCCAACTATTTTAAAAAGTTTTTGTTAGCATAGGTCTATTTATTAATTTAAAAAATCACAAGCTATGCATTATTGAAAAGTTAGGACGTCTATTTTTATACCTAACTGTAAGTGCTCTATTAAAAAATGCATATTTTATAACTAACTGTTAAAAAATGCATAACACCATCTAATTTTGCGTTAATAGCTACGCGCTATTACCTATAGGAAAACTAAGACTTTTTCCTAAAACTGAAGGTTTTTCGTAAAATTTTATATTTTGTTTCTACCAAATTACCTATGCACTTTTTGGTTCAATAGAAATGTAGAATAAAGTTCGACGTAGTTGCCTGAATTGATTTATTTCAAATATCTGAGTCCATTTTCAAATAAAAAATTAGGAGGCGTTACTTTTGAAAACGAAAGCGTATTTCTTCATACATTAAGGAACGGGGCTATCCAACAAATTAGGGGGTAAATAATTAATGATTTGATTTGATCGACTTGTCCTTGTAGGAATCGACTCCAGGATGTTAAGAAACAGACCTTCGATTCGACGAAACACCCTGTTATTAGCGTTTGGCTTCGCAGGTAATGTGTGTCCGATAAAAAAGCCATAACGCGAATCTGAAAACGCAGTTTGATTGTGAATTTAATGGAAAATGTCTGTGTGCCGTAATTATTTCTCTATTATTGCAACCGCAATTGCAATCGAAGTTTTTATTGAAAATATCGTAACCGCGGCAGGATTTTCACGAGCTTAATTGCAGCTATTGAAATTGCGTTCGATTTTACATTAGCGATGCATTTTGTTGGTTGTTAATTTTATGTTCTAAACAGTTTTATTTAAAATTCTTGACGGCCTTCATTTTAGCTTTACATCGATATAAAATACTACAGGTTTTTATGCGGCTTTGTTACTAAAAAAAATCGATTTTCTTAATTTTTCAAGGTCTTAAGTCTTTATTTAAAAAATTCTCCTGAAGTCGTTTTTCGAAGCACAGAGATGTAATTTGGTAAGGACATGCAGAAAACATTGCTCTATTAGCTCGATACGAAAAAGTTTGAATCACGCATACAGGGTGTTCATAAATAGGTGGCAACTTTCCAGATTTTCAAAAGCTCGTAATTCAATTTTTTCAAATGCAAACCCCTGTATTTTCTTATGTCATCGAATTCGTCTTTAAAGAGAGCTTCAATTTTTGTTAAGTAGGGGAGACCGGGGATAAAAGTAAAATTTTTTTGTTTTTATTTAATTTCTCATAGATTATTACAAATTTTTTACATCCAAATTGGTTTAATGATAGATTGGACATTTGTCTTGTTTCCAAGATATTTATTTCGTGTGTTTCGTAAAGCAACTGTTAGAAAAAAAAAATTTTCATTAGTAAGACAGCTGTTACTTTCAACCTCAACGTTGGGGCTAAAAGTAACAATGATTGGGGTAAGTTGTAACGGCAAAATAATTTACACAGCTCATAAGTAGTGGGTAAAAATATATTAGTATTCATCAACAAAATTAATATTTTATTCAAAGATACACATTAGCAAAATGAAAAAATAAAAAAAAATATCTTTGGTACAATACAAAATGATAAGTGAACAGTATGGCATACCAGGTAAGGGCGGTCCCAAATTATTAAATTTACACTAGATCATAATAACTGTTTGTTTTATTTTAAAAAAATCTAACCGCCCTTTAAACTGACCGTCATTCATTAAATCAGTAAAAGAGGGTCAGGTTAAGTTGAGTTGGTTAAAGCTTTGTTTATATTAAGTTATAATCATTAAGGTAATAGAATAAAAACAATGGCGGCTGGTAGGAAAACCAAAAGTACCAGATCTTACCAATTTACATAGGTTTTATAATTTAAAATGCTTTTTAAGAAATGATTCATCATTAAACCGATATTATATACTGAGTTTTATAATTTAATAATTTGGGACTGCAGTTACCAGGTTTGCCAAGATTATAAGTACCTACATATTTAAAAATGTGAATCAAAAAGATACAACAAACTGGAAAATTATTCCGACAACTCTTGTATATTCTCATCTACGAAGAAAGCCACCAATTATGTGCTAAGAGTGAACATTTGCAAGTGAAAACATTGATTGGGGTTGGTTGTAACACTTTGTTACTTTTGACCCCAAGTGTACACAAAAAAATTTCAGGGAATCCACAATTAACCACGATTCTAACGTCAAATTGTATTGCATCCACCAACAGCCAACTAAATTTAGTACAAAATAATATAGGTACTTTTTTGTTCCTATTTTAGAGATCGCCTAAAAGTTACTCGACGGATGAGACAACGCAGTAACTTTTAGGCGGAAAATAGTGACTCTGGCTGGCAAAAAGTTAACCTCTATGACAGATGAAAACTAGCAATGTAGGTAGGGAGCTGGATGTAACTTAACATTGCAAAAGCGTTTAGGGCGATATAAAACAAAAATTAAAGAAACTATAGGCACTGTTACAACCTACCCGTGTTACTTTTATCCCCGGTCTCCCCTATGTTCTATACCCATACTTTTCGAGATATTCAACTTTTTTTTCTCTAATCGTTATTAAAGCAAATAGGATGCCGTGGAAATCGTAAAAACTGACTGTTCACTTCACTAACATCAAAAACTTGTCATTTATTTTTTGAATTATAGCATTTCCATAATTAATTTTACTTTACAAGAGCAAATTGATATAGAATTGCTTGAGAGAAGGCGAAAGAAATCCTTTGCTGGCGGCAAGGATTTACGCACATTTGGATTAATATGCACTTATAGGCTAACTAGTTTATTCAATTTCATATAGCAATGATTTTTTTATGTTCTATTATTTTATTTACAGAATTTATTTAATGTTTTTTTTTGTGGTTCCAACAAATAATTTGTCTTTCATTTTCCATTTTTCTTCGCGCTTTCTTTAAGGTTTAGAAACACTAGTAAAGTTCATAACAATAATAAAATTGATTTGGTTGCCAATTTATTTATTGCTTATAAGTGAATCCACAAGGCTAAGTATCTACCTACTATTAGTAATAAAATACACGAAACGGTGAATAAACCATGTCAATTTGCTCTTGTAAAGTGAAATTAATTGTGGAAATTCTATAATTCAAGACAGTATTGACAAGGTTAGTGAAGTGAACAGTCAGCTTTTTCGATTTCCACGGCATCCTATTTGCTTTAATAATGATTACAAGAAAAATGTCGAATATCTCGAAAAGTATGAGTTTTGGGTATAGGACATACTTAACAAAAAATGAAGCTCTCTTAAAGACGAATTCGACGACCTAAGAAAATAGAGGGGTTTGTATTTGAAAAAATTGAATTACGAGCTTTTGAAAATCTGGAAAGTTGCCACCTATTTATGAACACCCTGTATGCGTGATTCAAACTTTTTCGTATCGAGCTAATAGAGCAATGTTTTCTGCATGTCCTTACCAAATTACAACTCTGTGCTTTGAAAAATGACTTAAGGAGAATTTTTTAAATAAACACTTAAAACCTTGAAACATTTTGAAAATTATTTTTTTTTAGTGACAAGGCAGCATAAAAACCTATAGTATTTTATATCGATGTAAAGCTTAAATGAAGGCGGCCAAGAATATTAAATAAAAAATGGGGTGTTGTATTTGAAATATAAAAGTTGCTATTGGTTCCAGGGAGGTACATTTAAAAATTTTTTTATCGTGTTGGGAAGAAAAAACTGTATGGAATACCGTTTGAATCAACTTTCAATCTCAAACCGTTTAGCCACAATCGACCGATCCGTCCTGTATAAAACTGATTTTTGTCAAACTTTTCGAGAAGCATCGATACATCGTTTCGATCCCACATAACCCCTTAACGGTTTTCGTAATGTAAATTAGATCAAAAGGAGCTTACAATGTTAATAATAATTCTGTTCTCAACGAGTCTCTCAAATGACCCCAGAGAAACAAGAAATATGGTACATTTTCAACTTAACCCATAATTTAATTCCGCGTATATATCTCAATGAAACAACTTTGGTTAAACTTAATTAAATAACTCCATGTCAGAGAAGTTGGGGCTATACAATATTACTTTTGCGCATCCAATCGTAGTAAGTAAATGAAGCTAACCACGTTGTCATTCAATTGTCTCTTGGCAAGAAGAACGAATCTCGAGAAGTTTCCTTAATCTTCTTGTTCCTTGATGGAAACTTTTCAAGTCTTAATTGTTTAATAATGCTAAAAATAATTACTATCGTTGACTGTATCAGAAACTTTCTAGTGAATACCAACTTTTGTGTGACATGTGTCTTCCAGTGGGATGAAATTTGTCCTAAATAATTCTCAGTTTGTTCCATTATTATTACAAGTGTAGACCGAAAAAAAGTACTTAACTAATGCAGTAAAATTAAAAGTAGCGTTTCTTAACCTTTATAAAAACTTGCATTTAATTGATTGTCATAACATGTTTCAAAAAACATGAAGCGTCGCCTTCATCCAGGCAATCAATAACTCTAGTTACACCACTGACCCTAAAAACGTGGGAGTATTATCATTATATCTTGTTGTTGATCCGATTTCATGGCTTAACCTTAGGAAAGACACGAGATATTGTCGATATAATTTTGTATTCTTCCATTTCTCTTTTCATCTCGGTTCATCCTGTTAGTACAAACATGTTTACTGTTTACGCGAAACGGTAATGCGCCTACTTTATGGAAACGCAATAGCGTTATGATTTTGTTTTCGCGTTTCTCGAGGATTATTATCGAAACACATGAAGTCTCGTCCGAGACTGTGGCAATTTTCACGTGACAAAATAAATCGCAAATGTAAACATCCACACCTCGGGGCGACAGGACAATGAAGTATCTTACGGACTGCGCTTGCACTTCCTTCGTGCAATTTTTACTTCAAAAGTCTTTAATAATAAAAGGCTCTTTAATACAAAATAAGTACGTGGGTGCGAAGAAAAGTATAACAGTAGGAAAACATCACAACTTTAATGACAGCGCTGCAGTTTGATAGTTTTTACGAAACAGTATTCATATTTTAATGTTTATAAGAATTGTAAATACTTTTAAATTTAGAATATCATTATTTACTATTTTCAAATAGAACCGTACAAAGTTCTACAACAAAAAGTAGATCTATTTATCTAACTATCTATATAGGGTGTGTAAAAATTGGCGGAAGCGCTACACGTGGCGATGTTCTTCATAAAATTCTAAGTCGAAAATCCTAATACGAAAATGTTGTAGGTACCATGCTTGCTGTGTCTGCAAGAGGTCCTCAAAGTTTTGACATTAAGTCCTTTAATAAGCGTTATTATTTAATACTTGCAAATGAAAAAGCTGCAATTTGGAATAAAAATAAATTTCGAATAGTATTTTTTCCTAGATATTGTGTTCTTCTTTTCAAAAATTGGTGTTGAAAATATGTAAATCACTGATTTGAATGAAAATAATACATATGGCAACATTGTCATTAGCTGTCATCTCTCTTTTTCTCGTAATTATTTCTAGTTTGTGTTAGACGATACCTAAAAGTTTGCAGCTATGTTTACGAACTGAAGACTTTCAGTTCGAACAAAAATTGTAAATACCTAAGTAAAAATTGCTGTTAAAAAAATGTCCAAACGCAAATCAATGTGTGCAATGTTGCCAAGTGTTTGTTTCTTTAAATGGTTCCTGAGGCCATAGGAAGTATGGTACAACATTTTTATATCAAGATTTTCGACTTAAAATTTTACGAAGAACATGGTCACGTGTAGCGCTTCCGCCAATTTATACACACCCTGTATAATGGTAATAATAATAATAATAATAATAATGTAATTTATCTAGCGACTTGCTAATTTTGTTTACATTTTATAACTTACGTATATATTTATATATAAATTAAAACTTTCCCTTAATAGGTATAACTACCGAGCTTAATTCTAAATCTTACATTATTAGTTTTATTTTTAAGTTTGCTGGTTAGATCGTTATAAAATTTTAGTCCTTTATTAAATAGAGAATTTTGAGTGTAATTTAAAGTCTTCACAGTTCCTAGTTGGATAAATATGATTATCAGAGTTTTGGGTTATATATTTTAACAAACAATTTGGAAGCAGGTTATTTATAATCTTAAAAATGAAAATAATCATATTAAAAATTATCAGTTGTTTAATACTAAGCTACTGTAGAGAATCTAGCATTAGAGTAATTTTGGTGTATCTGGAACAGTCTAAAATCATTCTCATAGCCCTATTTTGCAATTTTTGGAGCCAGTCTAAATCATTATTGTTTGCCAGAAATAAAATATTAGAGCAGTATTCGAAATGGGGTGCTATGATATTTTTGTATATCAAAATTTTAGTAAGGACTGGAAGTTTACTACTTAATATTCCAAGTAAACCTATTTTTTTGGATTTTTTTAAAACTATACAGGGTGTGTAAAAATTGGCTGAAGCGCTACACGGGGCAATGTTCTTCGTAAAATTCTACTTAGACTTGGAATTTTACGAAAAACATCGTCACGTGTAGCGCTTCCGCCAATTTATACACACCCTGTATAGTCAGTATTACTTTTAAAACCAAGCTTTTCGTCTATTATTATCCCTATATATTTAATATCAACAACTCTATTTGTTTCTACATCATCCAATTCTATAAGTTGCTGATTAAGCACATTCTTATTGTTTATCACCAAGTATTTAGTTTGTTTTGTTGACATTTATATTCGGTTTGTTGACCTTTAACCACGCTGCGACTATACGTAGGTCAGTGTTTCATTTACTTACCATGCTGCGAACGTTATTTCCACAAATAAATATAAGACTATCATCTGCAAATAAATTTATGACGCAGTTTTTGACATTTGCTTCAATGTTATCCATGTACAGTATGAACAACAAAGGCCCAAGTAAACTACATTGAGGAACACCTAAATTATTCATTATCCTATATGAGGTTTCATTTTTAAATTTTGTAGTTTAATACCGAGATGTTAAATAATCTGCAAACCATTTGTTTTTTTTCCCTCTGACTCCGTACGTTTCAAGTTGTATTAATGAGAGTCGTCTGTCAACAGTTTCGAAAGCTCTTTTTAGATCTGAAAATACTGCTACGATAATATTGTTGTTTTCAATTTCCTCTCTGCAGGCCTGTCGTTTCCTAGTTTCGATTTTGGCCTATCTTTCCCATCGTCTACACTTAAGTCTCTTGTAGCCATTACTTCTTGCACTTCATGACCCCCTTTTCTTCTTGGTCGGCCTGTCTTTGTATATAGAGGCACCAACTGCCTTATTTTGTTGGACCATATGTCTTCATTGGTTTTTTAGATATCTTTGTTTCTCTATTTCTTTGTTCTTGTTTAACAGCAGCATCGTCGCCAGTAGTTCATCTCCATCGTCTTAAACCTCGACTTATCCGACTGACGTATTTTCCATAATTCTGATCCGTTTGTACACTTTCGACTATTGTTTTTTAGATTTTAATCCTTGTCACATTCGGTATGAAACTTTGGTATCAAATTAGAGGACATTATCTTCGTTTTACATTTTATTTAACTAAATAGGTATAGCTTAGATCAGTGTACTCGCGAACAGACAAGAGTGTTGCGGTACAGATTTTTCTTTGGTAAAAATACCATTAACTGTCTTAATTAAACTTCTATAACTTTTATCGATAATTATGTTTAAAACCTAAAAGATATTTTATACTAATTGAAATTCGTTGTCCTGTACTATTTGGGATTAAACAAAGGATATCTGGATGTCTGGATGTGTCGATAACTTTATTTTCTCCACATGAATTTGAACAGTATTTCATTTGTCGGCGTAAACATGGTATTTTTCAGTTTCTTGGGGTCGAGATTGCACCAAATAATAGAATCGTGTTTTATCAATCTGACACATATAAAAGAACGTGTCAGCTGACCCATGTACGCCCCAAAAACAGATGTAAGACAGCCGTCGATTAGATTTTCGGTGAGGTTGCAGGCATCATTTCGTACGCCGTTAAAACAAGCCGTAATCGGTTTAACTATTTAAGCTGGCCTTGGTGGGGTTAAGATGTAGTAACAACGAACTTCGCTATCAGTAGACTTGTAGCAAAGTAAATTAAATTCGTTCCCTGATGTATTACGTCATTTACCGATGCTTGTTTTATATGTTTCTTCAACTTTTACCGGCAAATCGAAATCCATAGCTTTCTATTAAAGTTTTTTTCTTGTATTCCTCCCAACAGAAATGAATTACATTTACAATACTGATTAACGTTTTATCGGCTGTATAAAATATACCATTGCAATTATTGTTTTAATGACTGAATTAATTTTCATAAACGATTGTTCGTACAAGAAACTTTTCCATTTCGATTTGCGGGACTCGATTCTCCCGTTACAACTATGACAGGTTATTATAGAAATTCCCCGTACTGGATTGAAACACTTTAAAAGTTGAATTAGGATTGGGTTTGGAAACATAAAGTTCTCCGTATTTAACCTTTGCAGGCCCAAAGTAATTATAAAACTTTGGTTTCTAAAACGGTTTCAGACTAGATCCTCTTTGTTGTCATCTCATTTGGTTCGAAGTCTGAGACACAAATGATGTTTAGATGTGTGTGCTCCTTCGTTGGTCTTTGTATAATGTAATTTTGAATTTCAAAATTAAAGAGAGTTGCATTATCTGAGGATTAGGCTGAATAAATTGCAAATGAAAAACACTCCAAATACTTTTAAAGATATTATTTTCATATCTTCAAAGTAATTCTCTTCGGCGATAATACATTTCGCCATATTTACTTTCCACTCGTTAAAAGCTTCCAACCAATAATTGTTCTCTTAACTTGAAAAAATTGTGAGCAACAGTATCAATCTTCTCCTTAGACAAGAATTTTCTGCTCCGCAAATTTCAGTCCACAAAATAACCTAAAGTCGCACAAGGCTAAGTCAGGTAAGCACGTTGGATGCTCTATAACCAAAAACTGGAGCGTTGAAGCTGCCGTATGAGAAGGTGCATCCATTTGAACAATAATCCCTTTTTCTGGAAATGTACTGAATATTTCTGTCATCCAGCTTAATTGCATTGACTAGGTCCGTACTTCTGAAATATTTTTTAAAATTATTTCCTTGGAGGTGACTCACTTTCGGGTTCCTGAACTGCGACCTATTGGTCTATTGTACCATCTGGTTATAGCCCTTTATCGACGTCCTGTGGTTTAAAACAACTCTAGGATTTTCGTTAAGGGTGTGTTTCTTAACTCTTCTGGGTTCCTTCTTTCCATCCCTAAGAGACTACGCCGATAGGTTGTGAGTCCTTCACACTAGCATAGTACGTGAAGAGTTTTTTTCCTTATTCACCACGTCCTTTGCATTTATCGGTCTCTGAGAGCTCTCTTATGTAGAAATGTTTGTTTAACCGACAGTGTCCTGTGATGAGTCCTGTGGTTGCTCTGATGTCTACTCTGCTCATCCTGAGTATTTCTTCTGTCTTTGTCTTAGACATTTGACAGGATAACCTAGAATGGACTTGTCCTGCTTCTTTCTTCCAGTGAGCATTATACCCCTGTATGAATATGTCATTCAGACATCGCTTGGCTATTCCGTAGGGTGTGCTAACTACTGGTTCTGGTCCGAAGAAGGGTGTGTCCTTGCCAATTTTGGCTAGGCGATCTGCCTTCTCGTTCCCTGGTATATTGGCAGGCCCTGCACACCATTCCATTTCAACATTATTTCTGCTCCTGAAGGAAACTGCATACAACATTACTTCCTTTAATTGCTTGTTGAATTTTGGTTACTCTCTTGGCGATTTATCTAAAAAAATTCAGCTTGACTTTCATAGTTAAACAGTAGTACAAACGTATATCAATGTAACTATTACAAATTTTAGTGCATATTCCGAAGGGACATCTTGGTGAACCTTTGATAACATGCCAGACTTATTGATGTAACGTTTCGAAAATATTTCTTCAGTTTAGAAACGATAAAGCAGTGCGCGTATAATTTTTTTTTAAACCGGTGTTCGTCGAATACAACGCTTACTATGCCATAGTCAAAATAGGATTTTACGCCAAACACTTGCTGCTTCTTCCACTGAATCCTAAGCCGTATGCAAATACGACCTCCTGTGCCGGATGGCCGGAATAAGTTAGCGAATTCTTAGTTAATCCGGACCAATCCAAATAGGTCAGCAACCCTAATAGATATTGGCATAGTGCAAAGCTTCTATACATTTGCAAATTGCCTTTAGTTAATTATTTGATTAGCTTTCCCGTACCGTATTATGGTGCCCAAATTGAATGTGCCATTGATTTATATTAGTAAATAATCGTAAAGGGGATGGATTATTCCATTCTCTTTCGTAACAAAACCATGACGTTATGCCTATAATGCTAATTTCCGTAAGATAATAACATTTTTGGCATGTTTTCTGATGCAGTGCGTACAATATTTTCAAGGATGATCCGATATCGTTCGCCAGTGACTATCACTACATTACCATTGTCATTTTCGAAGAAGAACAGTCCGATGATTTCCTGTTTAGTTAATCCGCACCAAACCGTGTACTTTAGAGGGTGCAATTCATAATAACTTTGGGCTATTTAATTATAATATCGTTTCTTAAAACCCTTTCACTGTCGCGTAATTTTTGTATGCACAGGCTGTCTGTGTCGGGTTTTTTGTTTTTAAAAGAAAAATTCTGGTGGATGCGCCGGGTTAAAAATAAAGCTAATTGTAAAACAAATTATTTATTATCTCTGTAATAAAGGGAGTTACAAAAAAGTTTTTATCACAAAAGTTGTTGGAATTCATTAGATCTATAACCTACAATTATTTTAAATGTATAGAGTATTTAGTTTTCGAGAATCAATATGCAACTCAAATTATTTATTATCTCTTTTATTAGGGTAGTTACAAAAAAGTTTTGTTTCACAAAAACTGTTGAAAATCATGAGTTACATAATCTTATTATACATTTGATAAATCTTAATAGAATAAACTGCGTAAAACTTTTCTACAAATCACGGTGGCTTTGAAAACCCAGCGACAATTTTTTTTCGATTGTTTTGTCTTTGACCGTATGAATTTTTAAATGTTTTTTGTAATTAAATATTTAAAAGAATGTGTTTTTTTTTGCAAATATTTTTTTACAAATAGCTTAATTTTTAACGTTACGAATCCACCAAAATAATAACTCTAGATATATTAATTTGAGACGACAACATGCTTTATATTTTTTTATGGCAATTGATTTATCTACAAGAAAACGTTAAAATATACAGGGTGTTCTATTTGAAATGGTAAAGTTGCATATTGATTCTCGAAAACTAAATACTTTGTGCATTTAAAAATAATTGTAGGTTATATAGCTAATAAATTCCAACAACTTTTGTGAAAAAAACTTTGTTGTTACTCCCCTAATAACAAAGATATTAAATAATTTGTCTCACAATTAGCTTATTTTTTAACCCGGCGCATTCACCAGAATTCTTAATTCTAAGGGGTAGAATAACATATATTTACGAAATTTACAGTGAAAGGGTTAAAACGTTAACACTTCTCAGTGCTTTAACGAAGGAAAGAATATTTTAAGTTTTTCTGATTATGGTTCAATAGTTTTGGTGAATGAATTTTTTAACCTTTACCTAACTGTAATGTTTTGATTTGTCATGCAAGATGGACCATTTAAACAAAAATAATCTGCAGCTTGGCCTCCTAAACTGAAAATAATCCAACAAGTTTCCCATTTTCGTCGTTCATGGTCTTGCTAATGCGAGTTCAAGCTCCATATTATTTAGGTTAACGCCGAACGGATTAAAGCGCAGTTCAGCAAGTTTATATCTGTGTTATAAACTAACTCGTTGTCGAATGTTAATTAAGTTCCATTAGAAACTACCTTAGCACCTTAGCTTCAACTGCATTTACCTAATAAACCGTGTTAAGTTGCTGCACTAGAGTAATCCTTTGTTGTGTGCAGACAGCTTGGCGAAATTTAATAAGCTTCAACATCGGGGAAGAAAGTGGTTTTGACATAAGTTTCTGTTTATGATTTTAGTGCTGTTATGGTAATTGGGGCGTCACATAACTGAAATAATATCACACAATTCACTAAATGTTTTTAACACCATGTGGAAAGACGTCAATAGGGGTTCTGTTTACTGTTACATGTAAGCTCGTAGCGTGCTTATGTCATCAGAGTTGCTTATTATTTATATTATGTAAAAGATTGCAAATGTACTGACAGTTTAAATTTTTTTTGTGGAGTTTGCTTCAGACAGATTTCTGGAAATAAACAACGCCTAACATTTTATTTTAGACAAAAAATAAAGTTATGTAAGGATAAATTTCAAACTCTTCGCGCAGATGGTTCAAAGGGATTTTGAAAACTTGCTATTAGTTAAATTAAAGAAACTGCGTTCCGCGGATTTGAGCGTCTCCGTGGAGGGACTAAAAGGTTTCTGAAAACTTTTAACCCTGGTTTCATTACTCGGTATATTTTTTTTATTTGGTCTTGAAAGGGCAAAAAAAACAACGGGCTACAAAAAAAATACAATAAGTTGCAGTCGTTCAAAAAATACCCTTTTCATACAAAGATTTTTTTGTATTATTTTTTAATTTGTTGCAATTTATGTTTTAATACCTGGTTCAACGTTAACTTAAATAATAGTTCTTTTCGTTCCATAAATTTTATGTAGTGACTTAAAAACAAACATCAACCAGCACTAATTATGCTGCGTTCATAATATTAGGTGTCTTTGAAATTTTAAAGTTTGGAGATGGTTACAAAAGCATTTACTATGTGTCTCCTATTTTAAATTCTTAGTACATAGTCTTTTTAAGTGTCATTCAAAAAATAATTAATATTTTATTTAAGTAATGTTAGGATCCATAGTCTTCGACTAATATATAAGTATAGTTCATTTCAAGATATTATGCGGTTTTATGGTACCGTATCTTTAAATACTTAAGCAGCTTACACCACAGCCCCTCCTACACTAATGAGGACTTGATTATTGGCACGGTGTTAGTAGGACAGAACCGAATTCAAGGAATATTTTATCCACAATAACTTGTTTGTATTATTTGAGTTTCCCTGTGACAATGTACTTAACATCTCTATAATTTACAATAAAGTAATTTATTATAAATACGGTCCTGATGTTATTGCCTTGTTGATGTAAACAGAAAGTGTGAACAGGTCAATTCTAAGAAGTATCCTCCCTAAGCTGATTATAACTAGTTCTATTCCTAGTATAATAAAGACGTTAAGATCTAAGAGCCACCTATTGACGTCTTCTAGCTTTTTTAACATTAAGGGCACTTTATTCGTGTGCTCTAACATAAGCACTGACTGACTTTTTAATACACTGTTAATGTCACATTACACCAACTCAAAGGGTTTTTTTTACCTCCTAAGTCTTCTTACTATGTTCGTGTTATCGTGAAATTGGATAGCCTCGATATTCACATGCTCACAAACTCCACTCCATGGTCCCTATAAAAATCGTCATTTCTAATGTACCAGGGTGCTTCTACAATGTTCCTTATGCCCGGTTTCTCCGACACATCTCAAGATCGAACTTATATAAGCCCGCCTTATATTTAAGACCGTCTCAAGTTACCAATGCGTTGCACAGAAAACATATTCCGGAATCTGTTAGACATCTCAGCTAAGTTAGAACTCGGTTTGGCAACGTTGCAAGAAGTCGGCACATTTTAGCGGCAGCTTGAAATGGCTAATTTTCATTGGCCATTTACATCACAGCTGTTAAAACGGCTCCCTGTGACATCTTGTTGTTGCTATCAGCTGTTAGTCACATATAAAGTTACAGTTCGGTGTTTATTATTTTATTTTGTGTTGAAATGGCGGAAAAAAGAGAATAAATTATACCATGGAGGAAAAACAATTATTAGTTAGCTTGGTGTAAGAAAATAAATAAATAGATTATGTATACAGGGTGTTTGAAATTCGAGTTTAAGCATGGGGTTCTCGCTTATTATAATAGCTAGAGTATAGGTTTAAATTTGGCAAAGTTGCTAAATTTGGTGCTTATTAATAATCCAAAGAGAAATTGGAAATATCTCAAACGGTGTCCGAGAAAATTAGGAAAAACTGGAAAATACGATTTTTGAAAATCGTTTATAACTCCTTTGGAGTATGAAATATTTCAAATGTGTAAAAACATTGCCGAAGCAACTTTTTAAGCCGAATCGGATGGTAGTCACAAATTTTTCTTAGATCGATTCGTTTTTGTTTTATGACAACCAACTTTGTTTTTGCTTATGGGCGCAAGTTTTGCTATTTACATTATCAAATAGCATTTATTTTTCTAAATCCATTGATGTATCACACATGGTATTTTACTTTTTCTTTTATTGTCAAATTTCAAAAAATATGTTTTAAACAATAACCATTATAAATCAGGTTGGCCGGTCATTGTAGTTTATGTTGTTTCCATGACAACCGATCAACAATCTAAAAGTTTTAAAGGCCTGTTAGTCGTAAAAATGAACTTTAATAACGAAGAAAAACGCGATATGCTGCCCATCAGAAAAAACAAAGTTGGTTGTCTAAAACAAAAACGAATCGACCTAGGAAAAATTTGTGACCACCATCCGATTCGGCTTAAAAAGTTGCTTGGGCAACTTTTTTACACATTTAAAATATTTCAAACTCCAAAGGAGTTATAAGCGATTTTTAAAAATCGTATTTTCCAGTTTTTCCTAATTTTCTCGGATACTGTTTGAGATATTTCCAATTTCTCTTTGGATTATTAATGAGCACCAAATTTAGCAACTTTGCCAAATTTAAACCTATACTCTAGCTATTATAATACGCGAGATCCCCATGCTTAAACTCGAATTTCAAACACCCTGTATACTCCAATTGAGGCTCGATTTGATCTAAGATCACAATAACTGTCTCTTTTGTGAGGCGAAAACGCATAAAAAAACGATCGTATTCGAAATCCGTAAATGGATTTGCGCGAACAAATCGCCTTCGAGGAATTACAGGGTCGTACAAGTCATCATCTGCATCATCTATCATATTTATAAAGTCAATATCCATATTTAAACTTAAACCACAATTTAAACAAACATTTAACTACAAACAAAGCAAATACAAGATACTTTTAGGTTATGTACTCCAGCTCAAGTTCTAGTAAACAGCGACTCAAGATGTGAGCTCAGCTCAAGTCGAATATGTTCTTAAAATTGCTTGGTGCAACACTTTATACCGTTAAGGCGAACTTAAGATTCAGCTAGATCTTAAGATGTGTCGGAGAAACCGGGCATTAATACTTTTTCTTTTAAAGTTTGGATTATTATGTTGCTCTTTTTGGTACAACCCCAGAGCTGAATACCATACGTCCACACTGGTTTTAATATCTGGTTGTATAAAAGCTTATTATGCACTGCCAGAGCAAAGTTTCTTTCCAATGGTCAATACATTTTTCGATATCTAATACCCAACCCACCTCCTCTCTTTTCTTTCTGGCATGAGTTTGTCAAGGAAGTTTTGTGTGAAGTGTTAAGCCAAGGTATTTGGCTGTGTTGGTGTAGGGTATTATCTGACCATTCATGTTTACCGGAGTGTGTTCTATTCGTTTGTTGGTTATAGTCAATATGGACTGACTTGGTTTCGCTAAGTTGTACTCTCCACCTTTTTGTTCAGCTTTGAAATGTATTGATGGCAGCTAGCAGCTTGTTTGGTGTTTCTTCATTGCTTTCGCCGACAGCTAGGTTGGCAGCATCGTCAGCAAAAGTAGCTATCGTGTTGTTTCCTAGTTCTGGGATTGCACAAGTAAAGAGTAGATAGAAGACTGGGCCGAAGACACAACCATTAGACACTCCAGCTTTCATTTCTTTAATTAACGAGTACGCATTTTTTTGCTTTATGATAAAATATCTCTTTCATAAATAGTACATCAGAATTTATGTGTGTTGTTTGAGAAGGACATATTTAAGTTTGTAATGTAGTGCTTTGTACCAGGGTTGAGCAGATTTAAATCAATTGATTTAAATCATGATTTAAATCATGATTTAAATCAAGTGATTTTTTTAAAAAAATCATTGATTTAAATCACGATTTAAATCAAGTGAAAAAAAAACATCAATTTAAATCACTTATTATATGAGTAGGTAATAAAACATTTATAACAAAACAAAATTTTATTTTCTCAAATAAAAAAAACATTAGGTATATGGTATTTATGTATATAAGTATTTAAAAAAAAAAACAACAGTTCTTATATGTATATACGTATTAAATACATACTTATACGTAACGTAACGAAACGTAATTCATTTAAAATAATATATAATAATATACATTTATAAATTTTTGGTATTGTAATTTTGGAATAAAAATACCAGTTTTGCAGCCTTTTCAGTTCCCAGTTTATTTCTTATTGTCGAATGGACCAATCCAAATGTTGAAAAAATTCTTTCAACTGAGGCCGAAGAAGTTACACTGCACATTAGTTGTGTTAATATTGGCAACACTTTATTAATATCAGAAACATCTTTTTGTGATTTCCACCACTGGATTGGAGTAACATTATTAATAATTTCCTCACTAAACATAACAGATTTAAATGGATCAGATTTAGCTTCAAATTTTATTATTATGGGTAATAAACCACTGTGTGGGTAACTTTCTGCTGCTACTTTTAAAGCTGCGTCTTTTTCATTATATTTTAAAGAAAATTTTGTTTTTCTAGGGTCTAATAAATAAGCCAAAAAATGGTACGGTGTCAAAGCTTGAGCATATCGTTTTTGAAATGCAGCCATTTGTTTAATATTTAATGTAATAGTATCATCAAAAACAGCCTCAAGTTCTTTCCATGCTTCTACAGCATCAGCTAAAAATGCATCTGTTCTTTGTAATTTTTTCTAAAGTTACGGAAATTGGTTTTATTATTTTTAAAAAATCTTCTGCCGATCGTTTCAGTTTAATGTTAGACACCTTTTGGAATATTAAAGAATCAATTTGGTCTTTGTTCTCTTCACAAATTTGTAACAATTTCTGCCATTCTTGTGTAAATATTTCCAAGCAATCTGCAAGAGTATTCCATCTTACGTCTTGAGGCAATATTAACGCCTTACCTCCGGCAGCTTTATATTTAGCACTTGCCAAATGATTATTACGGAAATACTTAACAACATGCACAACATTTTCTTTAATATCGCGTATCTGCAAGTCCTGGAAAAGTAAATTTAGAATGTGTTCTGAACATCCATAGGTTATCACATTTACATCGGTTACTTCATTTTTAATGTTTTCTCTCATTTTGCTCATATTAGCTGCATTATCTGTAACGAAACTTGAAACTGCACAATTATATTGAGTTTTGCACTTATTTATTAAACTGATTGCTATACTTGTTAAATAATCGGCTGTATGTGCATGTCCTGATGTATCTATACTTTCAAGGAGGAAGGTTGATCCATAATCTGTTGTTACAGTAGCGCAAATTATCGGTTCGTTATGTACATTTGACCAACCATCTAAGGAAAGGCAAACCGAACTATTTGTTAATTTTGCAAGACATTTTTCTTTTTCTTCCATGTACACTTCATTTAATAATGTTGAAGATACAGCGAACCTAGAAGGTGGTGAATAACCTGGCCGTAACATTTCGATTGCTTTTATCACTTCTGGTTGTTCGATACATCTGAAACTACTATTTGTCGCGTAAATAGCTTTTGCGATTTGTCTATCAAGATTTTTCTTTAACTCGTTAGAAGTACGCACTACAAATGATTTCATTAATAATTTTTCAGTCATTTCTTTTTTTTTTTTAGCAGGTGGTGAGCTTATATTTGTATTTGTATCCATTCTAGACGTACTAGGTTGTGGATCAAAAAACTCTTTCGGTTGACTTGTTTCTATGGTGGTAGGATTAGAATCTGTGTCAGTATCTTCTGTATTACATTCAGTAACTTCATTCATAATCATATGCATTTGTTTCTTCTGACATTTTTCACGGTGTGCTTTTAATCTTTGTACCAGACCTTGTATTTCTTCTTTGCAATATTTACAAACTGCTCTGCTCCCAGCTTTCCCTTTCAATTTGTTTGATTTTTCTATAAAATGTTGTCCCTTTTCCTTCCTGACATTATGTTGCGTTTATTTATGTGATGTGTACACGTTTGCTAACTAAAATGAACTGAATAACAGAATCTGGGATACCCTTACATACAAAACTGCATTTGCATGTTTAGACAAGTATTTTCAGGCATAGAATTCGATCACAGGTCACATATAGTTGATGATGAATAGCAAGCATGGTTTTGTAGATCATATACTACACTTTGAAATATAAATATAATCATACTGTTTATTGCTTGTTAAGACAGACTTAATTATATATAACATCACTATTTAGCACTGATTTTTTTCGAAATTTTTATTCATTATATTTAATTTTTTATTTTAACAAAAATTCTCCAATGAATTAAATATATTGGTTATTAAATATATTAGCACAAAACAGAAATAGCATGCAAATATGAACATTTGATTTAATTTTTAAAAAATCTGATTTAAATCAAAAAAATCTGATTTAAATCAAATAAATCGATTTTTTTGATTTTTTTAAAAAAATCATGATTTTTATCAACCCTGCTTTGTACCAAATTCTATCAAATGCTTGTGCATCAACTAGAACTACTGCGAAACAAATGTAATTCTCTTCTAATAATCTTTGAATAACATTAGCTATTTTATGGACTTCTTTAATAACAGAGTGTTTATATTTGAATCCAAGTTGGTGATTGCGGAACAGATGTTTTTCTTTTAATGATGGGTTGTTTTATCTTCAGAAGCAGATTTTGAAGAGTTTAGATATGATAGGGAACAGTGAAGTTGGTCCATAGAATGTGGCTTTGTAAAAAAAAATTAAATAGCTATACAAACAGAAGTTATTAAACATTTTTAATTTAAAATATGCAGCTACAATTTTAACTTCTAACTAATTACAAACTGCTGGACATGTTTAGAGTATTCTGAAATATTTTAAAACGCTTTTAATGTAATAGAGCTTTATGTGAATAAAATACTTTAAATTGCGGTTGAGCTGGCATCACATAGAAACAATTATTGCTTATTAATATCATCAAACGGATTTAATTAATTTGGTTTTTCTGTCAATACGTGAATGAGTATCGGATTTTAATCTGGCCCGGCTGAAAATGTGAGTAATATTTCACTACAAATTTAGTGAGGTAACAATGGCGTATACTGCCGTTGTAAAAACTTTACTGCTAGATAGGTGTATTGGTTTTTTAACGATTTCCCTGTTTTATGTGAAAATCTGTTTTCCCATTTTGTTGCTGTCCTTAACTTGTGCACGTCACGTGTATGGATAGCGAGCCATCACGAAATTATCAGGAATTAATTGGGAGACATTGAGATGTCCTTTAGTTTAGGCTGTTTAAAGTTACTGAATTGTAGTGATATTTTGTACAAACAAAAACAAAAAATAAAGGTGGGTAATAGGTATATTAAGTGTTGCAGCAAATCAAGATTTTTAGCTGTCAGAACTTAACTAACCGAGCTCCGTGGCTGGTTGGTACGCAACCTTCCGAGTTAATCGGGAGGTCGTGGGTTCGAATCCCACGGCCGTCTGTCATCGTAGAGGTTTCAGGTGGTTTCCTCTACCTACTATAGGCAAATGCTGTGACAGTACTTCCACCTACCCTCTACCCTTACCCAACCTTTCCTTGTTCCCCGCCCCCTCCTCCCGGACGCTAATGGCCCTAGCAGTCGAAGCGTCCTTAAACACTCAATTAAAAAAAAAAAAAAAAAAGAACTTAACTAGCAACTATTGAAAGAAAAAGCAATTTTATGTTATATCATGAAGCCAGGAATAGCAATTCCTTAGCATAACATTCTTGGGTTGCTCGTGATTGCCCATAACTCTTATATTAAAAGCTATTAGTTTAATTCGATGATAAAAGAGTCTTAACAATGTCGAGAAATTTACATACTCTTGCTATTAAATTAATCTAGTTAGCTCTTGATGTTTATGCAAAAACAAATCCATTAAATTATAACAACTTTTAGCCAATTTTAACCAATCCTGTATACATTATAGTTTTCTTGATAGCTTTAACAAGAAATTATCTCTAAGCACGCTGGATATAAAAATTATGAATCTGTTATCCCAGCATTGCACAAATCTTGAAAAATAATTCGCTGTAATAACCACTTTTCATTGTGGTTTTCATCGCTCAAAGAAGTCTTTCATCTTCTCGATGCACTTTTATCGTTTTAATTGTAGTTTAAAAAGCCCGGAGAGATCTCTTTGCAACAGCTTGTTCGAACCAATAACGAACAATTTACTTGTCCAGATAAGAATCGCGAACGCGCTGAAATTTTTAAAGGAAATGAGATTTGCCGGGTTTGTAATAGTTTAACCACTTAATCGTTAGATTACTTGATTGGAAATCTCTGACATGTGTAGAAGATTCTCAGTAGTATTATAAAAAGTGCATTGAAAATTATCGATAATTCTTTGTAATAGGCCCGAATGCAAGTTGAGCTGAAAAAAAAACACGAGTGCACGAAGTGCATTAGCGGTTTTTTCTGATTCAACTAGCATGGGTGAAGATTTGTCAACTATTATAGATTATTTGCAATGCTAGAGTTATATTTTGTCAGAAAATTTCCTTCACCTAACCTACCTGTCAAATTAAAGGTATTATGTCAAATTTTACAAGTACTATCAGAGTGGTGCGTCAGGGGTGTGGTTTAATCTTTATTAAAGTAACGCTACTGGTCGCCTAAATTCGTCAAAAAATTATCAAGACCAAAATATTTAATTCTCTCTCCAAATTTATATTTTCGACCAATCACAAACTCAGATTTCTTAGAAACGACCAATAAACGCATGAAAATCTGTTAATTGCGAAAAGGATATTTATTATCAGTGTATGATTATGTTTATTGGTCGATTCTAGGAAAACTGAGTTTCTTATTGGTTGAAAATATAAATTTGACAGGAGGATCAACATCTGACAGGGGAATGTAAAACTATTACCGTGTAATAGTGCTCCTATTGGTAGTCTCTAGAAGATTTAAGATTGGCGATTGGTTGAAAACGCAAATTTGACAGTTTGAAGGAATTTTCAGTTATGTTTTGTAGCGCGATGTTTTCGTCTTTAGCTCTGACAAGATGAGTGACTTTTTTTTTCTGTTTTTGGAAATTCTTCTGTAACAAATTTAAATCAAAAAGCATTATCTGGAGATGGGATTAACTTTACGTACTACAAAGTTGTTGCGTTTTTCTTTTTTGTGGACATTTACTTGCGTTTGCTGTCACTTAAACCGACGTTTCGTCCTTAGTAGCACGAGACATCTTTACGTATTTCATTCGTTGAATTGTTGCTGACAACATCACCTGCAAAAGATGGAAATCTCACAACGTGTGTCAACCGAAAATCAAAAACGTTAACAAGAAGCAATAGTTGTAAAGTATTTGGTTTTATTTTTTACCAATTAACATTTGATCATCGGTGTAAGTAAGATGTCGCCAAAAATGATATAGCTCGCGTGCGGCATAGCGTTTTTATCTTTGTTGTCTACATTTGTTATATGTATCTTGCTCGGGGACCCTACTATGTAGCGCCATCCGCGATTATGAATGTTTGTTTGCACTTCACTGCAACATTAAGGTTTTGTTTTTTATGTATTGTAAACATCAGCTTTAAATTTTGTTGGCCATGACCTCATTTTCTTCAAGTTATTTTTTTTTTTAAAGAACTAGGTATCTAAATTGCGCATATTTGGCTTTGATGTAAATTCAGACATAAAAATAGGAAACAAAAAGCAGCATGTTCAGTAATGATTCTGTCTTAGTAATTAAAAATGTTGGTGTCGTTTTGATGAAAATATCAAGTATCTACTTCCAATTGAAAATTGTGATTGCTTCTTCTTCAGGTTTGATTACTGAATCTTTCGAAGGATTTTGTAGTCAAGTTTGTTTCAGAAACGCCATTGAAATACTGTCTTTTGTATTCGAAACAGTGAAAATGGTATTGATTGTTGCAGTGGGGATTAAAATGTTTGCAGGAAGTTAAATTAACACGTCTTTTCCACAATAAGCATGTTCAGCAATCGAATGTCGTTGAAATAAGGACGCACAAAAACTGTTGATGCTTTGTGGCAGTTAAAATTTCAGTGTGAATTACTTACTGAAGTATGTTACTATTAAGAATATTTACGATCGGGAAAGAGTGACAAATGTTTTCAGTTTATTGTCCCAGAAAAAATGCATTTTAAAGGTTTTTTTTAACCTAACCTGACCTATTTTTTCTTACTTACCATTATTTACAAAATTAAGAGTAGGAAACTTTCTAAAGAACTACCGCCAAATGTCAAAGTGACAGTGTTGGCAACCCTATTAATACGATGAAACCCAAATTATTCGAATATTTAGATTATAAAAATTTCGTATGTATTAATATACAGGGTGTGTATAAATGGCGGAAGCGCTACACGTGGTGATGTTCTTCGTAAAATTCTAAGTCAAAAATCTTAATACGAAAATGTTGTACCATGCTTGCTGTGTCTGCAAGAGGTCCTCAAAGTTTTGACATTCAGTCCTTTAACAAGCGTTATTATGTAATATTTTTAAATGAAAAAGCTGCGATTTGGAATAAAAATAAACTCTGTTTTTCTTGTAATTATTTCTAGTTTGTGTTAGACGATACCTAAAGGTTTGCAGCTATGTTTACGAACTGAAGACTTTCAGTTCGAACAAATATTATAAATATCTAAGTAAAAATTGCTGATAAAAAAATGTCCAAACGCAAATCCATGAATGCATTGTTGCCAAATTTTTGTTTCTTTAAATGGTTCCTGAGGCCATAGGAGGTATGGTACAACATTTTTGTATTAAGGTTTTCGACTTAGAATTTTACGAAGAATATCGTCACGTGTAGCGCTTCTGCCAATTTATACACACCCTATATAAATTAGCATAGTTCGCCTTTAAATAAAAACAAAGTTGGTCTGATTATTTTGTACTTTTCGTAATAACTGTCAGATATAAAATGTTTGTGATGAATTTTAAATTCCATTTATATTTTTGTTTGTGTTTCTTGACAATCGTTGGGTCCCCGCTAAATTGTAAATGACGATATGATCGTTATGGACGACATAATTTAGACTAGCGAATCACCACATTAAATTTGTTAAATTGTTAAACATATTTAACCTATAACCAAATATAATTTGTGTATTTAATTTATTATAACACCCATCAGGTGCAAAAACACAACTAGTTTTTCACACCAGTCAAATGACGTGATTATTACGCGCCCTTTTGTTGTCCAATTAAAAGGTCCACACACACCGGCGCGATTTCGCCACCAAGGTTACTTATTATCGTGACCGCGCCCGCGACTGCGTCGAAATCGCGCCGGTGTGAGTTGACCTTAAGTGTATATTATTTATTGATGATCCAATTAACAATTAAGAAAAAGAGAATATCTGTACCGTTACTGGTGCTACACGTAATTGCAAGTATTAGCAATGAAGTTGTTAATACATAACGTATGTGGAGAAAAGTGAAACTCACTTATATCAAGTGAGATATTTTACTGCCGTGCAAGTCTTCCCGGCATAGACGGTAAGTTCGCGTTTGTGTTCAATGAATAATAATTAAATAGTGATAAAAACGGTTTTAGAAATTATTTATTTCGTTTTCGTTCTTGATCTTATAAAAATAATAATTTCGTTGTTGATCTTATAAAAATTTCTGTTAATTTCGTTTAAAGTCGTTCCTTTCTCAGTCCCTGATAGAATGTGGAACAGAGTATTCTGTAATGTACTGTAAACTAATACAATGAGCAAATTGCTAATACATATTGTTGTCCTTTAAAATAAACAATTCAGTTTCGCCCTATTGTGTTGTTTATATTTTTGACCAAAAGCAGTGACAAAAAAATAGATGTTGTTGCTATTTCACGTTTACAGCATCATATTTGAATAGTGGAACTACAATTTGTTTATTTTTGGGGATGTTTTTCATTAACAATATTATCCTAACACGACATCTTTTGTGTAATATACTAAAACGTTTAATAAAAACAAGTAGGGTTTATTGAGTCATGACATTTCATTAAAAGCATGAAGGAATGGTGAAAATATGTTGGTAAAACGATAAAAACCCGTTTTCGATTTAACCGCCAACAGAGTCGTCAAGTGTAAAAATTCCCTTGTATCCTGGTATCGGTCTCTGTGTGAAACAAGGCGGTTTTAAACAGAAAAAATATGTTTCTGTTTACGACTCCCGGAATTCAACCTTTGGCATTTTTACGATTTTGTAGACAGTTACCAGGCGAACCAGGGATTAAAAAATAATTCCTTTTTCCGTTTAACGACTTCTGGGATTTCAACAGGTATCCTAATACAATTTTCCCGGTGCAATGTGTTTTTTCCAAATGATGAGGGAACATTATGTTAAAACGTTTATTTTTTCCTTTTTCAACCAGTCAATCTCTATATCTATTGTTGGAACCTTCATCAACGCCAGATGTTGAAATGTGAAAATTTGCACAAATTTCATAGGGTGTGATTTCGGTCCCTCAAGAGAAGGATCTAAAAACCGGAATGGCGCGATACTTTATCCTAAACTGCTGACTTTATTTCTA
This sequence comes from Elmis aenea, assembly GCA_947652605.1. Taxonomy (NCBI): domain Eukaryota; kingdom Metazoa; phylum Arthropoda; class Insecta; order Coleoptera; family Elmidae; genus Elmis; species Elmis aenea. Next base: position 8,375,942 of record OX393579.1, read on the forward strand.
ATATCTTAAAAAGGGCTATCCACTGCAACTGGAAAAGAAAACGAGGAAGCATTCACTTTTTCACCAAGCCCATATTTTCATTTTACATCAAATTTTGTAAAACGTATCAACGTAGTAGTGGTAGTCTTTATTTGTTCTGAATATCCAAAAAGGCGTAGAACATGTCACAATAATGATAATACACATATACGCATATATACAACACAAAATTATATTTACTTTAAAGAGTTTTTAAAGTAAGCGTCATTAAGATATTCACTAACTCCATAGTAAGCTTTAGAGATTAGGACATTTCTTAATCTTTTCTTTAAGTCGGGTGCTCGGGTGTGGGTAAATTTTTTATACTCTCAGGTGATGTGTTAAATTTGTTATATATTGCAATAATTATAGAGGCAACATTTTTTTGAAGATAAGTATATTTGAAGCAATCGGGCTTTAGATTTTTTTTACGTGGGGTATTGACTGCATGGTTTCTTATATTCACTTCGAACAGATCAAAATTATTTCTTACGAAAAGGATGGCTTCGAGAATGAATAGGCCGTAAAAAGTTAATATTTGTTTGTCACGAAAAGTGTCTTTACAGTGATCTCGGTAGTCTATACCAAAGAGTTCTTATACATCGCTTTTGTATAATAAACAGGCGTTCAGAGTCACTAGCGTTACCCCAAAAAAATTACAGCATAGCGTACCTAGATTCTATGCATGGTATGCAGTTTGTACTGACCAATTTTTTTAGGTTTTTTAGTGCGAAAGGATACCGTGACAGGCTTTGTAACAGGCGTTCGATGTGGTATGACCAGTCCAGTCTAGAGTCAATACATAAACCAAGAAATTGTATTTTATTAACAACATTTATAGTTGTGGAATTATTTTGAAGTTTTAAGTCGGAGGTTATTTTACTGAAAATTTTATTACTAGAGTTTTATTGACGTTTAAGGTTAAATTGTTTAATGAGAACCAATGTTGGAGTTGGCCTAAGCAGTCAAAGAGTTTTTGTTTGCAATGTTTGGAATTCGAGTCACTAATAATAGCAGATGTGTCATCGGCAAATTGTATAAGGGAAGTTTTGGCAAAATCTGGAAGATCATTAGTGTACAGTATGCATAAGTGTGGGCCTAAGATTTATCCTTGCGGGACTCCTTTTTTAATTTTCTTCTTGTTAGATTTTAGAAATCTACCTGACTTTTCCGGCAACTTATTGGTTTCTTTCCGAGAGATAAGATGTTATAAGGTTATGGGCGGTCCCTCGTATACCATAGTGTTATAAATTCGTTAGCAGTATCTCGTGAACACTATCGAAAGCTTCTGATAGATCAACACACATGACCACGGTGTTCGTTTTTATTGAGGGATTGAAGTACATTTCGGATTGCCATGTAAATAGCGCGGGTAGTTGTTTTGCTTTTTCTGAATCCATTTTGAGCGTTGTTTATTATGCCAAAGTGTTCTACGTAATTTTCAATTCTGTTGTAGATTATTTTTTCAAATATCTTGTTAATGTTTGTGAGTATGACTATGGGCCTGTAGTTCCCTATAGCACTTATATACATCCCCTTTTTTTTTTGATTGGTTTGATTCACGCACATTTTAGTTTGTTTGGAAATATGCGATTTTTTAATGTGAGGCTTATTATGTGACTCAAAGGTCCAGATATTAAGTCGGCATATTTTAAGAGAATAGTTGGGATTTCATCTTCTGCTGTTGATTTTGTGTTTATAGGTGACATGATTTATAGACTTCATCGTAATTATTAAATAATCGTAATAATTAAATGCAAGGTTTTAGAACTTCTTTTCAAATCAGATAATTTTCGTGTGTGCAGAATAAATACGTCGATGTAGCGATTTTGCGAGTTCGTCGAGTAGATACGTAATTTTCGTGTTTGTATAGAAATAAGTAGACTCTTAGAACCTTCTTAATACGATTGCTCTTTATTTTCGTTACGAGAACTCCGTAATTGCCACTTTCAGAAGGTTGAGGTCATAAAATGAATTGGTTCGATCAAATGGGGTAGTAATCCGTTGTGTATTAAGTTATCGACAGCTTTATTCGTATGCATCAGTTGGTCACGCATGGTAATTTATGAGTCATTACGTTTATGTTCCGAGGACATTTGTCATGAAATGGTAAAAGGACACAGATTTTTCAATCAGAGGGTATTTATTGTCCTGGTCGGTCTAGAATCGGAACTAAAAAATTATTGATTGCTGAAAATCATCTAAAAATAAATTTGTATATCGCTTCTTTTATAAAGCTTTTCATTTTGATTTGTTATTAGTTATTCAACATTCAACATTGTAAAATTTGAGACTTACCACCAATAGTTAGCTTTGACATTTTAAAAAATTATATTGAAATTTAGTGGTACTTATTTTAATATTTGGTAATTTAACAAAACTAATATTTTAAAAATAAGAGAATGCAAGACATCATTAAATAATAATATTTGATTTTAAATCGCTATGTTGGATTCAGACACAAACCCCACAGTCGACCAAGTCCATCGAATAATGTCTAAAGATTAGACTGACAGCTCAGTTTTTAAAACATTAAAATATGTTCTTTTTGTGCCATTTCGTTGACTTTTTTTTTCATTAGGCTTCCCAATATGATGAGCTTTTATATGTATGTGATTTTAATGTGGTTTGTCTCAAAAAAAGACATATCTTGGTTAAATTTTAGTTAAATTTTAAATAATATAAAATATAACTATTGACCAAGTATACAGGGTGATTGATTGAGACCGGGCATTAAAAATATATGAAGAATGAAAAAGGGTACGGATCTGAAATTTTGGTTATGACCATAATGGCATCTGATCTGTTTAATGAAAATATTTTCAATATGGCGACACTTCCGGAAATACCGGAAGTTGACGTCTACTTTCTTATTTCAAATACAATGGTCTATTTTTTATTGCGTATTTGGATTTAAAACGTTATTTTAGAGGGACTTTTATTAGCATTCTCTATACCTAAGTGCAGCCATTTTTGAGATTTTTGGACTTTTTTGAAAATTTTTCGATTTTCATCGTAATGCTTAATATTATCTACCGCCACCATTTTTAAAGCGAAATCGCTCAAATTTAGATTATGCATAGAAGAAAGCTTGGAGTTCATGCTGGAATTTTTGAAATCGATGCATTACTTACAGGGTGTCCAAAATTTAATTTTATTTTAATACAACTTCAGACCACTATAACTAATTTTTTTTTAAATACAATGCCCAATATTTTTTTTCATTTTCTAATATAAAATTCAATTCTGCAGCAATCCTTATTAGCATTCCCTATACCTATCTGCAATAATTTTCGAGTTATTAAGGGTTTTTGATAAAGTTAAGAACAAATTGTAACATTTTTAAATAGCAAGCCTTGGAATTGACAACAAATGCCAATATTGATAACTGTCAAAAACTTGTATCGCGTTTGTCAGTTGTGTTCATAAAAATGGAAAATCAAGAGTATTCAAACACAGATATTTTAAACTTATTTTATATGTATGAATAAAGTAACAAGATGGAAATAAAATAAGGAAAAACAAAAATACAGATAAAGGTCAAAAAAATTATAAATGCTCTATGTGGCCCCCATTTTCCTGCAGACAGCGATGAATTCTTGAATAAACTGCTTCTGTGCAAGCCTTGTAAATGTGATCGGGGTTTAACTGGCGGAATGCCGCTCTGACGCGTTCCTCCAATTCTTCCCTTGTCCGTACTGGACTGACGTATACTTTGCTTTTAATGTAGCCCCACAGGAAAAAATCTAGAGGGGTTAAATCGGGAGATCTTGGAGGCCATCGCAATGGTCCATTACGGCCAATCCAGCGGTCTTCGAAATTCTGTGTGAGCTGCCGGTCCACGTTACGAGTAGAATGGGCGGGAGCTCCGTCCATCTGGTTCCAACACTTTCTTAAAGTATTAAGAGGCAACCTCTCTAGAAATGCCGCCACTACTCCTCTTAGCATATCGACGTACCTTTCGCCGGTTAAATTTCGATCGTAAATTAAAAAAGAATATCGATTATCCATAAGCAGACAGAAAACGTTAAAACTAAAATGATTTTGAAAATGTACATCTCGCTTTAAATGGGGGTTTTCTGTAGACCAGTGGTGTAAATTTCGCCTGTTAACTACCCCTTCTCTATTAAACTTTGCCTCATCTGTCCAGATAATTTTTCGAAGAAACAGCGGGTCTTCCTGGATTTTAATTAATATCTGTTCGCAAAATTCCACTCTTCTAACATCGTCGCCTAGGTGAAGTTCTTGAACTGCAGTGAACGAATAGTTGTGCATTTTATGCTTTTCTAATGTAGCTTGGATCGCATAGTATGTTAAACCCAAGTCTTGTGCTGCCGATCGAATTGACCGCTGAGGATGGGCATTAAAATATCCCAGGATGTTAACTTCATTATTTTCATTACCTGTCACACGCTTAGGTCGAATACTACCAGATTTCACTCTTCCGAATTGCAAAAAATTTGATTCTATTCGTTGAAATTTTTGTCTGGTCATAACATTCAAATGAGGATATCTCTCATTGAATACACGGCAAGTTCTTGTAATAATCTTGTGACATTCTCCATGAATGTAAAATAAGTTTAAAATATCTGTGTTTGAATACCCTTGATTTTCCATTTTTATGAACACAACTGACAAACGCGATACAAGTTTTTGACAGTTATCAATATTGGCATTTGTTGTCAATTCCAAGGTTTGCTATTTAAAAATGTTACCATATGTTGCTAACTTTATCAAAAACCCTTAATAACTCGAAAATTATTGCAGATAGGTATGGGGAATGCTAATAAGGATTGCTGCAGAATTGAATTTTGTATTAGAAAATGAAAAAAAATATTGGGCATTGTATTTAAAAAAAATTAGTTATAGTGGTCTGAAGTTGTATTAAAATAAAATTAAATTTTGGACACCCTGTAAGTAATGCATCGATTTCAAAAATTCCAGCATGAACTCCAAGCTTTCTTCTATGCATAATCTAAATTTGAGCGTTTTCGCTTCAAAAATGGTGGCGGTAGATAATATTAAGCATTACGATGAAAATCGAAAAATTTTCAAAAAAGTCCAAAAATCTCAAAAATGGCTGCACTTAGGTATAGGGAATGCTAATAAAAGTCCCTCTAAAATAACGTTTTGAATCCAAATACGCAATAAAAAATATACCATTGTATTTGAAATAAGAAAGTAGACGTCAACTTCCGGTATTTCCGGAAGTGTCGCCATATTGAAAATATTTTCATTAAACAGATCAGATGCCATTATGGTCATAACCAAAATTTTAAATCCGTACCCTTTTTCATTCTTCATATATTTTTAATGCCCGGTCTCAATCAATCACCCTGTATAGAAGAAGGGGAAGAAATAGGTATCAAATATAAAAAAATGTACTGGCTAATCGGGAGGAATTCCTCTCTGTCCCTACATAATAAACTTTTGCTTTACAAGCAAATTTTAAAGCCTGTATGAACATGTGGGATACAGCAGTGAGAATGCACCAAACAGAATAACATTCAGATCATCCATAGTTCCAGAACAAAACTACTAGGGGTTAAATTAACAACAAAAAATAATTTTAAATTATGTACGATACATTCTTATTTGTGAGCGCTATACAAAAATAAGTTGAGAATTTTCAAGTTCACTCACAGAACTGCTGCGATTTAAACAGCTGTTCCTGACCGTTTTGTAAAGTTCCTTAACAAACAGTTTAAGTGACATATGTTTCCTAAAGTTAAGTAAAACTTTTCTAATTACATCCTTGGTAGTGACCTGTCTCATACACAACAGTCAAGACCCGTCTGAATGTAGTTCACGTTGATATAGCCAAGTAAAAGGCTAAAAACCTGTACCTAAGTAATCCTTCTTTATAACGGGAAGTAATGCTTTGGATTTAATTTATTTTATTGTCACGGTTTTTTTGCTATTCTTTATGTAGTTATGCAACTGTTAACTTATGATATTGTGTGGCTTGAAGCTAAAAGAATTTGTTTATATAAAGCTAAAAGTATTTCATTTATGAGAGTAAAATTGGTATCAGTATCTTGTGAGTTACATAAATACTTAAATGATTTTTATTTATAAAATAGAGGATACTAAAAAGTAAACTAAAAATTCTTTTCTTTAATTATTTCAATATACCAGTCAAACTCGAAGGACCATAAATTAAGAATACAAAACGAAAGGTTGGGTTCATCTACCAATGGTTTCACTTATCCATAGACACATGGGCAATGCTATCATTTTCCGTCTTCCTGAAGAAGGCTTTTACTTGTTTTGATATGTTAAATTGTAATTTACAGTTTTTGGGAGTATGCAGGCTTATTGTAATCTTTTTTTTTTCAGTCTGCCGTCAGTGCCATTTCCAGTGACCGCAATCAGTGCAGAAAGGTAAGAACTACAATTTTGAACGTATACTAGATACATTTATGTAAATTGTATCGGGTTAGAGGTGCGTTTTACGTTGATGAAATAACTTTTTTTGCTTCGACCGTGTTTTGTTCGGAATTCTTGCGTCCTGACCTTGACCCTTAAACAAATTGAATCGCAGGGTATCGAATCGAATAATGAATATATTACAAATAGCTTGGAAAAACTACAAAGCTGTTGTTTAGGCCAAAATCGATTCTGTTGTGTTCGTAAGTCTGTTTTTTATTCAGTGAGCATTCTCCGGTTTTACCAAAGAAATTGGAAGCGAATATTACGTTGGCAACTTACCCGTTTTCAATTTGTCCGTTCACTTGTTTTGTGTTGTTCGCTGCACGGAAAAAAGAAGAAAAAAAAAAGACATGCACTTATTTAAATTTGCTGAGTTTGCCTATTTACTGGAAATGTTTTCCCGGAGCGCTGCTTTGTAATACAGAAATATTTCAATAATACAAGAAGCGACGTATCAATATCTGTATTTCAAGCTAATAGAAATATTTAAAAAAGTATAGAAATAAAATGCTTTGTGAAAATAACTCACAGGGTCGTCTTAGCTCCATTCTGGGCCGCTACAGTTATAAATTTAAGGACCCCTTTGGAAGATTTTTAATAAAATAGTGAAAAATTGATGTAAATATTGTGGAATAAGTTAAAGACACTGGAAGCAGTCGGATCTGTTAAATTACTTCATTATACAACCATTTCAACAATTCCATTAACACATATCGGTTAATCTACGTTTATCTGGTCCATTTGTACCTTCAATTAAAAATGCATGAGGGTTTTTTTCTAAACCTCTTTTGCCAAAGTGTTAATATTATCTCGTAATAATTTTTTCTCCATTCATAAAAGTGCTACAGTTGAGTTTTTCTTGTGACTAGGTCCTACAAAAGAAATTTGTTATCTGTTTTAGCACAGAAAAACTACGTTCTCCAGTCGTATTACTAAGTGATAATGTTAAGTACATTTTCAACATATTTCAACATTCAAAAAACTTAAAAAAATATGATTATTATGTTTTTATAAAAACTCTTCATTTTATGTTATGTTGTAGGCGTCCGCAGCAAAAGTCTAGTTTGTGGATTTGCTTTCGGGTTCGAAGCGCGTTGAAAGTTTCCTTATAACCAACGTTTCGTCCTGTTTGTAAGAGACATCTACAGGGCTGACTCGTTTACTAGTTTTAGCTTATTTCACATACCACTATTGCTTCTAAATGAAGTTTTTGACATATGTCAAAGAAGCAATAGTGTTACGCTAAATAAGTTAAAACTATTAAGCCAGTCAACCCTGAAGATATCCCTATCAAAAGAGGAAGAGCATTTTGTGGTAGTAAAGACTAAAAGTTGGTCCAATAGAAAGGAAAGCTAATTTAAATATTTTAAATACCGTTTTAATTTTTCTAAAAGCATTCTATTACTTTACATACCACTCGTTTATTTTATACAGCATTTAATTTCATTATATTGCGTTTATATTTGCCACAGAGCATTTTAATAACCTATATAGCACGAATTTAATATAGGTATAGCTGTTCCATATAGCAATCGGATTTTTTATAAAGCAAAAAATTAATTTTCCTAACAAAAAATGCAATTACGAAAGTGGAGTTCAGACTAAATACGGTCTTTACTTGAAAATTATCTTTTAAGGAGTTTTATGCCTAATTATTTCGGTAATTTTCCACTTATTTTCACTAAACTCGTTTATTTTTTGCTAAAACTAATCACCCGTGAATATTGCAAAAAATTGAAAAGCGAAACAATTGATCGAACTTTTAAAATTACTTTTGTTTCATAGCCAGGTGCCGCTATACCTAATCCTCTACCAGAATTAATCGCGTTTTTTTTCATTGGCAATCATAAATTACGAACATCTGGATATGAATAGAAAAAGTAGATAATTTTCCCAGTTGTATTATCCTGCGTATACAGATTTACTAATTGCCAACCAAAAAATGATATTTTATTTATAGTTTTATTATACAGAGTGTGTAAAAATTGGCGGAAGGGCTACATGGAGCGATGTTCTTCGTAAAATTCTAAGTCGAAAATCTTGATACGAAAATGTTGTACCATGCTTGCTGTGTCTGCAAGAGGTCCTCAAAGTTTTGACATTTAGTCCTTTAGTAAGCGTTATTATTTAATACTTGCAAATGAAAAAGCTGCAATTTGGAATAAAAATAAATTTCGAATAGTATTTTTTCCTAGATATTGTGTTCTTCTTTTCAAAAATTGGTGTTGAAAATATGTAAAACACTGATTTGAATGAAAATAATACATATGGCAACATTGTCATTAGCTGTCATCTCTCTTTTTCTCGTAATTATTTCTAGTTTGTGTTTTACGATACCTAAAAGTTTGCAGCTATGTTAACGAACTGAAGGCATTCAGTTCGAACAAAAATTGTAAATACCTAAGTAAAAATTGCTGATAAAAAAATGTCCAAACGCAAATCAGTGTATGCAATGTTGCCAATTTTTTTTTTCATTAAATGGTTCTTGAAGCCATAGGAAGCATGGTACAACATTTTTGTATCAAGATTTTCAACTTGGAATTTTACGAAGAACATCGTCACGTGTAGCGCTTCCGCCAATTTTTACACACCCTGTATAGTTGTGGAATTATTTTTAAAATTTTTAGTCGGAGGTTAGTTTACTTTGTGAAAATTTCATTACTTGAGTTTTATTGACGTTTAAGGTTAAATTGTTTAATGTGAATCAATGTTGGGATTGGCCTAAACAGTAAAGGAGTTTTTGTTCCGAATTTTCGGAATCCGAGTCACTAATAATAGGAGATGTGTCATAGGCAAATTGTATAATATATATATTTAAAAAAATACAATTTAATTTATTTACTGTTTGGAATATAATTTGGTTTTAATCCGTTCTTGATTTTTCCAATATTAATTTTTGCAATTTTTTTCCTTCACTGCGTGACGGACCACCGGGAAATTTCCGGTATCCCGCCGACCAATCCAGCCTTGGCAAGATAAAAATTTACAATTCCCCCATTGCATTGGTTTGCTTTAAACTGAAAAATTGGCATCATTTTTAAAAGCTACTGCTAACTGTAAAAGTTCATAACGGCATCTTACAAAATGCAATTTAAAGCTTGTAACAAAGTGGTAACCGACGTAAGCCAATGCAGCAAACAAGTCCACATGGTGCGGAAGATTGATTTATTTGGCAATAAGAACATTATAGGAAGTTGCCAAACAACAGTAACTTACAAGTAATTTACAACCCGAACAAAATACGTGCAGGTATGAATTCGTGTTGCATCGCCATCAATTCATTTCATACACGTTACGGCCATAAATTAATCGACTTTATCATATTTTACGTGATACTTGTAATTATAATTACGGTAGCGTACAGATTAAATTGGCTGGTTAGTTTTTATCAAATAAGAGTTAATGTGGAAACTCTCAACCTGATGTGCTACCTTTTTTTTTGTTTAGGTGATCCAAGATATCGTACCTTTCCCAGCGAGTTATACCCCTAAGTAATTAAATTACACTATGGCTTGAAAACATTTTTTTCATACAGACACTAAAACGTTACTTACAACCAGGGTTGAGCAGATTTAAATCAATTGATTTAAATCACGATTTAAATCATGATTTAAATCAAGTTATTTAAAAAAAAATCATTGATTTAAATCAAGTGATTTAAAAAAAAAATTATGAATTTAAATCACAGATTATATGAGTAGATACAATATAATATTTATAATAAAACAAAATTGTATTACTATTAGTAATTAAATACACGAAATGTTGAATAAAACATATCGATTCGCTCTTGTAAAATAATATTCATTTTGGAAATGCAATAATTCAAAAAATAAATGACAAGTTTTTGACGTTAGCGAAGTGAACAGTCAGTTTTTTCAATTTCCACGGCACTCTATTGCTTGAATACCGATTTGAATAAAATGTCGAATATCTTAAAAAGTACGAGTTTTGGGTATAGGACATACTTAACAAAATATAAAGCTCTTTTAAAGACGAATTCGATGACATAAAAAAATACAGGGGTTCGCATTTGAAAAAATCGAGTTACGAGCTTTTGAAAATCATGGAAGTTGCCACCTATTTATAAACACTCCTGTATGTGTGATTCAAATTTTTTCATATCGAGCGAACAGAGAATTTTTTTCTGAATGTCCATACCAAATTAAAACTCTGTACTTCAAAATAACTGCAGGAGAATTTTTTAAATAAAGACTTAAAACCTTGATTAATTTAGAAAATTAATGTTTTTTTACAACACCGTATAAAAACCTGTAGTATTTTATATTGATGCGAAGCTAAAATTAAGGCAGTCAAAAATATTAAATAAAAAATTGGGTGTTTTATTTGAAATATAAAAGTTGCTATTAGTTCCAGAAAGGTGACTCACCCTATATATTTGAAAATATTTTTATTGTGTTGTTTAGAAAAAACTGTATAAAATATCATTTGATTCAACTTCATATCTCAAGCCGTTTAGCCACAATCGACCGATCCCGCACTAATGACTCACCCTGTATATAATTAATTAAACATCACCATTTAGCACTGATTTTTTCAAAATTCTTAATCATTATATTCAATTTTTCATTTTGACAAAAATTCACCAATGAATTAAATATATTGGTTATTAAATATATTAGCACAAAACAGAAATAGCACGTGAATATGTCACTAAATTCGATAATATGGTACATTTGATTTAAATCAAATAAATCGATTTTTTTGATTTTTTTTTTTAAATCATGATTTTTATCCACCCTGCTTACAACCACGGAGAAAACATAATCAGCTACAAAATATTTGGCAGGAATGAAGAAAAATCCAACTGTCTTGCGTTGTTTGCACAATGTTTGGTAATTATTCAAAAATTTTGTGAAAATAAGCGGTCTTTTGTGGATACTCATAGTAAACTTTCGTCAAAATTTTGGTCCCCACAATCGACCTACTGTGCTTGCTATTCGGCGAATCGTTGCAAAATTTGAAAAGTATTCTAATCTTCACGATACTAAACCACCTATAAAATACCGAAATGCAAAAAGTGAAGAGAATATTGCTGCTTTAAGAGCTAGTGTTACACAAGACAAATTTATCGATTCTTTGTCGTTCGCAAGAATTGGGTCTTTCAACAACGACAACTTGGCGTATTTTGCGAAAAGACTTGTGTTTACATCTTCATAAGATTGCATTGACCCAAGAACTAAAGCTACTGGACCATCGTAGCCGTCGTGAATTTGTTGATTTTGGCGCTAGAACCACTTAAAATTGGTTGTAATTTTACTAAAATAATAATCTTTTCGGACGAAGCACGTTTTTGGTTACATGGCTTTGTCAGTAAGCAAAACTGTCGTTTTTGGTGTAAAAGTAATCGACAGGAGATTCAAGAGAAGCCTTTGCATCCGCAAAAGGTCACTGTATGGTGTGGTTTGTGGCACGGTTGCTTCATCGGGCCATATTTATTTCAAAATGACACTGGAAATGCAGTTACAGTAAATGCTGAGCGTTATCGATCGATGTTAACAATATTTTTGTGGACAATATTGGATGAATTTGATTTTAATGACATGATGTGGTACCAACAAGATGGTGCCACATATCATACTGCTTATGTCACTACCACCTTTTCGAAAGAAAAGTTTGGTGAATTAATAAATTCAAGTAATTCAACTGTTAAATGGCCTCCAAGAAGTTGTGATTTAACTCCTTTAGATTACTTTTTGTGGGGTTATTCGAAATTAATGATTTACTCGAACAAATCACAAACACTTGATGATTTAAAATTTAATATAGAACGCTGCATTCACAACATTAGGCCTAATTTATTTCATAAATTCGTCAAAAATTGGGTTCAACGAATTCACTTCTGTAAACGGAGCTAAGGTGGCCATTTAAAATGACGTTTTATTTAAAACATAATGTATAATCGTTTGTGCTTCAAAACAAACAAAAATTGTTTTTTCTTAAATTGTTTTTTAAATTTCATTTTAAAATCGTATCGTTCTTATTGAAAACTCCTTTATAAACGCTTTTTTGATTTTGATTTTACGTGATATTTGCTGTCCAATTTTTCAATTTTATTTGTACTTCTGAGCTAAAATTCAAAATCATTTTCCTTATTTACTGTTTGTTTCATTCAATAACTTAACAATTTAACTCTATTTTCGTCGCAAGGCAATCTCTAATCGTTTCATGGTGTTTCGCCTATTCGATTTCTAATTCGAAATTTGTAAGCTTCGTAACAGCTCGTTAAAACACCTTTCAACTGTTTCCGGTGTACACCCTTAACGTCCAAACAAAACACCAACGGTTCATTTGGCCAACATCCAGTCTAGTGAATTTCTATTAAACATTATAGTTTTCATTTTCCCGGTGCTTATACTAACACAAACTAAGCTGATAGTAAAACTTTACGTTCTTTGCAAAACTGCTACTGAATACTAAGACCACCATTCAACGTTTTCCGAGCAGATTCTGCGAGATACAGAACTTTAGAAACTTTGGATGCTGGGTGCTGCAACACTGCTACTACTAGGATTAATGTATGAAACTATTACTGCCACCAGGTGCCACACTTGTCACATTTAGATATATGGGGGAAGCTTTAATATATTGAGTCAAGAGACAGTATCATTCGTTCGTAGTTAAAGCTGCTCAACGTAGTTCAAAAATGATATCATCGTCGAAAGTGAATGGAATCTTTATTCTTTTATTACCCACATTTCTGGAAAAGCAGTAGTGGTATTTTCTGTAAATTATTTTTAGGGATATTGCTTGAAATATGGACGAAAATCATTGAGTAGACAATACAATAAGTCGCCCTCGACTTTTTATGATTTATTGCTATACTTTACGTCAGTAATTTGTTAATTATGTGGCGTAATCTTAGAGAGAAGATACAAAAACATATTTTTCATAATAAAGAATAACGTTTGCGTCTCGCGGGACCTATATTTTACACAATCTAATTCCTGTATAAAGCAAAAATCCGCATGAAGCCGCAATTCCCCGCGGTATCATTTGTGCCACCAATTTTACACGATCTCAATTCAGCAGGTTATCATTTGCCGTGTACAGAATAGTTGTCACAATAAATAAACAACGCTCGGTGACTGTGCCAGATACAAACGTTGCATAAAACCAATAAATTAGTATTAAACTAATGTTTATTTTAAAACAAGATCCGCTTGCTTTTGTATTTTTTGTTGAAAATAATTAATCGTCGAGGATTTTAATATTGAAATTAAAATGTTGTTTGTGTGGCCTGCGAAAAATTCGTTATAAAGTTTATGAATTTTTTTAGCCCACGCAAAATCGATACGTTTGTAAATTGAATTGAATTGGTAGTGGCTGTTGAAGCGTAATAAAAGTCATATCCAATTTTATATCGGCGATTGTAATTATTCCGGATGGCTATTGTAGAACTGACACATTTTAAATGATTAATGCATAGGAATTGTTTTTCATTTAACTGTTTTTTTTTTAAGTTTTATATCAGCGTGTGGTAAAAATATTTTTTTTTCTTTATTAAAATATTGTTACTAGCGTAGGAAGACCAACCTACAATTTTATTTTGAACTTCTTAAACACTGGGTATTTTTCCATGATATCTCTATTGATGCTTCTTAGTTTCTAACATAATTCATAATTAAGATCAAGAAAAATACTTCTAATTGATAACACTGTTGGTGTCGGGTTAAATTTAATTCACTTACATGTTACTGCACTTATTATTTTTACAAATAACACATTTCGTCAAGTGTTTTGCTTACAAATTCAGTTGATTTCCTTTGTTAACATAAAATGTGTAAATTATCAGCTAATTTTTTAGCACCCTACGGGTAAGCTGTTAAACTCATTTTGAGAAAGATCAAGCCACTGTTATCCAAGTCAATGAAAATTTATTGTTGATAAGAATTTTTAAATATATTATAATTTGAATAAATTGACCCAAAAAATATTAATTAAGGGGCATTAATAATATACAGGGTGTAGATTTGAACATTAAGAGCATTAGAGATTTTAAAAAACTGACAAGGAAGGGTCACGATATTTTTTCGCTAGAATATGATAAATGCGGTCTTTATTGCACCAAGAAAATCATAAACTAGATGTTTCGCAAAGTTATACACGATTTGCAGAGAAAAAAATAGGGCAAAACTGAAAAATTAAGGTCATTTTTGCGATTGCGTTGGTCATAAAACCATCAGAGATATGATCGAAATTTCTCTATACAGGGTATTACAAAAAAAATCGGGAGGTGATTCCTTATCGAAAATTAAGGGGGGTGTAGCTCCGAAAGGAGACGTCTAGAGAAAAAATGTATATGAAAGACCCCCCTTAATTTTCGATAATAAATCACCTGCCGATTTTTTTTTGCAATACTTAAGAAACACCCTGTATAACATTGCGCGCATCCTTTTCAAGTAAAATTGTGCAAAATTTTTGAAAATAACTTTAAAAAGTCAGGTACACGTACAATACAAAAGTTTCAAAATGACAAGAAACTAAAACCAATTGGTCTAATTAAAAACTGTGTTATTTTGTCCAAATAAAAATTATATATTGTCTAAATTGTGTGTAAAATATTAACGTGTTTGAAACAGGCATTTAGATTACTATTTTAATAATTTTTATAGGAAAATTACCTCTTGATTTGGTGGATCAGTATTAAGTTTGCTGTGTTTTACATGTGAAGTTTTTAAAAATTAACTAATTTTGATTAAACCTCTTAACATTTAGGAGTATTAAATAAGATAGACAAATGTCTTAAATTCAGTGACGTCTTGCTATTAATATTGATATAATTTGATTGCGTTTTTTATCCTTTGCTATTTATTTAATGTTTCCTGTTATTCTATTAGAAATTAACGCGCCAAAAATTTGTTTAAATAACAAAACGCGACAAAGAGTCAAAGAAACACAAAATTAAGATGTAATGGACATCACAATTTCTTAGATGTGCACCAAACCGAATAACACTTATTGATTTTTAGCTGTGATAGTAAATATTTGAGTGAAGATTAAAAACAAATGCAACCACTTGATTCCCCTGATTCGGTAACACAAAAACCTTTATTTGGTCCCTAAGAACGATTGTATAATCAAGGAAAGTAAAAATTCTTAAAGATTTTTTGGTATTTTTGTTTATTTGAGAAGTGGTTCAAGTTATTTGAAATATAACATACAGATGTGTTTACTTTACTGACTCTTTAGCTTTCTTTAATTATTGTAATCTCTTTGACGGTCAAATTATGTTGGACAAGCTGTACATTAAACTGTTGAAACGAATTTTCAGCGACTAAAAATTTAAGACAGCGCACAAATTCGGCGCGTTTTATGATTGGTTGATTTATTTTATAGTAAGAGCCTGAAATCCTTTTTTTTTTAATTCTAGTGCGTGATGGGTTTCTTTTAAAGTTAAGTACTTGAGACATTTTTCTCGTTAAGCGAAGGAACTTGTTCAAAATACTTTTATTGCGTTTGAACCTTTCTTGACCAGTTTAGCTAACTCTACTACGCCTGACTATTTCGAGCGTCTGGAATTGTTGTGTCTACTGAAAAATATAAGTTTATTAGTAGTTTGTGTCATTGGCCGTCAAGCATTTCAAGGACTCTTATTTTAATGGTGGATTTTTTGTACCAGAGTTTAAATAATAGTATTAACATTAATGCTTATAAAAAGTTTTTTTTTTTTAAATGGGGTAATGCGATTAGAAAGATGTTCTATTACCTACGATAATGGCCAAAAAAAGTTGTTACAAAGTACATAAAATTAATAATTTTAAAAAGCCCAAGATATTTAAAAAAAAATTACCGAAACTTTCTCAACTTAGTATTAGGCATTTTCCACTTTTTTTAAACTCCCCGTCAACAAAAATCAGGCCCAGTATCAATACATTGCGTATCGTATCGCATTATAATCGTGATCTATATATTTATAAAAAAAAAAGTACTTAATGATGTAAATGATTCTTTAAAAACTCATAGAAAATCGAACACTCTAACAAAATCAGTCGATTGAAATGCAATAACTAACAAAAATGTATTCAAAAAGTATTTAAAAATTAAAAATGCTTATGATCTGATATACTTTTTGCTCACTTTTATGTTAAATCATTTTATATGACATTATTAGAGGGTTTCCATGTTCAAGCTTATTATTTTAAAACACGTTAAACTGTTTACTATGTTTACTCCAGATTATCTGGGGAATATGGTAAAGGTATCCCGCATGAAATTATGTATAAGCAAAGCTACTAAGAAACGACAAATTTCTTACCCTTCGAATGGAGTTTACATGTTTACAGTCAGGATAAAGGTCCGAGCGTGGGTTCGCCCTGGGTCGACTTCTGTACAAATTAGATGCAGGAACCTACAAGTTTACATACATTCTTCTTTGGCGTTGGCAATCTTCGAATAATGTACGAGGGCGAAAATTTAACTTAGACTACGTTAGCAGCACATTCATTATTAACTTAAGAAATCCAAATACACTTTTAATTTAAGTTTAAAATTAATTCAGCTGTAATCAATATAATTTTATTGATTGCGAATGAACATTGTTGGTACGACGGCTGTATGTCAGTAAATAAATAAATAATAATGCTCCTAACGAAGAAACACAAGTCTTAAAACCAATCTATCATTTCTGCAAGAGATGCTTAATAAGTTAAGAGATTTTAATGTAATAATGAGTAAACTTATTTGTGATAAGAAGTAATTTAAGCATTTAAAACAGGGGTTTGGAGCAGTCCAATTTTTTAGTTGCTCCGCTCCAGCTCCGCTCCGGCATCAAGATGCCTGCTCCAGCTCCGCTCCGCGCTCCAAATATTAATAAAATAAGTTTTTTATTTAAAAATTTGTTTTTAAAAACAAAGCTAAAATTTTATGAGATATGTGGAAATGGACCAAAAATTACAATATTTGACCCTAAGAAACAAGTGAAGTTAAATAAATGAACAAATTATTGATCTTCAGCTAAAAAAGTGAAAAAAAAGAAAAAAAAGTTCTTTCAAATTTTTCAAAATTCAAATACAAAATAATGAAAATTAATATTCAGAAAGGTTACATTATAATAATTTTACTTCAAAAAAATCAAATTTAGTTTATTTATAATTTTATTAAACACTATACCCATGAGAATAATTTATTTAAAAAAAAAATGCAGTTTATAATAGTAAAGTGGAGCAGTGGAGCAATCAAAATTCTTTGCACCGCTCCCGCTCCGGGCAAAAACCCATTGCTCCACTGCTCCACGCTCCGCTCCAAACCCCTGATTTAAAACGCGTTTTATTTTGTTGAATTTAAATTTTAAAGAGTGGAACAGACTGATTACCTAATTTAATACGTCCGAGGCACTATTATCGACATTTGTTTGTGTGTGCCTCTAAATAGTATTTTTTGTGCTTTATCGTGGTGAAGAATTGTGTCTTGTTTATTTGACATATAACAACTTAAGCCAATATAAGAGCCTTTCAGGTCAATCAATAAAACTATCTCGTAATCGGTATTACATTAATGGAGACAAATAACTATAAATAGCACCTTAATTGTAGACAAACAAAATTATTCAACAGCTTTAGGTTAATAGATTAATTATTTTCTGGCGTTTTGTGCACTTTATTTTTGATTCGCGTATTAATACTTTAATGTGTTAGCTAGCGCACAACTGATTGATTCGTAATAAAAATTAACCTTACTTACTTTAAGTCATGCGTTTTAAACATGACATCACTTAAAGTGCTGGTTTTTTTATGCACATTGCATTATATTTTATATATTCTGTCTATGTCTGTAGACATAGTGGTTTGCTAACTTATTTAGTGCAAAAAATCGGAACGCTTTAGTTGAGACGCAAGATTTTGCCGCGTGTCGCTCGGCAGTAGTGATTTCAAATTTTCCACTTTCACATTATCGCTTGACGAAAGTGCTATTGAATATTTTAGTGGCAAGGAAAATGCGACAGCCTTAATACCGAAATACATAAAGTGACTGTTAACTTGTGACTTAAATTACAAAGGAAATTGATTTTACTATTATAAATAAACAGAAAAGCAAGCCCGAATTCTTATTTTCGTGCATTATCTTGAAATTTCAACATAAATCGTTCTTCATGTTTGGATTTTTTCAAAATTTTAGTTGCTATACCGTACCCTTGTGCGTAGCACATAAAAAAAAATGAATTAACAAGTTGTAACTAAATGAGGGGAAAGTTGCCTTAATTGGGCCAACTCTAGGTTGGACCACTATCGTAACTTGACCTGTTTAAGTCATTTGCGCCATAAAATAGGCAATTTTGGTTGTGTGAACATAAACTTGGCTGACGCAATCATTTTTTTGAGAGAGCACCTCGTGGATGCAGTTTGTGAAGAGGTGAAATATTTATAAAAGTTACTCAGGTTGAACCAGAAGCAATCGCCTGAATTGTACCCGTACAACGCCTTCTCGAAGTCGAGGAATAGCCCAGAAAACAGTTGTAATAGTAAACAGTTTTTCCACTACTTCCTTTTTAATAATAATACTTTTATGTATGTACGTATACAGGGTGTTTCTTAAATATTGCGAAAATCTCTGAGAGGTAATTCCTTATCGAAAATTAAGAAAGGGTTTTTATCTAACTTTCCCTTAGACATCTCCTTTCGGAGACACCCTAAAGAGGAGCGGTAATATTAGGTTTTTATTTTATTTCTCAACTTTGGAGATGTGTAGCAGAATGATTTTTGGTAGATGTTTTATACGTATTAAAAGGTTTCTCATAGTAATATTTTTAATTATCTCCTACCTTCTCAAGGGACTGTAAAGTGCGACCCCTGCTGATTTTTTATCAGAACTTTTTGGAGGCTTAAAATTTTGCAATTTAAATGTTTTTCTCTTAAAGCTTAATAGATTTAGATTTTTTTAAATTCTATAACTTCGCTTGCAAAACCTACAGTTTTTGAGTTAAAAATTAAATGGGTGAACATGAACCATTAAATATTCTACAATAAAACGATTCATTATGGTAGTTACCATGGTTTTTTATGTTCATATTGGGTAGAGTTGACGGGTGTAATTCATTTTTAAGGTAAAAAGGTTATAACACGACAACACCTGTCAATTCTACTTTACATGAACATAAACAAAACATGGTAACCACCAAAATAAATCGTTTTATTTTAGAGTCTTTAATGGTTTCATGTTCACTCATATCATTTTTTTACTCAAAAACTGTAGGTTGAGAAGGAAAATATAAATAAATCAAGCTTTCAACAAAAAAAATAAATTAAATTGCAAAATTTCAAGGCTCTACAAAGTTTTGATAAAAAAACCAACAGGGGTCGCCTTTTCGGCTCCCTGTGAAGGTGGGAGATGATTGAAAATAATACTATAGAAAATCTTTCAATAAGTATAAAACATCTACCAAAAGTCATTTTTCTACATATGACCAAATTTGAGAAATAAAATAAAAACCTAATTTTACCGCTCCCCTTTAGTTTAGGGAGGTGTAACTCCGAAAGGGGACGTCTAAGAAAAAAAAAAATACAGAAGCCGCCGCTTAATTTTCGATAAGGAATTGTCTCCTGAAGTTTTTCGCAATATTTAAGAAACACCCTGTGTATTGAAAAATGTTTACGTACTGCAAATTTGGGTACTCTCCCGTATTACAGCAGTTGCGTGATTTATTATAATTTCAGTCAATTTTTGTTGAGATTTAAATTAGATATTTTGCTTTAAACCACCCTTATCGCTTGTAACATTGGAACGTGTTAAATCGTGTTAAAATGTACATTGTGAGTAACTTTTGCTCGAGATTATAGTTGACCCCATAATTTAAATTAATTAGTTTAAAAGGACCTGCAAATGTTGGTTCGCGTATATGAAAAACATGCAGAACGCAATATCATCAGATCGTTTTTGCGCTTATCAGTGAAAGTTAATTTAAATTTTAATGACTTATAAACGCATTCAAATTGACCCCATTTAGGCCCCAACTAGTCGATACCATCTGGTGGTAGATTTGCGAAGTTCGGCTTCGCACATTTCCTGCCACAAATCGAATTATAACTGGCTGTGTGTAGTTGTTAATGATATTGGGTCAGTTTTCGTCATTTTTTTAAATTTTAATTTAAAGTTTAGTTCCAATGAAGGTGTCACATTTTGCACAGTAAATTTATATTTTCTAACATTTTTGTACACATCTTAATGTTGTCGTAAATTGCTTTATCAAAATTATGGAGACCATGAAGTTTTCCATAACGTAAAGATTTTCATCGTGAAAGGTCAAATTTATTAAACTTACTTTACAATTTTAAAAAAATAGCACAATTTCTATGGTTTAAAATAAATGACAATGTAAAAACCTTTGTTAATGTAGGTATAAATTTTAAAAAAAAATTGGGTATTTTAATATAGGTACTTATACATATTTTTGTTGCCACAAAGTTCAAAATAAAATTCAATGCCCACAGCTGTTTTCCTTGTTTTCTGTTCCTTGATTCTTTTATTATTTCATGTTAATGTCGCCGAGAACAGCAGAAAAACATTGGATATTTTCTTAAACTGACGTGAATACCTTATCGGTAAATGTTAGAAGAAACGAGATTCATCGACGTGTTTGATTTTTTAAATTTGTGTAATTCCAAATAGATCTGAATGCTATTTTAAAAAGTACCTACTTATTTTTTCCTCGTTCAGTTATTTTAAAAACAAAAAATTTTGAAATAAATGAATATCGCATTTCATTTTCTTGTTTCGCAGTCTCCTTATGCCCTTCGGCGCTGGAGATGTGGCATTGTCTTTATATTTAAAAATTTTAAAACGTGTTCCTTGGAGTATTCTTAAATAAAAATTTGTAGGTAGATTTTAAATCACACAGAAAATTGAATTGCAGAATTGCATGGCGAATCGAACATGCATGTATGCCACTGCATTTCTAATTTAAAAATGATTGCAGTGTATAAATGAATTAACTTAAAAGATTTCATTTATTTTATGCTCTTATAATTATTATAAGCAGCGCAAAAATTTTATGTTGCAAAAATCTGTGATTTATAATTATTGTGTTGAGATTAGGTATAATTAAAGAAGGGATTTTAATCGACCATCTAATTAAAGCTTATTTGAGTTTAAAAAAACCAAGCAGAAATTATCCTCTTCATGAAAAGGATAAGAATTAGAGGCAATTTACGTTTTCGACATGAGTAAAAAATTTAATTTCCAGCTATCCCGAAGATAAACCGAATACTTAACTAACTTTCCCATTTCGCAAAACACGAACTATCTCAATTATTTTGCCATTTTCATCTTTAGTATCTTTTGCAAGCTTTGTGCGCAATTATAAAGAAGTCAGAAGCTACAACTCGGATTAAATTTCAAAATTATGTGGCAGTTTAACAATGCGAGGGAGAAATACCCGGCATAAATGATTTATATACACGTAGGCACCAACTTCGTGCACGCAAATCAGGCCGGTGGAAGGATAAGTGGATAAAGCATCGTCGGTTACCGTCAAAACTAATCGTATAACACACACCGAGTGTTCCAAAATAGTCTCCAAACGTACATATCGATGAATAAGGCTTCCCAGAAGCTTATCTACCAAACAAACTTGTCAAAGACAAAACTGTGGACATGACTATGATGTCAGCGTAAAAAGATGCTATATGCGCGGTTCAGACCATTGTTTGCTAAAGACAATGTATTTTTAAAATACAGTTATCAATACATATTACCTTTATGCGATAAACGAGTTGAAAGTGCAAAACTGCCGATATATAATATTGACGGATTTCAAAATGACCCCACTGTATTCCTATATAAGTTGTGATTGGCCAAAAAAGTTGAAGAATAACTGAAACGGTCACCTGAGGAAATGTATAACACCATAAAAATCTATCTACATCAATCAGCTCAAGGAGAATTAGATGAAGAACTGAAGATAGCTCAATATAGCAATAATAACTGGTAAAATGATGACATTAAAGAACTCATGCAAGAAAAGAAACAATTATATCTCAGATGGCTTACTGCGAAAGAACACGAAGAAAGAAGAGCACACCGAAGACATTGTTATGTAGTTAAAAAAGAGGTGTTCAGAGTAAAGAACGAGTGTTGGCAGAGAAAATGTTGGAAAATAGAAAACTTAATGGAAAGCTCCCGATTAAGAGTAGCTTGGAAGACAATAAAAACATTAGAAACAGACGCAAGAAAGCGAATGACGATCAATCCAATTGGAAAAGGTTGAATGAAAGCAATACTATAAAGGTTTTTCTCAGAGAACAGATTTGAATTTAAAAATGAACCAGAAGACATAGACAGATAAGATGAAAGTGTAAGTTTCGAATTGGTAGAAATAAAAAATGCGCTAACAGGCACGAAAAATAAAAAATAAAACACCTGGCCCAGGAGGTATTTTTGTGGAGCTTTTTTAACTTTAACATATGTTTACATCACAGTAACGTAAAGAAAAATATTCGCATTTTGCTTAAAAAAAAAAACACAAATTTAAAGAACAAAAAATTAAGAATTTAAGATTTTAATGTCGAGGAATCAATTAACAAAAATTTTGATGTTGGTACGAAAGATTTTATAAAGAATACTTCATCTTGTAAATAAAAGATTTTCTGAAAGATCTACAAAGATTAACCTAAGCAAGCCATATTGCAAACAAACTCATACCTGATTATAACGAACAATGAAGAACCTTTGAAAGTTCACCAAACAAGGGTATTGAAAATTGGTATTTAATTGTATTTAAGCTCATCACTTTGAAGAACAACGACAAAGGCAAACAAAGGGAAAACAATTTATTAAATTTTGTGAGATGGTAACAACAAAATACTTGCTTTATTTGTAGTTGGAAAATGATTCCATGACGAACTTCCTTATAGGTAAAATATAACGCTGACCTGATGCTAGTCTCAAAGTGTAGATTTACTTCAAGAACCGATTCTCCTGTAAAATAAGATTTTTTAAGTAAAATCTGCTGGCACATCCCATATTTAAATACTTAAGCGATCAAAACCAGATGGATCTAGTGTAATGCAGTGCTACTTCTCGGTGAAAGTTGGTCACATTTTCATTGAATTTCTACATATATATATATATAATATAAAGAAAAAGAAAAAAAAATCAAAAAAGGAGTCCCGCAAGGATCAATCTTAGGCCTCCTCTTATACATACTGTACACAAATGATCTTCCAGATTTTGTCAAAACTTCCCTTATACAATTTGCCGATGACACTTCTGCCATTATTAGTGACTCAGATTCCAAAAACTCTGAACAAAAACTCTTTGACTGTTTAGGTCAACTCCAACATAGGTTTACGTTAAATAATCTAACCTTAAACGTCAATAAAACGCAAGTTATAAAATTTTCACAAAGTAAAATAACCTCCGACTTAAAATTTCAAAATAATTCCACAAGTGTAAATGTTGTTAATAAAATATCTTTTCTTGGTTTATGTATTGACTCTAGACTGGACCGGTCATACCATATCGAACGCCTGTCACAAAGCCTGTCACGGTACCCTTTTGCTCTAAAAAACCTAAAAAAAATTGGTCAATGCAAACGCGGCCAAAACTGCATATCATGCATAATATGTCGAATCTAGGTTACGCTATGCTGTTATTTTTTGGGGTAACGCTAGTGACTCAGAACGCCTCTTCATTATACAAAAGCGATGTATAAGAAATATATTTGGCCTAAACTACCGAGATCACTGTAAAGAAACTTTTCGTGACAACGAAATATTAACCTTTTACGGTCTATTTATCCTCGAAGCCATCCTGTTCGTAAAAAATAATGTAGATCTGTTCGAAGAGAATATAAGAAATCATGCAGCCAATACGCGACATAAAAAAAAACTAAAACCCGATTGTTTCAAATATACCTATCTTCAAAAAAATGTAGCCTCCACAATTATTGCTATATATAATAAATTTAACACATCACCTGAGAGTATAATAAATCTTCCCACCCGCGAATTGAAGAAGAAATTAAGAAAAGTTCGGATTTCTAAAGCTTACTATGGAGTAAGCGAATATTTAAATGATGCTGACTTCATAAAATGTTATATTTAAATATCATTTTTCTGTGTTTTTATTACCTATGTATATTATTTGTAATGTACGTAAATTATTATTGTGACAAGTTCTACACCTTTTTTGGGATATGCAGAACAAATAAAGATTATTATTATTATTATTATAAAGGCGAAAAATTATCAAAGCAATGCGTAATATTTAGGGACGTTCGCTGGGAATCTTTTCTCGGAGCACGCGGTGCGTTATCAAACAAATTAATTATTGACCAACACTAACGCCCCTTTGTGCAGGAATTCTCGAAGTATCCAGCAACAATGACGTCAAGGTATCAGCCAGCAATCTCGAAGGGCGCGACTCGGAATACAAAAACAAAGATCGATCGGACCTTTCTAGTTGATTGCAGAACAAATAATGATAAAATGCTAAATGGGATTATCATCCTTCTTCGTCCGGAATAAGAATAAGCCCTGGTTTGCAAGTGTAATAAGTGTAGTACATTTGTTCGGGGATCTAAATCGGGCGAGTCGTTCGTTTAATGATCTAAAAGCGTATACATAATAAATTCCCAAGATGGGTTTAAATATTAAACTGGCAACAGCTGCTTTTCGCGATAAGTAATCAGTGGTATTACTCAATTTTGCAAATTAATATTGCCCGGACGGAGTGAGGGAATAGTTTAGTATTTAGCCGACGCGAATCAATCAATCCTTCACTGAAATACATAGTTTGTTAACTACTTTCGAAAACCGTATTATAGAGCCGCCAATAAACTGCTTAGAATTTGATTATCCGAAACCCTAAGCTTACATCGTATGTGTTAGCTTATTTGTTAATTGTTAGCACTAACAGAGGTTGATTGGCCCGGAAGGCTATTGAAAGTTTACTGGAGCGCAAGTTATACATAATGTTACGATACAAAACTCCACTTCAAATAATTATTCACGCCTTTTAATTGCGCTTATTTTGTTTTTACTGTTCACATCGTCGCCTTAGAGTTGTTTTGTTCCATACGCCATTTAAGTTAGTTTTGAGTAAATCGACTTTAAAGTTTCTGTTTTTATTACTCTGTTATTAAAAATATTTATGCGTTTAATTTTTCTGAAAGAACTTGAAAGTAATACAGTATCAAATTAATGAATCCAAAATTATTAAATTTTAATAAAATTTTCAGTTACTGTCAATTTGAAAATGGATATGGAACAATCTCCTAAGCTGCTTAGCACATTTTTGTAGAAGTTTGTTCCATATGCATTGTATGTTTATAGTTTTTAAATGAAAAGTTGATTTTATTTAAATAAAATAATTTAAATAAGTATAACCAAATTGTTAGGAAAAATTTTACGAAAATTTGGCTTTGATTTGTTTTTACGAAATGTCAAATTATGTAAAATACAATTATAAAACATATTTTATTTAAACTGTAAAATAAACATTTTAACAATCTCGTTACAAAATGCCGTAAAACAATAGTATAAAAACAAGTAAATTAATTTGCTTATGTATTATGTAAACCGAACACAATTATTAAAAAAAAATAAACTTTAACATAAACATTTTAACATTCTTGCAACAAAATGCCGTAAAAAATAATATAAAAACTGAAATATTATTATAAACAAGTAAATTATTTTGGTTAAGTATTATGTAAACTGAACACAATTATTTAAACAAAATTAAAATTTTCACATAAGCATTTTAAGATTCTCGTAACAAAATGGCGTAAAACAATAATTCAAAAACTAAAATATTATTCTAAACAAGTAAATTAATTTGGTTATGTATTAATATGTAAATGAAACACAATTATTTAAAAAAAAAACTTTAACATAAACACTTTTTGTAACAAAATGTCGTAAGACAATAATATAAAAACTGAAATCTTATTCTAAACAAGTAAATTATTTTGGTTTTGCAACAAATTTTATGAATTTAAATTATTAGCAGAACTACTTCAAAATTTTATTATAAACGTCTTTGTGTGTGTTTAACATGGACAATATATCGTTTTTTTTCGTCCGTTAGAGTAAATTTATGGCCGCAATTCATTATTTTCGGTAATTTTTGTAAATGTAGTTTAAGTTCTATATTTAGTGTCCCAAATCTCCAAATTCTTGTATTCTTGGAAATAATTTTGGGTATTCCAAGACCCTTTATTGTACATTGCAGGTGCAGTTACCTTTCGGTAGCGTATACGACAAATTAATGGGAACTTAATTATGCTTTTCCTGTTATCTCTATAAATTAGGCTTGTACATAGTTTTAAGTATTCATTTTTCTAATTCATTCTTATTCAATCCAGAGTCATTCTGATTTGAAACAAAGGTAACACTCATAACTTTGTCAATACCGAACGAATTTAAATTTTAGATAATGTTGAAGGATATAAAACATTTTCTTCAACATATTCTTGATATTAATAAGTCAATATGCCCGAAAATGGTGTATGGCACAAAATAACTCTCAGGAGACGATATCATAACACAAGAATTGAGGTAATTTTTCGGATATGGAACAAATAAAACGTAAAACGTATAATGAATGGATATGGAACAAATAAACCCGCAATTTATCTTTAGATTTTTGGATATGGAACAAAGTTAACACTGAGAACTTTGTCAATACCGAACGAATTTAAATTTTAGTTATGTTGAAGGATATGGAAAATTTTTAACATAATTTTGGTATGAATAAGTCAGTTTGCCCCAAAATAGCGTATGGAACAAAATAACTCTCAGGCGACGACATGTACAGGGTGGCCTATTTAAAAATTTTAAACCACAGTTTATAACTGAAGAACTTGTATGTTCGCAAATATTTATATCACATTTTGACTTATTCGGCAATAATAAATCTTTCACAAATGTAACTTGAAACAGGAAAACTTATTTTCAGAACTTATTGCCCAGATTACAAAGCTAATTTTTTTCGCTGCGTCTGCCTCCTTCTCTCCAAGGCCGACACTATAAATTCGTTCCTTAAAGTGGTAAATTTATACTGTCTCTTACAACGTTATATGTAATAAACATTGGGCACTATATTGCATTACGAACTCTACCGAGTGGAAAAAGGTCCGAAGAATCCGACGTCTAGAAAACAAGTGACATTAGATTCTCCTCGTTAGCAATGCAGTCATGATCTCAGCGGTCGTCAAATTTACTGTTATCTGTTTAGGTGGGCCGATAAAACAGAAGCTGCAAGATTTGCACAGATCGTAAAAATGCGCACAAGTTTTTTTTCTTCTTAGTCAGCTCTTGATAGCGTCCATTCGTTCTTAATGTTTACCTGCTGTAACAAAGAATTGTAGGAAGTACCTACATTTTTAAACAATATTAGAAAACACTTGTTAGTTTTAAAGAGAGTTAAATTGTTATGAAAAAGTTTTAGATAAAATTTTACGCATTTTCTATTTTCATGCATTGTTAGTAAGGGGTTACAGAATATTTACACTACGTAATGTTTAACGAATGATACTAAAGAATTCGACTGAGGAAAACTTCAACGTAAGTTTCGGCAAACGAAGAGTTTCCTCAATTTTTTCTCGCCTTGTTAAGGTAGAGAAATGTCAAGTTAACCTTCATGTATAGTAAGAAAATTCCTAGGCATGATAAAAAAGATACAATTTTATAGAAATTACCAAGTACACTCACGTCAAAATTGACAATTAACAGCGTTCGTATAAGTATGTTTACTATTATCCAAAAGACCGATAAATACTATAAATTATGTGGTCGTAGAAAAAGTACAGTACAAAACTCGAGTTGTAAAGCAATTATGCAATCGTGCGTAATATGCTTCTCACAACTGTTTCTATTACTTTAATACCTATTCTATACCGACTAGCACTTAGCCCGTCCTAGGACGGGTATATTGTATATCTTAAATTTAAACTATTACTTTTTATAATACCGTGAGCTGCAAGTTAGACACTGTTATGTTACCGGTGAGTAAAAATTTACGGTTCATTAGACACAACTCAGTCGGTCAAATGAACCCGTAGTAGTTTACTGCGTTACAGATATTTTGTAGCTATATTCATGCGTTTCAGAGTCACAGAGTCAGCCTGGACTTTTATTCTATACCGATATTTATTTCATTTTTTTTTTTTTTTTTTTATTAAAGACTAACTATGTCTATTTTTTCCGGCTCCCTTCAATTTTTGTAACTAAATCTTTTAGGTCTGCCTAAACTTTTTTTACCGTTGTGTCTGTAATTGTACTCTGTTTTGGGTAATCTTAAGTCATCTCTCCAATTAAAATGGTTTCTGCCATTTACTGCTGTCCTATTGATTTTTGTATTTATGTGAAGAACATTTAGTTCTTCTCTGATCCTTTCCTTTCGTATTTGGACCTGTTGTACAGTCTTCTATCGATCTTAGCTAATATGTCTACTGCTCGTGTGTAGGTAGCTCTTGCCCTTTTTATGACCATCTTCTCTTCCGTAAAGTAGTTTCGACACTGCCATTATTTGTCCAATTCATAAAACATGTATTAGGCTACGGTTTTATTAAATTTGAATTCAGCAGCAAAAAAACTAAGGCAAATTTCGTGTTGTTTTGCTTGTATCATGGAACCATTACCAGATCTATCAAACATCCCTACTATCCGTGCTATACGTACACATATATGCTTTTCTATCCTTGTCCATAAGGACATCGACACACATTTTGAATTTTACAGTGGCAAATGTGCATACCAACGAGAAAAATTGCAAATACCTAACGTTAATCACCAAGTGATAGCGTGGGATATGAACGCAAATTAAAAGTGGACTTTGGAACTATGCGACATCAGAATTTCGAATAAGGGTTTGCCCTTTATGGTTCATTAGATCGCCGTCCTCAGTGTTGGAATGTTCTACTGGAATCTTAAGTGGCAAAGGTTCGATCCTGACCGTGAGTGGTAGGGTTTGGGCTTGAGAACTTTCCACACTTATCTTTTTTAAAAAAGTAGTGAATTTTATAGATTAGTGTGTTTAGCAACAATAGTGAACTATTTTGTAATAATTCAGGAGTTTAAGAAATTTGTCGTTGTGCAAAAAAATTGTGTACTGGAGTCACTGGTTTTGAAAAGTTGCGAAATCGTAAAATAAATTTACAAATCAGTAAAGCTAAGTGATCTGTTTTTAAAATGTATGTGTAAAGAAATTCCTAATAAAAATAATAATCGTTGAAAATTCATATACATACAGAAAATTGCTTTTTGAAAACAAAGTCGTACGTTTTTTTCTGGCGTGGACTGAAAATTTAATTGGGAATAATATTTATAGCAAACCACAATTACTTTTTTTTTTGTAAAAAGATTCGTATTTAACTAAAATTATCATTGTAACGAGTTTTATAAATTTTTGCGTTAGTAATGTTATCAATAGAATATGAAAATCTTTAATCATCCATACATCAGCACACCATTTTATTCTGCCTTTTTGCTACTACCATATATGTTGTAATACTGTTCATGTTTATTTTGCTGAAAGGTAATGGGACTTTCAGATGTCATAGCTTAGGGCCACATCATTTCTAAATCCTTTTATAGAGTGAGGATTTGATATAAATATTTTGAAGACCATGTTTTCGTCACTTTAAAAAACTCAGGTTGAAAATTGTAATACTAGAAATGACATATTTTGTAAGATACTGCTTCATCAACTTTCTAAATAGATTTTGTAGTACCTATACTTAATTTATAGTTTTAGGTGATTTGTATCGTTTGTTATTTTATGTATTTATTTTCGATTTCGAAGCATCGTGAATTTTACATAGAATTATACGAAATTTAAGGAAACATGAAATAAGTAATTTTTTTGATTTAACACGAAGATTACGAATTTTATACGTATACAGTTTGACAATAATCAACATGTGTTGTAACTTGTAAGGGTAACTTTGTTATTATAAGAGTTACATAGTCGGTTAAACTAGCAAAGTTGGGCATATTTAATGCCATGTTGACATTTGACCTACACCTTATACTTTTTTAAATATTTTGAAAAAACTGAAAACAGACGATATTTTCAAGAGTATATTTGTATAGACACCTAAGTTAGGACCAAAATGTGAATTTCTGTAGATACTATTCCATTGAATTAGAAAAAATATCTTAAATCTCATGGCACACTTGATTTTTGAGATATAAGCCAAACTTGACTTTTTTAAATGGCAACCATAGGTGGCCATGAGTTCATTAAAAATCTTATTTTTTCCTTGTTTCATTAATGAATGTATGTATTCATTAATTGTAGTATTCAACTGTCTTTTCAATAGTAATATTGGTTTAACTGACAACCTATACAGGGTGGTCTAAATTCGATTGCATGGGTAGCTCGCTTAATAGTCAGAACAGGTGCAGTTTTTTGGGACAAACTCAGAACAGTTTTCTAAGATATTCTATCATTTCTGGTTTTCCTTGTTTTTTTTTTTGTTTCTACAACCTGCTTTTGGTTATTCATTTAAAAAAGAAATTAAAAAACCTTTGTAACTTGCATAATATTAAAAATAAACCCTTAAATATTTGGAATGGGAAACAAATAAAGAATTTAAATAGGTCATAGCCAACTATAGCTTCCATTTAAAATAAGGTATGGTTATGTCATAATTTTTAACGGTAAGCGTAAAAAATGTTTTTTTAGTACTATCAAAATCTACATAAAAATATCTAAAAATAGTCTTAATAAACTTTTTCGATATTTACAACAATAAGAGAGTTATGACACATTATAAATATAACAAAAAAACAGTTTTTCTCCAATAACTCAAAAACCGGAAATGATAGAATGTTTTTGAAAACGGTTCTGAGTTTGTCCCAAAAAACTACACATTTTTGGTAATTTAACCGTTTCTATATCTTGACTATTAAGCGAGATACCCATGTAATCCCATCGAATTTGGACCACCCTGTACATCAATAAATTGTTTTGAATTTATTTAAATTTTTGTTTTTTGTGACGTAACTGACGTACTTAATAGAAGCGCGCTCTTTTTTTATTAATTCGCGGGAATATACAAGGCATATTCAAGAAATAAGGACCGTCTGGCTGATATAGAGACATTCTTTTTGATGGAACGCCAGCTTCTGTATACCCACTTCATTAAACGTGGCCACCTGTGAAGCTAGCCACACATGCACTGCTTCGACGTCATACTTTCTGAGTATGCCTCGTATAACAGAACGAGTCACTTAGTGTAAGCATTGTCTGCTTATTGTTAAATATTGCACAAGTTTTCGGCGTGATTTTGAATTTGCAAGCGACAGCATTAATAAACACAAAGCGTTGAATATTAATTAACCGCGACGTGATGGAGCGACATAATCAAGACAATTGCAGGTACTGTTAAAAAAAAACGCATCAAGTTTCCCAGAGTATAATAATGAAAGTAGGTATCCAGAAATACCAGAGGGACTTATCAATTACCACTCCCTTTAATGAGTGGCTGTTCTTAACGTTCTTGTGGTTTCAGTTCCCCTCTTCAATATTTCATGGAGTCTGGTATCTCTTGGGGCTTCTCGCTGAAGTAGGCATTTCTTTTAGTTCAAGTCTCTTAGATAATTCTCAAAAGGCGAGCCTTATTAATAATGGAACAGTTTGGTTTTGTAATTCTTTGACTCCTGTGTAAGAATTCCTTAAAGACCAACTATCGCTGTAGACTTAATAGATTCTAAAATAACAATTCAGGGGATGATATATCGGCGACCGCCTTTATCGAATAAAACAGACGAATGTGTTTTTCATTGACTGTGAAGTGAAGTGAAATAATACATAAATTATTCTCAGTAGTTTATTGTAGTAAAAATAAGATAAATTTGTTAGAATAACATATAAAGAAACTGTTACCATTATTTCATTGAATGAATTATTTAGTATGAATAAGTTTAATTCTATAAAAAACCTTCCTTTTGTTATGAAAAATCGTGCTAATCGCTTGCTTATTTCTGGTTATTTGGTTAAAATTATTTGAAAAAAGTCAGAAATAATTTTTACTTATGTGACAGAAATGTTTTCAGTACATACAAATTAATGTTTTTCTACGACCAGTATTGTTATAAATAAAACAAATGAAGTCGTTTATTGTTTTTTTCTCCATGGCAACCTTGATTTTTATTTTAAAATCTTGCATTTTGTTAGGTTATTTCGTTTATTTTTGAAAATAGACATATAAAATAGTATAAGTCATCACCTACTACGACTGCCATTTAAAAAAAAAAGTTGTTTTGTCAAATATCTCGCACGGTAATTTATTAAAAAAATCTGACCATCACCCTCTTACAGCAAACAAAATCTGCAAAACATTTTTTCTTTGGCGTTTTTGTGTATCGCAACAATAGCCGAGATATTTAAGTTTAAAAATTTTGATCGATTTCGGTTTTTTCGTTATATCACGCAAGCCATGGAATTTTTAAACAAATCAAGATCTTTTTTAAAATACGCTTCTAAATAGCTAACTTTTGTCCCATTTAACCAATTTATTATTATCATTATTTACGGAGATAGCAATAGTGTCCCATGGAAAAGTGAAACACCCTGTATAAAATAGACTTACATTAATGTTGTTAAAAAGACACCTAATTTGTATTAGTCAAATTAAATTTTGTAGTAAAGCATAGTTTATGTTTATCTCCCACAATAGTGTTACAAACTTGCAGCTATCTTAAGAGTTCTCATCGTTAAGTAAAGCTACACTTGTGGCCTAAGGTGGACAATTCCACTCCTAGATAACGTGATTAGCTAAAAAGAGTTTTTATTATGGTTTCAAGCGATTTAAAACTTCTACTGCATGAGTGGATCGGCGTTTACTGTACGAAGCAGTGAGAAATCTGCGTCTGGGAAGAGAGCGACAATTCTTGAAACGTAATTGAATCGCCTCTGGCTTCGCCCTCAACCGAAGTAGTTAATTGTAGTTTATGGAATATTTCGTTCTATGACGGACTTCTAAGGCCATTCGCATCTCCGTTGCTGTAAGCTGTAAATTTTCCATTTAATTTACGTCCTTTTTCGTCTGCGACGACTCTTTGACAGCTTCGGTTGCTGGGATGCGGTTGCATGAGACTTTGATGTAAGTTCGGGAAATATCTTTAAAAATACTGGATTTTAAATGTTAAAAAGGAATGTATGGACTTAAAATTTACATTCTTTACCAAATTGGATTGTATAAATTTTAATCAAGTTAAATATGTAATTCTTTAATGGTCTAATAGTCAAAAGAGTATATTACATAACAAGAGTTGTAAGAAGCATATTACTAGATGCTTGCTGCTGCATATATTACAAGGTAACGATAATAGTATATTACATAACAAGAGTGTGAGAAGCATATTTCCACGTGTGCGTAATTGCTTTACAACTCGTGTTATGTAGCTTACTTTTTCTACGATCACATAATACATACGATTTAACGGCTTTTTGGCTAATTTACACATGTTATTACGTTGTCTTGGCTACTAGCGTTATAACTCTTTTACTAGACATGCAGGAAGTATTTGACGGGAGTCTACTTTGATCATTTCTCTAAAAAACTGTGCTTTTTGCTTACCGTTTGTAAGAACCCACTTACTATGCACGAAGGCTGTACGGTAAGAGTCATTTACATAAGTGGTCGTAGAAAAATGATATTTAAATATACAGGTGGATGATTTGTTTTACACAATTAGACATCAAACAATTATTATATTAACAACTATTTTTTTGCATAATGAATAAGAATCTAAATAAGTTATGTGCATTTTGTGCCCAGATTCTGAAATATACTAAATAATAATAATTAAACAACCTCTAATTACATTTTATTTTATTTTTTTAATAGTCAACATTTAAACTTTGGAATGAAATCATAGTTTAGGTTGAGGCAAAGTTCTTTATCATATGATTTGTTTTATAGATTCAGTATTGACTTTTTTATTACTTCTTATGGGTACTACATTGGTTTTATATTCTATTAGTAAGCAAATTTCATAATAAACGTTATACAATGATTATCGGATTTAAAGAAATTAACTTTACATTATGCGGGCAATTTATGTTACAAGAAGGAAACAAAAACACTTATTTAACATAACGTTTCAAATTTGAGGGAAATTCCAGCTGTAAAAATGGAAATCAAACATCCAAATCCGTTCCGGTATATAGTCCAAAGATAAAATCTGAATATTGTTGAATATTTCCTGGAAACTCATTTATTTTTTAGTACGTTAGTATTATTTAATGTCAAAATCATCAGATTTAATGCACCGCTGCTTGATAATAGAACCAAATAATGATGGCATACTCCACAACAATTTTCTGTAAATCTAATATGAGTTAAAGGACGTAACTTGGAAATGATTCATGATGCATTATTGCTTATTACTTTTCTTTGTATCGAAATGTTAATGCAAAAAAGTTCGATTCAAAGGCTTGGATTATTGAAAAACAAATACACCCTTATGTATTAAATTAAATACTAGAGTATTGATGTATTTTTGAAGTTTGTAGTCAAAATTTGGTATAAATATAAAAATTCAAAAATATGTATTCGAAGGGAAAATTTACCATTTTTATATAGAGTAGGCCGCGATATAGTTTTGACGACGCTCGTGTGTCAAATTTGCGAAAGAGGTTTATTCCCTTCGGCCGTGGCTGGTACGCCATTTCGGTTCTGCTGCCCTAGGAGACCACATGCCGTAACTAAATATAGCAAAAATAGGGCATAGCGTATGGGTTTATAAATATTTTTTGTGTTAATATCAGTCGTGAATGGATTCCGTAACAGCTAAAGTAACGCAAAATATCAAATTAATTAAAGCACTTTCTGTTTCAGACTTTTGACGATTATCTCGTCAAATTTCGAGACAAATTAAGCTACAGAAATAGTCGTGAGCTTAATTACATTTTGCTTAATCGAACGTGATTTTACTAAACACTTACAAACAATCCTCTACAAAAAAACGGGGACAAATAATTGAGGAATTTATTTAGACATGACAAACGGACAGGGCGAAATCAAAATTGCATTGCTCAACTTCCTTTGAAGCCTACACATTTTTTCTACTGTTTTTACTTTTTTTTTATCCCATTAGAAAAAAAAGCCTTTGACTACTTTATTAGGTACAAATCGCCTTGCTCTAGAATTGTTTATCAGAGTTGAAAATAATAAAAATTTTGTATCACTAAACTAAACGGGGGTCGGTTAAAGTCAACAAAACCAGGCTCCTGGATAGTTTTTGGAACTTTACGAGCTTTATGTACGCTGCAAAGTATAAAGCAAAATTGTTTTTGCTGATAGGTGTTTGCCTTTTTCTCTTCTTAAACAGATTTTAAGCTGTGAATGCTTTTTGCCACAAATTTTTCCTATAATTGTTGGAGCCTTCTTCTTATATTTAGTCAATTAAATGCCTTTTGCATCCTTAAAAACCTGAACCCATCAGTTAATCTGCAGAAGATTAAGTTTTGGTATTTTTGGAGGTGAAATGCCAATAGAAAAACACTGCATGAACTCTAGTTTTGTAGGGGATGGTCACAGTGGAATACCCAAGTCTCTTCACCAATCACAATTACTATGTATCACATTGTTATGTTCTTGATATATTTGTTTTCTGCAAAGTTTTTGACCCAGTGTAAGCCGTCGTGGTTGGTATCCAACCTTCCATACCCAAATCATGGTGCGAATATTTAGAACTGTTCTTTGAAATCCATTAAGTTCCTTAGCGATAATAAAGGCTTTAATTCGACTATCAGTCAACAATAAGTTCTTAACTTTTCTTACAATTCTTTTTGTATTTGCCTTATCTCGGGGTGATGCTTTACTCTAGCGTTTCCCAAACTTTAGTTGATAGTGAACCCATGTATTCTTGCGCAACCCACTCTAATTTATACAACAAAATACGATTTATAAGTGATAATAATAATTTCCTTATGGCAAAAACAATTGTGAGTACCTACCTTAAATGAGATCAAATAAAAATAGCTTAAAATTCATTGACCTTTGAAAGTAATTGAAAAAATTGAAGAATGAAAAAAGAGATAAGTTTTTTCATGCTAATTTGAAGGATGATGTTGTTTGCCATCACATAATTCTAAATTAGGAAGAAAATTATTTAATTTTAGTCTAGATCTCTAATTCGACATCCAAGTTGTGTCTATACTTGATTTTTTAAAGAAAAGCACAGTATAAGATCCAGTTTCGCACTCATAATCTGTTACAAAAGGCATTTAAAATTGAATTATTTTTTGATATACATTTCTCTCTTTCATTAAACTTTACGAAAACTTAATTAGGGAGACGTTCTCAACTTTTTGTTTCAAAGGAGTAATGCATGGAAATTTAATTAAGTCTACAGTTAGTGTGTTTGACTGTAAAATTTCTTCATTTTCTATTTTGACACAGAACGGATCTCTATTCCACATTTTCTTGGTATGAATTAGTGAAAAAAATGTACTTCACTTTCAGGCCGACTTATCACATGTTCACCTGTTATTTGCACAATTACGTCTTAAATATTTTTGATATTTTCATGTATCCTAGTTATTTTTGTAGTATCTAGAGGACCATTAATAGTTATATTTCTGCGTCCGTCCAGAAAATCAGTTGTTCCCTATCAATTTTTAGACTGGAAAATATATATTTACTGACCAATATAACAAGACCGGAGAGTGGTACTTTAGTAGACGAGTAGGCAGTTTTGGACGAGCCGTGGGCAAGTCCTGAAAGGATACGAGTTCAGTAAAGACACTTTACGGGTATGTTACGTACAATATTTTTTCTGCGTCCGCCACTGACACCAAAATGACTATCGTCACTATCCATAATTAAACAATAACTTAACAAACTACTGGTGAAAACTCGCTTGGTGGTATTATGAGGCTTGCTTTACAGCGCAAATCAACAAAACAACTCATCACCATGGCAGGGAGTTACTTTCTGGCTTAGGCCAGAAAAGATGTATTTTCCAGCCTAAAAATTGATGGGAAAACTGATTTTCTGTACTGACGCAGAAAAACAAATTAACCGTCGTCCTGAATAAACTCTTTAACATTTATGTGTTGAAGTTTTGAGTTTAAATTTAGGGATCTCCAGATTTATACGAGCAAAGGTTAATACGCTCTGCGCATAAGCTTGATTCATCAATCCTACCTTAAAAAACCCTTTTTTGTGCATTTATTTGTTTATTTAATATTATCAAGCTCGTTTTGTAAAGTTACTTTAATTGGACTCTGTATTATACCAAATAACTCTCTTCCAACATTTCGCGTATATGAGAAGCGAAATATGGCTTGTCGTGCTTCGTTTTATTTTTCGGTGGTATTTTATTTCATGTAATTTAAACGAATAAAAGTAGAAGTATTACAGCTACAAAAAAGTTGCCGATATCTCTCACATATTGCTTTGTCAGGGTTAAAATTTACGGTTGATGAAATGATCCTCGAATATGGCGTACATAAAATACAGAGCAGTTGTCTGTTCCCCACTTTGTCTGGAATAATATTACACTAATGAAGTTACGTTTATTGATCAGCTGTGTGTTGTATGCTCTTAATAATCCGACGCGCTGTTTGTTTGGTCTCCATTCTAATTAGGCCCTTTCTTATGCGTCAGTTTCAGCGTTACCGCTTGTTCATTAGAGCGTATTATTATGGTTTGGTTTAAGGTTTAAGCAATTTGGGAGTGCTAAACGTAAATCTGATAATTTAATGTACAAACTCATCATCGCGACGGCTTCTTTTTCCTGCGAAATGAAGGGCTGTACTTTGTTGCCGTCAAC
Source organism: Elmis aenea (assembly GCA_947652605.1). Lineage (NCBI taxonomy): Eukaryota > Metazoa > Arthropoda > Insecta > Coleoptera > Elmidae > Elmis > Elmis aenea. The sequence continues at coordinate 8,414,143 of OX393579.1, forward strand.
AATGCTTTGAATCGTTTTGCTTAGAGCCCAAGAATTATAGTTGGATTTGATAAATTGTTTGATGATTTAAACGATTTTTTTAGTATTCTGAATATGCTTAATGAAAACTAGGGTTTTTATCTTTGAAAATTTTGCTTATCCCGGGATTCCGGGAACAAATTGGACCTCTCTTTCCGGGATTTCTAGTGGTACCGGAATGTAATAACTTATGTCAATATTTTAAAATAAACCCAAGTAAGGAATGAAGCGGTTTATTATTTAAAAATCACTCCAAGTCGCCCTAGAGTTGTTTTGTTTTACCTATATCACAAGTAGATCGTTTTGAAAAAATCGACTTTATAGTTTCTGTTTTTATCATTCTATTAAGAAAAAATATTGATAGGGTTAAATTTTCTGAACAAGATTTTAACTAATAGATACATTATCTAAATGCTGAATTTAAAATTAAGATATTTTAATGAAATTATAAGTTACTGCCAATTTTACAATTTGGATATACCTAGTAATTTTTTTTTTGAGTTTGTTTCATGTGGATAAAAAGATTACAATAATTTTAATAAGTATAACCAAATTGCGATGATGAAAATTTAGCTTTGACTTTTTTTTTAAGGAAATATCAAATTTTATAAAATACAATTAATTACATATGAACCATTTTTTTAGATAAAAACTTCAACATAAACATCATAACTTTCCCTTAACAAACAACTAGTATAAAAAATTAAATAATGTTATAAACAAGTAAATAATTTTGGGTATGTATTATATGAACTTAAAAACGCAATTAATCCTGTTTTTCGTCAGAGTAAATATATCTCAGCATTTTAGTATTTTCTGTAGATTAAACGTTTTTTATTTTTTTGTAGATTTGTTTGCAAACTCTCTACACAAACTCATTTAACTAAATTCTTTATTAAATGTTTTTCTGAACTTAACAAATTAGTTGTCGTTAGAGTCAGTTATTATTTTAATTAGCAAGGAAGGTATTTTATTAAAACAAAGAGTTTTGCTAGTTTAAAATAAAAACTTTTTTTTGACATTGCGCAATTTGCAATGGCGCTTTAGGTTTCGGATTAGCAAGAATAATTGTAACTAATGAATTTAGGTTATGAACTATAAATGCAGTAGCTTCTCTATTTTACCGTGGATGGCATCCACTTCTTGTACAAGTTGATGTCCTTCTGAAAATGTTTGCTTGATGATGGGAATGGAACACAATAGATTAAAATTAAATTGAAAAACGCGGTACCCATTGCGCTGTTTTTGTTTTGAGGTACACATAGATTTGACCAGAAAATAATATGATTGATGTGAGTGTATTTTAATATGAAGGTTTGTTATATGATTTAAGAAAACGAAGGTAACCTATGCTTGTTTACTTGTGATTCACTTAATTAACAGAAAGAACTGCCGCTTAAAATGCTCTCTCAGTCTTTATTGATGTTGGTGGAATCGCCTTGAGAGCATCTAGCAGCAAAAAGGCATCGTTTCTATCAATAAAATTTCATTTACAAGCTATTTTGCTTTGCATTATCATGTTACAGAAAAATTTTACTGTTAACGTATTTAGATAGTATAAACTATGTCATAAAAACCGGGCTCCTTTACGCATTACGCATAATACAGGTGTACATAATTCAATATTATGTATCCCGCGATATCCCTGGACAATAATAATTTCCCGGAATTATAAATTGTTTTAAAATGGGCCGGGATTCCGGGATCCTGGAAGAGATGCACTAGTTAAAACACATTTATTTTTTTCTCGAAAATAAGGCTGCAACTGAGAAGACGGGATTTTTTTTGCACCCAGACAATAAATACTTAAAAAGATGAGCGATTTTAATTAGTCTTATTTATATGGCTACATTTGGTTTTGATAACTATTACATGTAAAGCGAGAAATCAAATTTGCAATATGAGTTGTTTTTCGCTGTTGTGTGTGTAATTATATTTCCCTTTCATGTAGTTTAATTAACTTTGAATTATTCCTGGAATATCTTGAAACTCAAGAAGCCTGTTACCATTAATTGCCAGTTGATTAAAATAATATACTCGCGTTATAGCGTAGTTGCAGAAATATGAGAGATAATAACGTCCGAAACAGAAGCAATAATATTGTATGCAATGAGTTTTTAGAAATAAAATTAGTTAAAAATTGTATATGTATGAATTTTTATTACAGTATTGCCTAAATGACAATTAATAAAAAAACATCAATGTACAGGGTGGCCTATTTTCGATGCATACACAGGGTATCTCGGTTATTATCAGAGATAGAAACAAAAAAACTAAGTACGTAGTCTTGATTTATTTTTTCGTGAAGAATTCATTGCCCTGTTCGCGGTAATATATCTTTTTCAATTTTTTAATTATAGCCAAAAACCGAGTTTTTACATTTTCCAAAATTGTTAAATATCTTGCTTAAACCAAAAGATAGAGAAATAGTTTAAAGACATTTTTGGCATGGTTTTTTGTTGTTAAGAAGATAGCAATATTCCATTTATTAAACTCATATAAATATCGATATATTACACCTAACTTTCTTATTTTATAAGGCAACCATTGTTCGCTTTGACGTAAATCGAAAGTTTACTTAATACTGTTATCGTTTTTCGCTAGACTATACCCACACCAAGACTGAATTTTATTGTACCTGCAGCTGGCTGTTTGAAATTCTTCGGCGTCCAGAGAATGTGTATCGTATGGGACAAGCGTCCCACGGGTATGGTGAAATTCTGATGCCAAGCATTGCATTGTTCCCGCGGTTAGAACCAATATTAACTTGTAGCATTATCCTAGCCCGAGACGGCATGCCTATACCGCAGGCAATTAATTATTCCCAATCCGGTCATATATTTCTGACGTTAATTGGTTCTATTAGCATGATTTTCCACTATTTCACAACTACATTCAATGGCAAATACAATTGTTGTTATCTAAATTGCTTTGAACAATATACGACAATTTTAAACCGTTAATCAATCAGAAAATATTAAGTGGTGAGCTTAAAGTTGCACTTCATGATTAAAATAATTCTCCCGGGCTAAATTTTTTAAAGAATTATTTGTCTTTACTATGCACTCTTTCAGTAATTTCACATGACTTCATCTGCAAATTTCACTGGACTTCATCTGCAAATTTCACTGGACTTCATCTTATGAACTTTTTGTAGCGTTTTACGTAACAAAATTAGGCAAAATTTTCATGGGAACGATAAGCATACACTAAAAAACGCGCACTTGTCTAGAAACATCAAAGTAGGCTTACATCAAAATTGACAAGACAACGTAATTACATGTGTATATTATCCAAAAAGGCGTTAAAATCGTATGTATTATGTGATCGTAGAAAAAGTAAGCTACATAACACGAGTTGTAAAGCAATTACGCACACGTGGAAATATGCTTCTCACACTCTTGTTATGTAATATACTATTATCGTTACCTTGTAATATATGCAGCAGCAAGCATCTGGTTTTGTTATATTTCTGCTAAAATTATATTAAACTCATGTTCTCCAGTGACTGGTTTTCCTGCTTTCGTATTGAAATTTATTTAATTATTTATGAACACATTTACCATTCATTTTCCTCACAGCTCCTTGCAAGAACAACATCGTTTATTATTGTTTTCTGTGTAAATTCTGTGTGGCATCGCAATTCGTTATTCATTGTTTTTGAACTTGTATTTCCACGCGATTACAGAGTAATAATAACGTTGAATAATTTTGTTTAAATCTGTACCAATAATTTTGTGGTTTTGTCTCTTTTAGTTTGATTCTTTAAGAGTAAATGCCATGCCATGGTGTCAGCTTGTTTTATTTCTTCTTTCAGATTATTCTTTTATTTATGATTTTATGTTTTTATGTTTATATTTATAATAATATATTTATAAGGATTGTGATTTATAATTTCGGGCTATCATGCAACTTATACAGGGTGTAGACTCGGATCACGCAACATAGCAATTTCAATGGTAAAATTTTAAAAGTCGTATTCTTGCTCCCCTAATTATTTTAGAAAAAAAAGTGCAAATACGTTTTTTGTAGAGAAAAAAATTCTGTATCCATAAATGTAATCAATATTACTTTTTCGTTTTCCAATAACTAAAAATTAAGCAATTACAAAACGCGTTTTGACAAAAATCTGTAGTGCCTTGGAATTATGCTATGACAACTGCCCAGCCTAATGTCACTTATACTGTCACTTTGACGTGAAGTTTATTCATAATAATCATTTTTATTGTATCTTGGAATGAAAACATAACTAACTGTGTAAAATAAATGTTTGATAAAATATAAAGGTTTTAAGAATGAATTTCGCGTCAAAGTGACAGTATGTGACATTAGGCTGGGCAGTTGTCATAGCATAATTCCAAGGCACTACAGATTTTTGTCAAAACGCGTTTTGTAATTGCTTAATTTTTAGTTATTGGAAAACGAAAAAGTAATATTGATTACATTTATGGATACAGAATTTTTTTCTCCACAAAAAACGTATTTGCACTTTTTTTTTAAATAATTAAGGGAGCAAGAATACGACTTTGAAAATTTTACCATTGAAATCGCTATGTTGCGTGATCCGAGTCTACACCCTGTATAAAAAAATAGGACATAACATTTCATGCACAAATATTTTAAACCTTGAGCGAGGGTTTAGTTTAAATTAAGTTTTTTATGTAGTTAGATGGAGTTTGGAAATACTCTCTGATCTACCTCTAGATTACTAGACCATTGGTTTGGTTCAAATTCAATTAAATGTGCATTTGCAACTGTTGACACTGCTTATTGCAGAGATTGCTATCGCTATGATATTTTTATACAAAGTGAATGTAAATATGTAGGTATATAAGTATATATACATATATACCATCATTGAACAACAAAACTTAGTGCAAAAAACCTAAATTCTGTGAGGATTGTCGGTTTGCCTTTCAATTAATTAACTGTTATTTAATATCACTTGTTTGATGAATAAATAATTGCCAGCATAATTGCTAGAGGAAATAATTAAATGAAAGCTAAACTTAATTAAACATCACGATCTCTCGCAAAAAATTAAGAGAAATATCGTCGGTAAAAATTGCAGTTTGCAGAAATTATGTCATACAATATTATTTATAATCAAAATTTGCGTGGTATTTTATTTATCAATCCTTTCTGATGAAATTTATAGTTTTTAGTTGTCTTAAATTCTATGATAATTGACGAAAACAAGCAAATAAAATTGGCATGCCAGTGCAAATTACAGCAAAGCATATTTAAAATTAAAATAAGTCATGCAACTAACACTTAATTGTGGTGAAAGCAATTCAAAATTTGTATTGTCTTATTATGTGGCCATTGAATTAAGATTTTTTATATTATAGTAAGAAAAACACCGAAAAGTTCCCCAATGTGCGTAAAAATTATCTAAGGATTTTTTTTTATCACAACATGTGGAACTTACAACTTTAAAAGGGTAAAGACGCTTTTATTTTCTTTGCTTCAAGTTTTTTTAGATATGTGTAAAGGTGGTGGCCTCTCTACGCACATTAAAATAGAGTGCAAAATGTTGAGTTGGAAGATTGAGCAGTTTTATTACGGGAACAGCTAATCCATCTTCAGCAAAGTGTAAATTTTATTTGCTGTACATAATCGCATAGCCATGGGGTAAATGGTAAAACGTGTCTATTTGTAAGTTATAATTCGTTGAAGCTTTAATAATAATAATAATAATCTTTATTTGTTTTAAATATCCATTATAATAATAATACACATAAATATACAGAGTTCTCGATTTTCGAGGGCCACTATGGGGATCTCGTAAACGGTAAGAGTTACGGCTTCGGTTAAATTAGGACAAAGTTGTATATTCAGGTGCTTAATAATTCGACGCAAACAGAACTTTTCTAGCTTTTTTAGTTTTTGTGATATAGTAAAAAAAAATAAAAAAGTGGATTTTTGTTTTTTACCCGTAACTTTTTCATTTGATGTCGAATTTCATTTTTGTAAAGACTTTTTCTTGGCCACTTTTTGCAAGGAATCAAAATCCCCAATTATATTTTCCATGCGAAGTTTCGCTTTTTTTAAACCATCGTCAGGTAAATTTTTTCTTATGGACGCTATATCTGATTTTAATGGTAATTTGTAGAGCATTTTATTCTGAATTCGACAATATATAACACTCAGCACTTTTTTGAAACAATTGCTGTTAAAAGGGGACAAAGACAATTATTTTATTTTGAAAAATTCTGAATCGGCATGGTAAATAATTGTTTTGTCCCTTTTTAACAACAATTGTTTCAAAAAAGTGCTAAACGTTATATATTATCGAATTCAAAATAAAATGCTTTACAAATTAGCGTTAAAATCAAATATAGCGTCCATAAGAAAAAATTGAAGGTTATTATTGAAACAAAAAATTTCAAAAAATTCTCTCTGTTAGTAGTTTTCAGCACATATTTTTATCAGGAAGGACTTAATCAACTTAAGTCTTTTAAAATAGCCCAAAAATTTTCTAAACGTTTGTTTTGCGCTTGAAATAGAGACTCCACCATTTGCAACCTCTTCGATACAAGTTACCCCTCGTGCATTAATTAAAATGTGTAAACCTTGCAAATTTATTTGTTCGGCTTGTGCCAGAGGCAATTTGTTAAACGCTGTCATATTTTGACGCCAAGTTTATTATTATGGCTGGATGTCTTTAACAAAATCGATGACTGAATACTTTATGTGCTGGTTGATGGATAAAATCCATAATCCTTTACAATACTTTCTGTTGTACGGTTCTCCTAAAAATAAAGGTTAGTTTTAATTATATATTGGTAAATGTATTGTATTCGTTATCATTTTTTCATAGACAAAATTGTTAATATGTGAGTAATGCTTCATTTTTTGTCATGTAAAATAACAAGGTTATTAAGATAATTGCAAATAGTCTCGTCACAAATGTTTGATGGAAGATGTAATGTTCTCTTGGGATGAATATAAAATATATATAGGCAGCTTATTCCAACTCCCTATTTTATTTAAGTTTTTTTTTTAGCTGTGATAGATAACTTAGTGACAAAAGTATCGCTTTAATTATCTTCAGTATTTAGCTGAATCCTTCATCCCCACTTTTCAGCATCTTACGAATTATCAAAGCCACCCACAACCGCTGCATTTCCTCCGGGTGTCATCTTGAACGTCTGTTAGCAGACACCTTATGCTGGGTGTAATACTGATATCGCATTAGCATATCCCAGCTACGACTCTACCAAGCTTTGTTTAACTTTGCAACTCTTAGTCTTGCTTATAGAGCCGGTAAGATCGCACGTGATGATATGAATTTATAATGTTGACACTCTGTGACTTATGTAGGTAATGGTCGCGCGTTATTTATTGCGTTGCGACGCGGCTAACTTTATTGGGGGATTAAGAAGTTTAAGAGGCGATGGTAAGGCGGTCCGCTGACCTCGAGACATGACTAAAACTTAATTGTAGTAGCGTTTGTTGGAAACTTTTATGGCGCAAAAATGTGCGGATAAAAAATGCATAACTTAGTTAAAGTTTCATGATTTTGTGTGAGAAGAAGTGATGTAGTATTTTATGGGCGCAGTTAGGGGAGGGGTTTAAGGGTTCATTTGCATCTCCAAACCCAAGAAAAATGGTACATGCTTGAATTGTTTAACTGGATAAAATAAATTAATTGAGTAGTTATCGATATTATATCAGCTTCATTAATAGCCATGTAGTGCTAGAGTCGACTATCCCCTGAAGCTAGGAACAATCCGGACGGATTATGTCCGGTGTACTATGTGTTGAACCCTCAAGTTTATATCTGGTTGCGCTTTTGTATTATTTCGCTTTAAAGAAGGTTCGGCAAATCCTCAAACCATTAGTCAATTATCAGTAGTTATACGACGTGTGTGATTCATGTTAAAGAACTATTGGATCTTGAAAATAATAGGAGATAAAAGGATGGTTAAATTAAAAAAGAAGTGTATTTTTATTTGGTTTCCAAAAATATTGTCACGACCAAGCGATTGACAAGCGAGAGACAATGGAATCGTTGCCCGACGCCTCCACCAATCTTGGCACTTCAAGAGGTTGACTGCAAGGGGTACCAAGATTGATGGCCGGCGCCTCCACCAATCTTGCTACGATTGGGGATCGACTTAGTCGAAAGGGGTCGTAGCTTCGAGAGGTACTAACAAAACGCCCAAAATTAACTTCACCTATCTTTCTTCCGGGGGGTCTATCTCGCCCTTGATGGAAAATAAATACGGAACGCTATAGGACAGCGGTTCACCCGCCAGATATGATACCGTTTTTCGACGCCCTTGTCATAGTGTGATAATAAACTACAATTTTTTTTTTCAGTACTATTAGTTAATTATTGATGGACGTAATTATTGTGTCAATAAACGCTCATGCTGTACTACTTTTTGTACTATTTTTCATTTAGCGACGTTGTTAGAGTTAATGATCTAGTATTGCAGTGAACGGTTTTGAATAACCCTTCAATTAAAATAAATGTAACGTTAAATTTGATCAACTTGAGATAATGAACTCACCTTCAGTTTATTGAACAGTCTACAAAATTATTAATAACGTTGGGTTTTGCAATTCTGATGCCTGCAGTTTAGTAATGAATCTGTTGGAAATTTGGTAAAATTGGTTATTGATAATTTTTAAGGCAATTTTTTTTCGTTGATGGTAATTATAGTCTTTTGATAGTCAACGCAATACTTATTTTAATCTGATTTATTTTTGCTTCGGGATGTCTTTGCTGTTGTGGCTAATCACCGAAGTGGAGGGGTAGGAAACAAGAATTGGGTGGGTAAGGTAAGGGTAGGTGGAAGAATTGTCACAGCATGTGACTATAGTAGGTAGAGGAAACCACCTGAAACCCCTACAATGACAGGCGGCCTCGGGATTCGAACCCAAGACCTTCCGATTACTCGCTAGGCTGCTTACCAACAATCCACCGAGCTCGGATCATCGCAATACATAAATTAATACTTAAATAAATCCGTGAATGCCCTAGCATTACAATTTTTTGTGTTTTTATCTTGAGAAATATTTTCTTATGTATCAAAAAAAATTTGGAACATAAAAATGTGTCAAAGTTTAATTAAGTTTTAGCCTATTGGTAATTTAAGATCAATAAAATTTATGAAGTGTACTAAAAAACTCTTTTAATCTAAGAGCCTGCATTTATTTTAAAATACAAAAAAAATGCAATATTAGATAAAATAGGGCTTACCTACCCTTTTTTTACATTTTTGTTATAATTCACCTAATTGATGTAAAATTCTCTTTTACAATACAAAAAAAATTGTATTTGTGGGTTTATTTGAAACAAAATTCCGAAAACAAATTATGTTTAAGAGAGAAATTGGTATTTTGATAAAATTAATTTTGGTATCGTGGAGGCTTAACTTATTCACATAATAAGGTCGGGAATTACATCCATATTAATTATAAATTTCATTATTTCTGAGAATTTTCTGCTACTTAACTTTCCTTACCTCAGCATAATCTTATTAGACGGCAGCATTACGTACATTTTAAACGCAAGTATAAAATAAATTGCAATGTGTATCGAGCCGCAGAGCAAATTAGTTGTCTACTTTTTACTACAATCCTTTTACCGAGTCAATCAACTGCGGAGAACCAATAGTTCAGCCAATAAGTGAACGGGCCCTTCTTAAATGCAGTTCCATTTGAACTACTGCTTATTTGGTCGACCACGAACGTGACTACAATCCGTTGTTTCGTCAGTCAGTTATTAGTATAGTTGCTAGGATACCAATCAACGGAGGCTTTGTACCGTGCAAAGCCGATTAGACCAAGTTCGGGGCCACAAGCACTCGAGTATTTTCACAGACTTATGTAAGATTCGTAATAAGCACTGCTAACGAGATTTTCTTCCTTATGTCGTACGTCCGGTGCTCTCACAAACCTTATAGTTTGAAAGACTTGATGTCTTCATAAATCAGTGTTAATATGTGATATATTTCTGCAGCTGGAGACGTTAAAAGTCAGTTTCTAAAAGGAACTGGAAACTTATTGGGGAGACATGGTTTGCAAACATTTATTATTCGTTAACTTTTAAAAGTCCATTTGCTGAAAGGTGCTTTCTGAAACTATGTTTCAGATTGCTCTAGTTTTACTAACACTGGTGCTAGAAGAATTGAAAGTTATTTTAAAAGCTCCTCTGTAAGTTTCTGTTGTAAAATTGGTACATTTTTAGAAGTTTTTATTCGTTTTTCATTGAAAATCCTGGGAAGGTTTCAACAAAAACTCAAGTTATTTTCAAACTACAAACGTTTTATTTATTGCTTCTATACTTATTTTCTTCCATAGCCATAATTGACCAGAGATTGACTATTATTGTAGTTATACTTTTTTTATTAACAGCAGATCTTAAGAGATCAAGACAGCTACATCCATACTATTCTCAAAATTTTTTTAATCACGTCTATATTTTCCTTCAAATTTTTATTTTATCCATGATTACTCTAAGTAAGTAGTTCATATATCATTTCTCTCACGACATGTCTTAGGTGTTTAAGCATTCTCACTAATGTTTTTAATTATTTCGCATTATTTTCCTATTCTTTAAGGTATTTTCCTACTATTAATTTTTTTATTATTCTATTTAGTGATGAGTCCTTCTTCAGTTAGGTGTAGGACTGTTGAATTGTGTTGTGCTGACTTTTTTTCATGTTTTTCTGTCTTGTGTTAGATTTTTTATGTCTTTCCATATGATGTTTCTGTCGGTTGCTGCTTTTTAACTTCGTCTTGCCAGGTTTTTTCGGTCTACCTCTTTTGTTTTCTCTGTGATCTTGCTTCATAGTCTTTTTTTTTTGTTAACCTTTCTTCTTTCATCCTATAAACCATCCCACCTGTCTTTCTTGTATTTCTGTTTCAACTGATTTTATCTTTAATTGTTTCCTATATGTTTCATTTCTGATTCTGTCTTTATTGGTTTTTCCTTGGCTTTTCACTCGGCTACTATTTTTATTTGTGTGTCTACGTTTCACTTCCGTATAAAAAAGCCGGAGCTACTACCTTTTTGACCACTTCCACTTTTGTTCGTTTTGGGACTTCTCTACTTCCAAAAAAAGTTGTTCTTAAACTGTTAAATATTCTTTTCAAATTTTTTGACCTCCCGCCTATTTCCTTGTCCATTCCTCCATTTTTTGTCTATAATCACTCCTAAATATTTGAAGCTTCTACCTGTTCCAACCTAATCTCATTTAAAGAGATGTTATGCATTTTGTTCTTTGTTGTAACGATCATAGTTTTAGTTTTTTCGGTATTTATTTTCATGTTGATTTGTTCCTATTCCTGGTTTAGAGTTTCTAGATTTTGTTGCAAATTCTTTTCTGTTTACTTCTTTAATTGCCACTTCTAGATATAACTACTGATAATAATTTTTTTAAATTATAAAAGTTTCTATATTTTTCTGTAGTACTGTATTTAAAAGGCTTTTGGTTTTTTAACGTATTCCCTATTCATGGTTCATTTCTTCACTCTATATATTTCTATGTTAAGAACACTACAGCAGAAAATAATTATTCTTCTGTTCGATTGCAAAACATCTTTTTTAACAAACACTTGTTTGTCTTTGTAATTCAAATTTCTTTGGGCTGATCACATTGCTAGGTTGTTATAACCAACATTTTACGCTAAGATATTTTTCTGCCAAAATCTGTTATATGTGCAAAATGGAAAATTTGGTATTCTAGAAAAGCAATTAAGCAGTACAAATATTTTCACAAAAAAACATTTAAAAAGTCTTTTAAATTTTACAACTAATTCCAATTATTTTAGTTATTGGAAATTATACCTACAGAGGAATGTCAAAACGCAAAAAGTTTCTACGTGTAGATTCCAATGCAACAAAACTTCATCCTGGCAATTTTTTTTAACTACTCCAGTTTGTCATCCAATTTTGTCTTAGAGAAAAGTGGAATTGGCTACACATAAGCATCATAGCAGATCTTATTTAAAAAAATAATGCAAAGTTTGTTTTGCTTGTCGATTTATTCCATCCAATGGAATAGTTTATTTTAAAACAAGCGAACGATAAATGTGCACTGGTTTAGCTACGTTACTGCAGAAACTTGCTGTAGGCTACAACTACTAAATATTGCTAACTGCATCAGATACATCATCGCTCATCATTAAAATTAGTTCGAAATGGCGCCAGGAGGATTAATAAGAGCATAGCTAAATTATTGAATTTGTATTTAAAGGGTTTCCTGATTTTTTAGCTTATACAATTTCATTTATTAGAAAATAAAATAAATTTGTCAAACTATCATACATTAAAATATTTCGACATTATATGAGCTGATTATGGTGTTTTGTATGTAACACTGATTTTGTTGTTAAACCTGATTTTTCAATCAAAGTTTAGTAATAAGTTTGTTTACAAATAAACACAGCGCATTTATTTCTACTTAAATGTCTTTCAAATGGTAACATAAAACATTTTTTCTTTTATTTACCAACAAACAAGATTTTTATTAGGATTTTACAATAATTTCGTTCCTTTTATTACGCAACTTAACAATTTTATTTATCTATTAATAGAAAATGAATATATATCAGTAACGCACGTCTATAAATTTAAGTAGTTACATAACTAAGAAGAAAAAAGTCCCAGACGATTATTTGTTGTGGATTTTCGCTCATAACATCCAAATAATAATTTTTTATTTACTGTTTTAAAATTGAAGCCTCGTATACATAATCGTTTTTACGGTAGAAACATGTTTTCATGCCTTTTAGCTATTCTTTATAAATGTATAGCAGTTTGCCAACTTACACAATTTTTAAATAATTCTTGATTTGAATGAGTCTCCGCATAATTAAAGAAATTTTCCTCCAAATCACTCTTAATCAAATTTTCATCTATAATTTTCAGATTAAATTAGTATTCACTGTTTAATCTGGTCTTAATTTACCATTCTCCAGACGGTTTTACCGCAAGTGTGTGAAATTGGAAAATAGTTTCTACATGAACATGTGCTTGAGACACGTCCTGAATACCAATTTTCTTCATATTCAATTTTGGTTGTATCGTTTTGTGTTGTTTTCGTTCTGAATACATATAGTCAACGTCTTGCGGAGCATAACGGCGTTATAAAGTACGTGAAATGCAGAGTAGAGGAAACCTAAGTGGGAAGTCTTCGCAGCAGGTAATAGCGAATTTCACGTATATAAAGGTGGCAACTGTTCTCGAGGATTATGTGCTCGGCACTCTTCTACTTTTTGCATGTAGGTGTTACTGATCGTTAGGACTGGAGTTTGGAGCGTCCTTCAGACGGCGTATGAGATGATAGAGAGAAATAGAATAAAATGGAGACTTCAGAATGATATCGTATTGTTACGTATGTCCTTATCGTTCTACTACTAAATTGCTGTGCTAAGCGGTAATCCAGAATTAGCAACGATTAGATTTAATTGAATCCCCTGACTAGAATAAGATTAGTATAGATACAGGCAGGGCTGGCCCTAGTAAGCGCAAGGACAAGCTGCGGGGCCATCCTCCCCACAAAAAAATTATTTATACATTATCATGCAAATAATTTTTTTTTTTAAATAAAGTTTTGAACAAACAAGCTAAAATAATATTATTACAAACATAACAAAACATAAAATTTGACAAATTGACTATGGACGAAGGAAAGCAAAACAACTCATATTTTTATAAACGAAATAGAAACCCAATGAAAATTAATCGTTCTAGATTTTGCTTCCGCAAAATCTTTTAATAGGTTATCGAAGTTCATCTCCCTCATGGCTTCACATAATTGCGAGTGGATTTAAACGTTCTTTAGAAATAGTGGATCATAAATACGTTTTAATTAATTTTAATTTTGATAAACTTCTTTCGCCCACAGAGACTGTTACCGGTATAGTAAGGAAGATCCTTAGTGCAATAAATTGATTTGGAAACGAGGTTGGACGATTATTGCAAGCCAAAATATAAGTATATTTAAAGGATTGCAACCACTTTATGGAATGGTTACTTTTAAAGCTTCTATTTCTTCCGCCAACATGAATCCATTTAAGTCCACCGATTCGCCATAATTTAAAGCAATTTGTAAATCAGCAGCATATTTTAATGTAGTCTCTTTGGATTGATTGTGAAATGTCCGTAAAAAACTAAATAAATCTATGGTTTCTTTTGATTGTTTAAATCGAGGTTGAAGAGGCTGCAGTGTTTTATCTAACACAGGATCGTCTGAGGACTCGTATGCAATTTGCCTTTTGCGTTTTCGTAAACGTCATTTGCACCGATTAATACATCCTTAAAACCTTTTTTCGGTACACTTCTAGCCATTTGCACAATTTTTCAAAAGTGAGTATTTCCGAAGACAGATCTGAGGTTTCACTTTGTAATTCTTTGCTCACTTGGAAAAGCAAATCATGCCAGAAAACTAAAGCTACCAAGAATTTGTAATCTTTCATTTGAGTAGCCAAAGAGATTCTGCTTCACTTTTTGCGTTTCCGTAAACGTTTCAACTAAAATTATTTCACGAAAGCTTTTGTCAGTTGATTTGATGATAATATTTGATAATAATCTATTATATTACTGTGGTATAGTTTATTTATTAAGTTTAGTATTTCACTATTATTAATAATATTATTGTTTGTATTATTAATACTCTTATTATTGTCTCTAAATTCCTTTAGAATATATTATCTGAACGCTTCTATTTTATAGGCAAATTCTTAAGTATCAATTTTGTACTTTACTTTTCATGGTCAAGTGGAAGAACAGAGGGTAATTGCTGTTACCCATCTGAACTTGGTCATGTGTTTTCCTTTTAAAATCCGTTAAACTTGCCTGTTTATTTATTTTTTTACCTTTTTTATTTATTTGTATGATTTGATATTTCTTATGTATGGACTTAAAAGGAAAATAAATCTATTAATATTAATACTATTGAACAATAACTTTTTTAAGTGATATGATAGAGAATTGCTTTTGGTTTCTATGCTATTATTAAGCATTGTATTTTTATTTTTTATTTTTTGATCGCGGGGTCTTAAAGTGCGGGGCCCTAGGCGAGGGAGTTGGTGGAATGTGTTTAAGGCCGGCCCTGCATACAGTATCCTCCGATGAAAACTTAAGCGCTCTTGTAATTTAAAAAATTTAAAAGATATGGGAATGTTTCAACAACCATCTAAAATTAGCTTGGAAAAAACTTAACAGTCCGTTTATCATTGCTCTATTAATAGCTACTTTTGCACATAAAATTTCGATATTTTGTGGAAAATCGTTGGCAAGCTCAAAGAAAGCTAAATTTAGTGCTTCGATTGGTAGCTTAAAAAATTACTTTGTTATAAGACTATGCGACAAATAGGGGCAAAAAAGTGAAATAAAGGTTCGCAAGATAAAACAAAGTGAAACAAATGTTTAAACTGGTATTTATTGACTTCTATGCAATAACAAATTTAGCTTGTTTAAACCAAAACCAAACGTATTTCCTTTTTAACAAAATCTATGCGATTTGCATAGGCGTTTTACATAGGGGAAACCGTTTTTATAAAGGCCTCGTTTTTCGCGTTTTTCTCCGGAACCGTTTAAGATTTTTTCAAAAAGATTGCACCATTTTACTTGCAAAGGATGCGCGCATTGGTAAATAGAAGAATTTCGATTTATCTCTGTCGGTTTCATGGCCAATGCGATCGCAAAAATTACTTTTATTATTCAACTTTTCAGTCTTTCCCTTATTTTTCCGAAGGAAATGGCCAGTGGCACGTAGAACTCTGCAAAACATTTAGTTTTGTTGTTCTTGATGCAATAAACACAGCCTTGATCAGATTCTAGCGACAACATATCGTAACCATCCCTTTTAAGTTACAATTTGATATGGTTATTGAACCATCCTTCACGTTTCATGGATTTTTACTTTCCTTGACGAACGAAACTTAAAATATTTATATTACAATACTTTCGGAAGTAATATAACTCCTATTAAAGCATATTATATTGTACATTACAAAATTTATTAACATTGTTCGAAAAATAATATTTCATTAGTTATAAAACGAAACATTCTGAAAGGAAAACTCGATAACTAGCGAAACTTCAGAGAATTTCATCGTGACTGGAAATGAACTCCAAAGATTTAAATTAGTTTCGCTGTAAAATACCGTTGTAAAAGATTTTCCCGAGTAGCAAAGAACATAGAGTACGTGCTACAAGTTACCGAGTTAGCGTGAACTTCATACTTGAACGTAAAGTAAGTTTAACAGCTCACACCTATTAACAATGACCCACGGATTTTAAAAAAGTAATGGGAAAGGTCAACAAATTTAAACCGATTCAAAAAAGATGGGTAGCTAATTAAAAAATTCAAATGTTTGTGTTAAGTGGGAAGATTTAAATTCTTTGGTAATCTTTGCAGTGTAAATGTTTTAGTGTTAATTGCGATTAATTACATGTTTTCTTCACAATTCAGTATATTTTGCACACCATGTCTAACGCAATGTTCGTTTTATCCAATGTCTGTCATTCAAATGGCAATTTTAAAAGCTCTGGAGAAGATTGAAGAGATAGGAGGTTTACTTGTGGATGATAGAAACGTGGCTGAGTATACAGATAGTAAAATAGCCTTCGATTAGATCAAATAAGTAAATAATCATGGAGTTTTAGTTGATAAAACATGAAGAACAGCTAATAGAATGGAACAACAAGATTGGAAAATTGTATGGGTTAAAACACACATTGGAATAAGTTGAAATGAGATAGCGAACGGATTGGCCAAGAAAGCAGCAGAGCGAGATGGTGAAATCTGTTTTACAGTCTAAAATTTATGTAAAAATACCCCTAAGTTACATTTCCAATATGTAGGTTTACATAAGAATGACCACAAAAACAATGTAAATGGTTTATTCCATTCGTTTAATGGTAGAAATACAAAGTTTTCATAAACGTAACATGCATTTTACTGGGTGAAAGTAATATTAAAATGAAATTACCAAAAGTACTGTAAAATTATTCCATGTTTACAGTCTTACATTGTACTTGCACTTGAAGAAATAAATATTTGAGTTTAGGTGAAGTCTCAACACATCAAAATGCCACAAAATCTACATTTTTCCCTTAGATATAAGCTGTTACTTCGTCAGTAGCCATCTTATCTTAGTTTATGTGGATCGGATGGTCGAAAAAATGCCGATACAACTCTGGTTGATTAAAAATTCCTGAATACTCCTCTGTCTGATAGCACGGCCTTGTAACTCGAGACACAACTGATATGCGCACTTTTTAGCTAAATTTCGAACTACATTTTAAGAGTTTTTATTGAATTTTAGTTAATTGTGTTTGAAAAGCACTGAAGCCGTTTAAAATTTCTTTCAAAGTATGTCGTTATACAGTGTGGTTGTATTACTGTACATTACAAAACGACTGTTTAAATAATTTTACAATTATTGTAGTGTTGTGTTAGTGTTTGTCACCAAAAAATATAATTTTTGATTTTTCATTCATTCTAAGTAAATGGAATAGTATAAGATCAGTTGTATGTAGTATGCTTTTTTTCGTTAAATGGTTCTTTATGAAATTGTATGTAGGTATGAAATACGAAATGAAGAAAATAAATCGGAACAAGAAGAAGGAGAAGATTGCCCCGAAGAAGATGAAATACAAAAAGAAATAAGAAAGCTAAAAAATGGCAAAGCTCCGGAAGAGGACGAGATAGAGGCAGAACTGATAAAATATGGAGGACAGCAACTACATACACAAGTATGCTACTTAATTAGGCAAATATGGACGCAAAACAAGATGCCAAAGGACTGGAATACTAGTATAATCATACCACTGCACAAAAAAGGGGGAAAGGAGAACTGTAAAAACTATAGACCCATAGCTTTGCTAAATACCGCCTACAAAATCTTAGCGAAGTTGATAAATAAGAGACTAAAGACACACGCTGAGAAAATACTAGGAGACTACCAAAATGGCTTTAGATCTGGTCGATCCACCATAGATGCTATACACACTTTAGACCAAATACTCCAAAAAATGTGGGAACATAATAAAGAGATACACGTAGCTTTCATAGATTTTAAAACTGCCTTCGACTCGGTTAAAAGAAAAGAATCGCTAAGAGAATTGGAACTATTGGGAATACCGGGGAAACTAATAACACTACTAAAAATGACCCTCAACAACACAACAGCAAAAGTGAGATTCCAAGGAATAACAACAGAACCCTTCAAAGTAAACAAAGGCGTAAAACAAGGGGACTCACTATCCCCCACCATATTTAATTTAATACTAGAAGGTGCACTACGAAAAGCGAAACTAGATAAAAAAAACATCATGATCAACCAAATACAAATAATAGCGTATGCTGACGATATAGCAATTATAGGGAATAGAAGAGAAGACCTAATAAGAGCGATAGATCAACTAGACAAAGAAGCAAAAAAACTGGGTCTGGAAATAAATGAAGAAAAAACAAAATATATGAAGATAGGAAAAGAAAATATGCACTTACAGAACGATCTACAAACAAAAGAATACACCTTCGAAGAAGTTAATACTTTCAACTACTTAGGCGTGACAGTGGGACAAGCTGGAAAGAACAGAGCGAAGGAGAGAATTCTGAAGGGAAATCAAGCATACGGCAGAAACAAAACCCTACTAAAGAGCAAAACAATAAGCAAAACAACAAAAATAAAAATTTACAAAACCCTGATAAGACCCGTCGTAACATATGCCATGGAAACAGTAGCAATTAATAAGAAAGAGGAGGAAGAATTAAAAATAGTGGAGAGGAAAATAATGAGAGCAATACTAGGTCCTAACGTAACAAGAGATGGAGAAGTAAGACTGAGAAGGAACAAAGAAATAGAGGAGGAACTCGGAGGAGAAAACATCACTCGACACATCAAAGTACAGCGACTACGATGGGCAGGACACATCATGCGAAGGAAACCAACCGCAATGCTCAGGAGGGTAACAGAATGGATTCCTATTTGGCCCAGAAACAAGGGTAGACCAAGGAAAAGATGGAGAGACGCCCTGGAGGAAGATGCAAAGGCACTGGGAATAAGGGAATGGAAATTTAAATGCAAAGACAGGAAAGAATGGAAGAAAATAACGGAGGCAGCCAGAACTAATGAGCTTGAAAATTAGAGGAGAGGACTGATCCACCTCATTAAATGGATCTACAACAACGCCTCGGCGTTAGCCATAATCCTTAGGATTATACGGCTCAATGATGATGATGATGTAGGTATTAATAAAAAAATGCGTGGTTTTTAAAAGTTTATAAAGATCAAGTTAGGCAAGTTATTAGTTTAAATCTATATGAAATTTCGGATCATCTGCACTTAAATGGATGTTGTTTTTGAAGAAAAAAATGTATAGCTATATTGTAGATTACACTTAGGTATAACTGTGTTTAAAACCTGCTTTTTGTTTTAGGTAAGGAGTAAGGTGTAAGGAGTGCGAAGCTAGGATTATTTGTTTATTTTTGGTGAGTCAATTTTTTTACTATTCGGTCGGTTATCGAATTAAACATTTTCGAAACGACTTGTGTGTAAAAGCGCCCAATTCAACGATATAATCGAATTTTTCAGTTAGGAATTATAATACTAATTAAATACCCAAATATTGTTGTAAATTAATAGATTTTACCATATACGTTACTAAAATACAATAATTTTACTATTTTAGTGTAACATTCTCTTGAATACTATGGAAGCAATAAATAAAATTGCCTCTCGGAATATGGAAATTGGATGTTAATTATTAATATTTTTATGTAAAACTACTTTATACATGTTAAGTAATTTTACATTACATCTGTAAATATACATATTTCAAATTGGAAATTTACGATCATTTTCAATGCCTTAATAATGCCAATGATTATCATGGTAAATTACAGAAATACTTTTTATAGTGTATAATAGAGGGGTCCAAAAGTGCTATTATTAGTTAATTAAAAAACCGCAGGGCAGTAGAATTGCAAACGGAGTGGAATAACAGTAAAAGGTGCCATAACAAAAAGCTTTTCTTCCGTCAGTGTGTCAGGGGTTAAAAATTCAAATTGCACAATCTAATAATTTTACTGTTATGGTGAGTGCACATGAAGGAATAAGAAACTAACTTAATAGTTTTAAAATAATAGATGGTGTGTCCATGCAAGAAATAAAAGCAAAAGATGGAACACCTCATATTACGGTGTGAAAGATGATTAGAAAATAACTTAAAAATAGTGTAATTATAGCGGTATTTGGCCGGTATCCAATAAAGTGTTGGTACAAAACTGTTTGAAGCATTTTGTAAAATATGTTAATAGTATTCAGTTAGAAAAGTTATGAAATTTTATGCATTTATTTCGTATAGGTATGATACGTGACGCTTGTTTTTAGTTACAAAAAGCATGTTTTATTGTTAATTAATGGAGCTTGCTAAAATAAATGAATAAATAACGACTGGTCATTTTTTTGATTACGTTTAGACTTTAAAATTTATCTTTATTAAATAAATTTCGCACTAGGCAGACACGTCTTTCCAAACGCAGTACCCGTTAACCTCAGACAGATTGAAATAATAATTATATTAATAAAATCATATATGAAACTTGACGCCTACTGATGCGAAATACGGAAAGTAAAGAAATTATTGACGCATTTTACAATGCAAGGCAGCATAGCGTTATCGGGCAGAAAATCTCAAGCGAGGAAATATTCTTTAAAGAAAGTGCCTTGAAAGCGAGTTTAAGTTAAGTGTTCTGCACGTAGAACATTCTTATGATGCGATAACTTTCTTAATCATTCAATATAATTAATTTTGCCTGTCAGAAACTTAAATCGCTTTCATGGGGCTCTAAAATCGCTGTTCTGGAAATTGATTTTTAGTTCGGTCGACCACGTTATTCTAACTTGCAGCTTTTTAATAGATAATCTAGAAATTTTTGCATTAAACCTAATTATTATTGCAACATATTAACTATTGATTTTAATTTTAATTTAAAGAGTAAAGTAATTGAAAACTTGTAATTTAGTTAGCTATTTGAATTTTGCACTGCAAATGTTGTTTTAGGCAAAAATTGTTCCAAGTACGGCCATTTATTAATTTATTTATTGTTATTTGTTGTTATTTCAGTATTAAAATATAATTGATAACAGTTATCTTGTTTTCTAATTAAAAATGACTTTAAATAAGAAATATAATTAACTGTAACGTATTTGTTAATTAGTTTTAACCAAACACCTCACAAATAAAAATGATTTAAGTCAACCTTTTTATATTTTTGTCCCCCTATCAAATTATTTCGGGATCCTGTCCAAACAACCTATTTGATCAAAATGTATCGTTTTAATTTAGAATATTAATTTAATGGTTCATGTTTACTTATTTTATTTAACTCAAAAACTGTAGGTTTTACAAGAAAAGTTAAAGAGTAAAGAAATATTTAATAAATCAAGCTTTCAAAGGAAATTTTGTAAATTGCAACATTTCAAGCCTCCAAAAATTCTGATAAAAAAATCAACAGGGGTCGCACTTTTCAGCCCCCTGTGAAGGTGGGTGATAATTAAAAATATTACTATGGGAAACATTTTAATAAGTATAAAACATCTACCAAATATCATTCTCCTACATTTATCCAAATTTGAGAAATAAAATAAAAACCTAACTTTACCGCTGCTCTTTAGGGAGGTGTAACTCCGTAAGGAGACGTCCAAGGAAAACAAAATATAAAAGTCCTTCCTTAATTTTCGATAAGGAATTCCTCCAGAATTTTTTCGTATATTATCAAAAGTACCTATGATCTTAATATTTACACCTATTGTGTATTTCCTTTATTTAGTATGTTTCATTAAGTTTTACAGTATTTTTTTAGCAACTATAATATCTTGATTATTTGCTTTTTTACAAATTTTTAATGTATCAAAAATTGTCTTGTATTGTCAACTACTTGTATAGTTTTGCATTGTAAAATTTCAAACTACTTCTCAAGGTCTCAGAATTGAAGAGGAGAAACAGTTTATAATTTTGACATCAAGTGGCGAAATCAGAAGACAATTTTGTTTTAAATCACTCTTTGAATTTTGGGCTGGTGTTCATGATAAGCCTTTTCCAACGTCGTATCTTTGTGAAACCAGATTTTCTACAGCCTTAAAAACAAAATACAGATCTCAGCTATGCTCTGCAATACAGGCTTGAGGAAGCCATTAATCTTTTAATTCATTGTTACTTCCTAATTTTAAATTAGTTGCCCGGTTATTCTGCAATATTTATATGTAACTATACCATAAGCCTTATACAAGTTGATTCAATACAACGTTATTTACTTACAATTAGAAAGAAATGACTTATTTAAAAGTTACTATTTTATTTTAAGAATGTATTTTGTATCATTGTTTTTTGGGTTGTTTAATTATTTTTTTTGCTTCAATTAACAATTTTCTTTTCGTCCCTCATTCAGATATTCCGCCCCCTAGTTTGACAATTACAGATTTAAGTAATTCGTTATAAAAATGAATAAAGGCGATTTAGAATATGTAAACTAGCTTTGATATACTCCTTAACTGTAGTAGTTTTTTTTTAGATATTAATTTTTTAATTTAAAGCACTGGACAGATAAGGATATAACAGTCCCGAAGCTACTTTAGATTCACATATACTTGCAAACGTCAATTTACTTATAAAATTAAACTTACGATCTTTGTTAAGGACTATTTTGATAAAATGAATGTCAGCAATGAAAAAGACAACAGTTAAGACAAATAATGTCATCTTCAATCGACTTTTAGTACAACAATCGCGAGACCCTTCGACTTTTTTTATTTCCAAAGTGTACGACGAAGCCACGTTCATCCTTAACATTTGGCGGTCATTATCGGTTTGAAAGAAGCGTAGAAGACGATCCCCAGAAAAATGGACTAAACGAGCCATCTGTAAAACGGCTGCTACAATGACGTCGTGCCATTGAATCTGATAGGACCTGCTTTACAAAACGACCTATTAGGACTACTAAACAGCTTCGTGGAGAATGAAATAGCATGCAGTGCGAACCTTTTATATACCAGCATTAAGTTGGTAACACAAAAAAAAATGGGATTCGAGATTTTCAATTCACAACTAGTAAGTGCGAGATAACAACCGCTTAAGAAATTAGAAATAAGTTATATTATTCACATTGTTTTGTATCTTAACACTGCAAAATATAAATTTTACTTGCTTAATTGATTGCAATAACACGTTATTATAATTTAAAAAAAAAATAAACAACATCATTTTACGTTTTATACTCTGCAATTATTTTTAATGAATATGCTCTCTGCTCAACAATAACACACAGCCCACAATGTTATAAACCGCTCATATACATTCATATTAATATTTAACTTGCATGAGGTACGAACAATAAACCTTTTATATTTATATGAATTAAATTTATTCTTGTGCAGTTTTAGAAGCCGCACTTGTTAAACATAATTTTTAAACGCTTTCATGTGGTGTAAACAGGAATTTTTGTAATGCTCGTGTTTCTAGTTGTAACGTGTTTCAGCTAGTTTGAAAATAGAATTACCAAAAACTTTTAAGCTTTGCTATAAGTTGCTTAATAATTTATGAGAGGCGAATACAAACACTCATCTAAAATGTTAATAGCGTGGACACACAAATATATATAAAAGTCCAGCCTGACTCTGTCTATCTATCTGTGACTGACTCTATAACGCATGAATATAGCTACGGGTTGACTTATGTCATCCTTGACAATCATCATGAGGTTATGTTATTATAGTAATCTGTAACGCGGGTTGACTTATGTCATACTTGACAATCCCGTCCTAGGCCGGGCTAACTGCTAGTAAGGAAAATAAGAAAGGAAATAAAACAACAATAGTGCCTACAGGATGATTTTGGCATAAAAAGTGCGCGTTGTTTACTGATCCTGTTTGCAAAAAGTTTTTTTGATGAAGGTAAATTTTTTAAGAAAGTTTTTATGACTTCTTGAACGATACAATGTTTCTTAATAACTGAAACTGGTGGCAAGATCTGTCTATTTCTCTAGGAGATGTCTTACAACCAAAGTGTACGGAGTGGGCTCATTGCAAATCTCCATCTTTAAACAATGCCACGCTTAAACCTTTTTTTTTTTAGAAAAATTGATGGTTACAGTTTGCTGGCATGGGAAAGGCATCCTAACGATTAAGAAAACAAAGTGTTTAAGAAAGGAAAATGCTGTATTAAAATTATACTCAATATATACCGATAGCAAAAGATGAATACAAGTCACGTTTGACTTCTGCAATTACAAGAGGTGATCAAAGTGGTTACCAGCAACGTCCAGACACTTCTGATTACGGCAAACTACTGCTTGAGCAACGTTGACCAAAGTGTTCACTTGAATTGCAGCGCATGCTGTTTCAATTTCTTCAAGAAGTACTGCCAGTAGCCGGTTTTCTACGGTACACCACAAAGGTCTACCATAGGTAGAAGCCAAGGGGTGTTAATGTGGTAGAACTCAACTGCACCTTCGTCCTAGCCAGTAGCCTGGCAAAAAAATTGTTTGACGTGCAGGTTAAATGGATGTGCGTAGCATATTTGGGTGCAGTTGACCAGTAACGGTATTTTCTAACAAGGGAGACTTACGATACGTTGTCTGTGTTTATTGCAACAAGAACATCAAAACAAATGTTTTCATAGTTATACGTGCTACTGGCCATTTTCTTCGGAAAAATACGGCAAAAGCTAAAAAGTTGAATAATAACGGTAATTTTTGCGATCGCCTTCACCATGAAACCGTCAGAGATAAAATCGAAATTCTTCTATTTACTAAATCGCGTATCCTTTGCTAGTAAAATCGTGTCAAGTTATTGAAAAAATCTTGAACGGTTTCGGAGAAAAACGCCAATAACGAGGCCCTTGTAAAAACGGTTTTCCCTATATTAAACGCCTATGCAAGCGCATAGATTTCGTTATAAGGTTATAACAGATATACCACAACTTCGTTAATCTTAGCGCTTTTGCAGGGGTTTCGTTTTTGGCGTTTTTCTCCAGAACCGTTTAAGATTTTTTCAAAAGCTTTGCACCATTTCACTTGCAAAGAATGCGCGCATTAGTAAATAGAAGAATTCGATTTTATTTGTGACGGTTTCATGGTCAACGCGATCGAAAAAATTACCTTTATTATTCAACTTTTCAGTTTTTCCCCTGTTTTTTCGAAGGAAATGGCCAGTGGGCCGTAAAACTCTGCAAAACATTTATTTTTGATGTTCTTGATGCAATAAACACACCCTTGATCAGATTCTAGCGATAACATATTGTGACCCTTCCTTGTAGGAAGAATTCTTTAATTAGTGCCCTTATTGACACTCCACACCAGACATTTAGGCCTGGTATAATTTGATTAAAGTAGTTTTTTGGGCGAATCTCATCCTAGACATTGCTACTGTAATTCAACTTTTAATTCGAAATTTAATACATAAATAACTTCTCTTGAAACGGCCTAATTATTTTTGACGAAAAATTTACTGTTTGACGGCAATTGCAAAGTAAGACTTTAACAAATTCTTCGTGTAGTCGTGATTTAACGCCCTGTGACTTGTATTCATTCTTAGATTTAAAAAAAATCTTGGAGAAATGAGATAAGAATTTGATGAAGAAGATAAAACCGTTGTAAAGAAACACTTGTTTTATACTAATATGTACTAAA
This sequence comes from Elmis aenea, assembly GCA_947652605.1. Lineage (NCBI taxonomy): Eukaryota > Metazoa > Arthropoda > Insecta > Coleoptera > Elmidae > Elmis > Elmis aenea. The sequence continues at coordinate 8,439,825 of OX393579.1, forward strand.
ATTATAGTAACAGGTTTTCCTTTTAGTTTATGTCGTTCATATCATAATTTTTTAGCAATCTAAAGCGCAAAAAGCATTTTTTGTTGGTTTTGTACATGTAAGTAATCTCACAACAGTTTTACTACAAGTCATAGGACGGCAAATAAATATTGTTGGGAAAGTATAATATTCCCTGAAGTTTGTTTAAGATATTTAAACAAACAATACCAGCAGCTAGATACATAAAAGCACAAATATTGTAATTTGTAAAAACTAACGAAGTCTATGCTATTTTTGGAGAACTTGCGTTTGATATCTATTTTACTTTATTATAATTCTAGTTGCTTCGTTTTACATACTGCTTTTAACGATATATTGGCCCAAATATAAAGAAAACAACTAGATTACATCTAAAAACAACGATCTGATAGAGTTTTGATGAATAAAATGGATATTTTTGGGAAGTTGACTTACACATTATTATAACATTGCTTTTTGAGATAAAAACATTTAAATTGTTTTCATAAAAATCCCCTGAATGGGAAAAGCTAACAATGGTTCCATTGTGGAGGTGCCATATATGTCACATTGATTGACAATACAATGTGAAAGTACCATTAAAGCTTATCACTGGCAACTCTTTGAGAAGTTCTTATTGTGTTGTCATCTACACTGAAACATGTGAAGATCCCGATATAAAAACCGTCACGGGAGTCCAGTAATTCAATGTAAAATATTTATACGACGCTTGATAAAATTTAAGTACCGGAGTAACGTGAAATTCTTTTTTATACGCTATTAAGAGGTAAGAAATGCCATAAAAAAGATGTTAAAAATGACGTAAAATTTTAAAACAAACCATTTATATAAGCTGAATGAGCAGAGAAATAACTCTGAAGTTTCTTATGGTAATAAAAGTTTTCATGGTTGCGTTAATAATAAAAAATTAAATTAAATTCATAACCTCGGAAGCTGAGTATTACAAACTGCAGTATTTAGTTTTATTTAAAACAAAAGTTGAAATAAGCAGTAGGTAATTTCTTCATTTCAGGTGCTTAAGAATTCAAGATTAAAAAGAAAATTGTTCTGCAAAAGTACATAAACAGTCATAGTATTTTAGTTTTGTTTTAACGTTCTTCTTTACGAAGATCTTTGGCAAAGAATATTATCCAGCAAACTTGCTGTAAAATTTAAAAATGTGTTTATTTTTTATTTTTTTAAATTATAAGAGACTCACTCTTAGTTATCACCTTTAAAATTTTTTCTTTTACCTAAATTATTTTTGCTAAGAACCTTTTTTTTTGTGGTATTTATCTACAATTTTTCTTCATATAGTATTATTATAGCACTCATTTTTTCATGCAGTAAATTGTACTGTTTTTTTTTTTAATTTCAATTAAGTGGCAATATATATTTCGTTGGTTATATTGACCTGAAAAACTGTTTGTCCGAAACAGATGTAGAAAAGTGACATTTCAGCCATTTCTCCTCGGTAATACGATACGCAACTATCCCTTGTAAATATTTTCTTAGTACGTAAGGACCCTCGACGTTCTTCGCATTGCAGTATTTGGTAAACAGATCTGTCTATTGTGAGTCAAGATTTTCTTTGCAACAGGATATCGACTTTGTGTCGAATTTATTTTGAACAAATTTTTTCTAAAAAACTATTTACAGTTGTTATACATTCACGTACGATTCTGACATACGCTGCTCGGTGATTTTTTATTTTAATAAAGTTTTGATGATGCTTTTAAGAATAAAACCCAGTGAAATTGTTCATTTATTTTATAAGGATGTTTATTTTTATTTTACTATGTTGACTTAAATCCACTGCATAGGCATAGGGAATATACATGTTCTTTTTTTTTGTTTTTCCGTTTTACAAATTCTTCAACAATATGGACCGAGAATAGAAAACAACTCATTTGTTATTTTAAATGTTTTATCAGTCAGTAACTAGGGGAGACCGGGGATAAAAGTAACACGGGTAGGTTGTAACAGTGCCTATAGTTTCTTTAATTTTTGTTTTTTATCGCCCTAAACGCTTTTGCAATGTTAAGTTACATCCAGCTCCCTACCTACATTGCTAGTTTTCATCTGTCATAGAGGTTAACTTTTTGCCAGCCAGAGTCACTATTTTCCGCCTAAAAGTTACTGCGTTGTCTCATCCGTCGAGTAACTTTTAGGCGATCTCTAAAAGAGGAACAAAAAAGTACCTATATTATTTTGTTCTAAATTTAGTTGGCTATTGGTGGATGCAATACAATTTGACGTTAGAATCGTGGTTAATTGTGGATTCCCTGATTTTTTTTTTGTGTACACTTGGGGTCAAAAGTAACAAAGTGTTACAACCAACCCCAATTAATGTTTTCACTTGCAAATGTTCACTCTTAGCACATAATTGGTGGCTTTCTTCGTAGATGAGAATATACAAGAGTTGTCGGAATAATTTTCCAGTTTGTTGTATCTTTTTGATTCACATTATTAAATATGTAGGTACTTATAATCTTGGCAAACCTGGTAACTGCAGTTCCAAATTATTAAATTATAAAACTCAGTATATAATATCGGTTTAATGATGGAGATGTATGTAAAGCTAAATAATTTCTTAAAAAGCATTTTAAATTATAAAACCTATGTAAATTGGTAAGATCTGGTACTTTTGGTTTTCCTACCAGCCGCCATTGTTTTTATTCTATTACCTTAATATTTATAACTTAATATAAACAAAGCTTTAACCAACCCAACTTAACCTGACCCTCTTTTACTGATTTAATGAATGACGGTCAGTTTAAGGGCGGTTAGATTTTTTAAAAATAAAACAAACAGTTATTATGAGCCAGTATAAATTTAATAATTTGGGACCGCCCTTACCTGGTATTCCATACTGTTCACTTATCATTTTGTATTGTACCAAAGATATTTTTTTTATTTTTTCATTTTGCTAATGTGTATTTTTGAATAAAATATTAATTTTGTTGATGAATACTAATATATTTACCCACTACTTATGAGCTGTGTAAATTATTTTGCCGTTACAACTTACCCCAATCATTGTTACTTTTAGCCCCAACGTTGAGGTTGAAAGTAACAGCTGTCTTACTAAAGAAAATTTTGTTTTCTAACAGTTGCTTTACGAAACACACGAAATAAATATCTTGGAAGCAAGACAAAAGTCCAATCTATCATTAAACCAATTTGGATGTAAAAAATTTGTAATAATCTATGAGAAATTAAATAAAAACAAAAAAATGTTACTTTTATCCCCGGTCTTCCCTACTCTAGCTATTTTGTCAGTCAATTTTTTACTTGTTTTATTCTTGCATTGTCAATTGTTAATTTTTGTTTTTGTTTTTGTTAATATTTTTAGAAAACTATAAAGTTCTTAGGACAATTTTTAAGAGTTAAAAGCTGCAGACAAAGTTGCATACACTTTGTATAGTTATAGCTTATGATAAATTATTTTTCCAATATTTTTTGCTAGTTACAGTATATACACTTCCTTTCGGAGCGTAGGGCGTCCACAAAAGTCTTTCAGTTTTGTTTATTTTTGGCCGGTTTGTTTAATCCCCTCCACGTCTTCCCTGCTGTTCTTAGTTCTACCTTAGTTATTCTTCGACACGTATTGGCTGGCCTTTCTCTACGTTTTTATCCTATTGCTGTTCATCTCAGTGCTTCCTTGGTAATATTTCCATTCTCTTTCCTTAACGTATGTCCTATCCATCCCCATGTTAGTTTTTTAATGTCAATTTTTATTTGTGTTTGTTCGGTTCGAGCCCATAACTCTGTATTTGTTATTATGTTTGGCCAGTAGATTTTCAGTATCTTTCTTAAACATTTGTTAATGAATGATTGTATTTCTAAACTCCCCATTCCGACACTGCCCGGGTCTCACATCCATAGTATTGGTTTGACGTTGCTATTAATTATTCTTGTCTTTGTGCTCTTGCTTATCTGTATCGTCTCCACACATCTGTTAGCATACCAAAGGTTTGTTAAGCTTTTCTTATATGTTGTTGTGTGTTCTTCTGTACCTCCTTTTTTGTTTAAGAGACTTCTCAAGTAGCTAAATTCGTCTACATGTTATATTTCTTGTTCATTTATGCGTATTTTTCATTGTTGTTTATTCCTATTCTCATTTTATTTGTCTTATTCATACTTATGAGGGGGCCTTATTCCTCAGATTGTTTTACTAGTTTTTCTAACATTTGCTTTATATTTTTATAATAGTTGGAGATTAGACAAATATCATCGACATATTCTGGAGCTGCTAGTTTCTTATTATTTAAGTAGTTCCATTTAATTCCATTTCTTCTGTTGATTGTATATTGTAGTATAAGGTCCAGGCAGATGTTAAATAATATAGGTGAAAGTATAACTAACACCCTTGTTTTACGCCTTTTTCTGTTCCGATTTTTTCTGTTAGATATCCTTTGTGCCCTATCTTGCAAGTTGCTTCTTTGTACATCATTTTTATGACTTGTATGATTTTATGTGCTATTCCAAAATTTATAAAAAAATTTCATAGTTGTTTTTGTCAAATACTGTCGAAAGCTTTCGCAAAGTCTTTAAAAACTTTACTAGTTACAGAACTGTTAAATAATTTATTTTGACTGATGATTTTGAACAACATACTTTTAGTAAAGTGCTATCTTTTTTGTTTTTTGACCTAAAATATAAGCAAGACAAAATACATTGCTTTGAAAGTAGTATACTCTTAACACAAGTCAATGAATAAATAAGTATGTCACTGTAATATTTTGTTAAATACACTATTTGCAAGAATATTGTACGTTAATTAGGCTAAATTTGTGGTTATCGGTCATTACACACCTCGTTGGCTTCTAATTGCTGCGTTCGTCCTGCGTTATGTACACGTAACTTGATAACCTAATGCTATAATCGATGTAAATGTCGTTTGTGATTGCCAAGTGTTCGTGAAGTACAACAGTAGTTTCTGGAAATATGCCGAAATTTATGGACAATTATTTATGAAACACATTTCATTGCTCCGAAATTCCTTCAATTAAACTTTGTAATGTTTGACCACGGGTTTTCTTTATGGCTATGTTAAAAGATAATAATTGTTTGTACCGTCGTTTCAAAATGAATTGCAAAAAAAAGTTGTCTGTTTCGTGCAAAAATTTCGAGAATATAATATACGTTAAATTTTCGTTAGTAGGTACATTTGTGTTCAACGAAGGAGCGCAACAGGGCGAAAAAAAAACAACGAATGCTTTATCGTCTTTTATGTCCCTTGATGGTGTTGATATGATACATAAACTTTGCTTATTTATATATCAGGCAGACTTGCTGCAGTAAAATTTTTTGTTCCGCGCTGCTCCGTACTTCAAAGAGTATAAAAAATATGGAAATTTTTTCCAATGCATTAAAGATCGTACATAAATAAGTCTAATTTTCACTTTTCCGGCGTTATATGTGTTTTATACTCGAATACTTTTCGTGTGGAAAATTATAGAACAGGAAACATTGCAGACAGTAAATTTAAAAAAACTTCAAAGTTGAGGATTGCAAAAAAGTACCTAACTTATTATTTGTAATAAGTGTTTTTTTGTATATTTCTGTGAGAACATAAAATTTAGTTTGTAGATTATTATATTATTAGCATTGTTAATTTATACTATATACGTTAACGGCATGTCCAACCAAACTTTAATATAGTGATCGATTAACTAAAATAATGGATAAAGTTTATAATGGACTTGGATCTGGAAATGCTTCCATTTCCATATATAGTCCTCTATTTTATGCTGTAAAACAATGAATATCTGTTGAACACATTCGCGGACAGTGCGATTTTACTACGGCTTCTAGAATTCGCACTATTTTTTGAAGTTGGATTCAGAAGTAAATTCTCTATTCAAATCAACCAAAAAATGTATACTATGTAATTTAAAAAAAAAACAGTTGCCTATCGCGGATTTGACATACGTCATCATAGAGATAACAAATGCACATCATTTAATAAAGAATTTGTCGCCGTTTCCAAAAATATAGGTTTTTTTGGGGTTATTTTTATTAATTAAAAAGTTATAAGGGTGCGATAGTCAAACTGAATCACCCGGTATAATCCTTTATTATATGCTGTAAATCAATGAATATCTAAGTCAGCATATAAAATCAACGTATAGGGTAAAGAGTTGCCGAATTTGGTCCACCTATTTTTTTTAATGCATAGAAATCATATTAGGGGTATTTTTAATAAAAATAAGGTGGTGCAATATTTTTTTATTATTTACATTTTTAAAATAGTATAATTATTATTTTTAAAACACAATTTAGCACAGTTAAGAATCAGCACATTAAAGTTGTTTCATGGGTCCAGTCAAAGAAACTGGTTTCCCAGAATAGACCCACAAACCACCAACAAAATTTCCTTAACCACAACTGAAGCAAAATTACTTTTTGATTTTTGAACTTACTCCAGCACACTGTGTAAGAACCCAAGTGTGACATTTTATGTACTACTCTATCATCATTTTTTAATAGTATGGTGGAGGCGCCGGTCATTAAAAAATTAACACTAGGTACACAAATTTAAATTGATCCGATGACGACTTATATCTAGAGCAAACAAATGAAGCTGCTTTTAAATCTTGAACGTAAAATTTTGGATATGACTTTCAAACAAAATAGTTTGTGACTGAACTAAAAACGCTGTGGGAAGCTATACGGGTGCGTATTGTACCTGACGGTGCTAAGGCACGAACTGTCATGTGCTAAGACGGTTTATGATTTCATAAGTGGATTTCGCGGGGATTACCTATGACTTTAACGTAGGAGACAGACTAACAAGCAATACTTTTATGCCGACTGACAAAAATAAAAACTTTATTTTAAATCAATTCCGAGAAATCACTATTGATGGTTGAAAATTTTTCGACATTATTCAAACTATCAAAGGAAATGTAGTTTTATTGCAACTGATTTATGATACAGTAATTTTCGTTCAAAGCTGTAGCATATAAATTAGATACTTTAGTACTCAATTTTTAAAATTTCTATAAAATATATTGATTTTAATGTCGCGTGACTTGTCTACTTACGATAAACCCTCTAAATTGTGTGCTCTATGAGAAGCTATGAAGATAAGTAATGCAATATGTTTCTCCAGTTCTTTTTTAAATGTTGTTAGTTAAGCTACAAAAATGCTTTTTAAACTAAACTCGCTCACTACCGTCTTATAGGAGTAACAAAACTGATCTTGTTTATAGCTTTGAACTAAAAAGGATGTCTAAATTGAAGGCTGCATTGGGTGGTATCTAATTTTATCATCGACTCTGAAACGTATAAGCGTTTTTTTTTTACAGTTTAAAACCGTTTGTCGCATCCTAATCTCCATCTTCTTCTGTCTAGCCAATCTTGTTCTTGGTCCTCTGTCCTGCATGGCCTCCACCACATCTTTTTTTCAGTTTTTTTTGACTGGCCCTTTTTTCGTCTTACACGTGGTTGTCACTTCTATACTTGTGCTGGTAATCGATCTTCTGGCATCTGTCTTAGATTTTAATCTCTTTGATGTGATTGTATCAATTATAGTAGTACCTACATCCATTGTTTTCCGGATGTCCCTGTTACGTACTCTGTCAAGTCTAGTAAGACCGCAGCAATTCTTCCAGTACTCCATCTCCAGAGCTATTATTTAACTTTTTTCTCTTTTGTTGGTTACGTTCAGCCTAGGGTTATACTCTATAGTCTATATTATTGATTGTACATTTTGGTTTTTGTCGTTTTAGTCACACTCTTGTTCCATAGCAGAGAGTTTAATTTTCTTATAGCAGCTTGTCCAACTGTTTGACATTTCAGTGTTACAGTTTTCATCATTTACTTATATTCATTCGCACTCTTGATGATTTGGTTTTCAAGTTGTAAATCGGCGGCATGACTTCCAGTAACAAGGTATTCGGTTTTTTATTATTGATGTTTAAGCATCACTTCTGATATTTCTCGTTTAATTTTCTAAGCATGTATTCTATGTCGTCACTGTCTTCTGCTAATATTAGTTGCAGGGGCACCGTATCATAGGTCCTCTGCAAATTTACGAAAACGTACGTTTAATTGTTAAACTTTGGGTGTCTGTCCTTAACAGCATTTCAAAGACTTTATTGGTTACATTTATTTATGTTACAAAAGTACCAATTAGTAAAATTAATTATAAAAATATACATAAATACAAACAGCGTCCTTACGTATTGAATTTGCAAGAGTGTATTCCATAAAATAAACAAACAATTCATTAAAATGTGCAGCAACTGTATCGTTTAAATTACACGGACTCCCTCGATAACCACAACCCTAATTCAAAATCACCGATAACACTAATCTTGCATCATTATTATTGGACGGAGCAAAACTGATTATATCTTAATTAATATCGATAGCTTTCCCATTATATTGCGTTAAGTTTAATAGGGGCCTAAATTTAATATTACAAAGTATGCAAGGTCACCAAAATTGAGAATATGCAATTAAATTAATTGCAATACAGTTTTTAAATTATTGATTTAGTAAAGGCTGATTGAAAATCGAGGAGCCATAATTGGGTTTTGCGTACGAAATAGAGTATATTTTTAAATTTAGCAAACTTAAAGGCTAAATAATAATGTCTTAACAAAATGTTGATATTTACCAAGGTTGTAATAAAAATGAAAAACGAAAAAACTGACATTTTGTTTATAACTTTTTCCTTTAAAAAATAAAAACCGTATCATCATATTTAGGGTAACTTTTTTCATACTTTTTTCATACTTTTCAAAGTATTTTTAATTTATCACTAAATATATTTGATTTTGTTTTTATGGTATAAATATCCTTGCGTTTATGGGCACATTACAACATGCTAAAATTTTTATTTTTATTCCCAAAATAATGCATATTATATTATGAACAATAATTATGGTGGTATTATAACAAACTTGTTTTGATACAATCAACATATTCAAGCGTATTTAATTGTTTTCAGCATGATCTTTTGCTACAAAGCTTACCAAATATTTTTTTAAATTCTGGTTTAATTTATCTTGGTTCTGTAAACCACAAAATAAAAGAAACGGATAATTCCGAAATTCAATTGTACAAGCGTACGTTGAAGTCTATACTAATAAACTAATCGCCAACAATTCGATGTTTATATTTAGAAGTAATGTAAAGAATGTAGGTATTTTGCGTAGTAATTTTTATTTAATTTGTAAAGAGATGGTACTTTCACCCTAAGAATCTTGAGAACTGCAGTAACGTGTCTTTATGCAAAATAATAAGTATGTGATATATTTGATAAGACTATTTTCCGAAATATTAACAATGAAGGACAACATGCTATGAGCACTAAATCCCACTTGCAGTACTGTTCGTCGGCTTCAGAAAAGCGTATGACTCAGTAAATAAGACCCAGAATGCTCCAAATGCTGAATGAGTTCAAAATACCAGCCAAACTAAACAGATTGCTCAAAATGACATTGGAGGAACATCAAGCACGATTCAGATCAGGCAGGAAACAACGGAAAAATTTGAGATAGGAACGGGTATATATAATTATCAAAGAAGCGACCATAGACAAAGTAATAAATGCTAGAGGAATACAACGACTGCAACAAATCGAGAGAAGGGAGGACAGCAGAATAATAAAAGAGAATATTAGATATTGGAGTTTTTATAAAGCTGCCATGAATTCTGTGAACTACAGTGAATTGATTTGCGTTAAATCTTCCTAGACCCCTATCTGCAGGTGTCAAAACGAAAGTAAAAATTTACCTAGTTATTATTGCTATTTAAAAAAAAACCTTATTGGCTAAAGTTTAAAAAATGCAGTTATTCTAACAGTCAATTTTATATGAGAAAAATACCGCAGTGTGTAAGTTAAATAAAAATCTTAACAAATGGTCTTTTTGTTCAGCTTCAGTTTTAAGCCAAAAAGTACTACACCTTTCAGTACAGATCAGATACATATACTTTTAGAGTTTGTGAATAGTTTTCTAGATGTATGCTTTTAATGTTTTGATCCATAGTCGACAGAAATGCACGTTATTTGAACTAATCAAATGTTTATTTATATTCCTGTTATGTTTTACTAAGCTAGTATTGTTTGAACGCATAGTTCCTTCTTGTACAACCAAATCAATCTCTGCTTTTATGTAGGTACGTTTGTGTTCCAGTCCAAAAACAACGCTTTGATATTCACATTACACTCGACTTCAACTAATACGGTAAAGGCTACAAGATGGCGTAACTTGTCTATGCTTAATTATCTTCAAATTTGTTGAACGGTAGTAAATTTAGGTAAATGTAGCCCTCAGGACGAGCCGAAAGCGTTGTAATATTATCTATCGGCAAGTTTAATTAGCAACACATAGTAGATTAAAGGGTAATTTGCGCGACGCTACTTGCCTCTAACGGACGCCTTGGAACTGATCTAACGCGAAATTAATTGGCCGTTTGATTGATGGCGAAATCGCTTGTTTTTAGATTTTAGAAACGTTTTTCGTGTTTTCCGCGTAAGCGATCGGTAAACAACGCAAGGAATGCAACGATTAAGGATTTCTTCCTGCCAGTCATTAGCGGGATTTTATTGGATATCCAAAAAAATATTTCAGCCGTGTCCTACGTATTAACGCTAAGAGAACGAACGCACACAACACTTCGTTATTGTTGCCCTAACGAGTGCGTAATACTCTGACTGACATTAAAAATCTCTGGAGTGCTTTTCTCTCCATCTAAAGCTTTTTATTAATTCTGTTAATAAAAAGCTCGCAGGGGGCAGGACCTACGCAAAAATTAACAAATTTTCTTTAAATATATATTCATTATTTTTGTTTACTTCGGTGTAAAGTTTGTCACATAAAAAGTTACATTTCCTTATTAATTATTTATGTAACTCTTCGTTGCGTAACTCCCTTGTCGCACATTTTTACTTTTTGTTTAACTGCTTATACAAAAACAAGATACTTAAATAGAGACACAAAAATGACTGAAAACCATTAAAAAAAAAGTGTTGCAAAATCCATAAAATAATGTTTGGGGATTAAGATAAATAATCTGTTTGTGCAGTGTTGTGTAACATTTTTTCCTTTTCAATTTAAAAACAAGCCTAATAAAAAGCAAAACTTCTTATTTTGAGTTTATGTTAAGTTATTCACCCAACAAATTACAAAGTGGTTAAATATTATTTAAAAAGTCCGTTAAATTAGAATAATTTCGATAATCCTGGGTTCCTTATACCTGCACTAAATTTCATAGATTTTGAAAGCTGTAATTAGTTATGGAAACATTACCTCTGCTGCACAAAGACTGTACTATAACTTCACACGTACGTTAGTACATGTAGACATGCTAACAATGGACGAAAACTTATGGTATTGCGCCTTTATACTCACTCACGTGTATAATTTCTAGAACTGACATTAAATTCCGTCCGCTACTAAAAGCTATGATTAATACTATAGTCACACAAATGTGAGATGGATGTTTTTTATTGCAGTGTGGAAAACTCTTTACACGATGAGCTAAACTGTTACTTATGCGAGTTACTGACTATTCATTGCAGAACCAATCTCGAAGTGCATGTTTCATTAGCAAGCAAACGACAAGCTATTTTCATTTGCGATTTGCGTCTATTTATGTTAAAAGGCTAACCATTGATGCCGATAAGCGGGCTCCTACACCTGACAAATTTTTAAAATCGTGGTTTATCATCAGTTGCTCTGCTGAACAATTAAAGAAAACCATTTGTAAAATTTAACGTTGTCATGTAGCTCTGTTGAAAGAATTTAAAGATGATAAAAGATCATTAAAAGCAGAGTAAACATTTAAATTTTTGAGACATCTCTAATTAAGAAAAGTCTATGGTACAATATAAAAAAAAATTAATTAGTTATATTGCAGTGGACATTATTATAATCCGGTTTGTTTTGTTATATGTGTCTAATTTTTTTTGTTTTGAGATATTTAAGGGTTTGCATTTTTACCTATTTAAAAGTATTCTTAAACGCTTATTAAATTGTTTTGCGTTTAATGCAGTTGTATGATGTGACTGTTTTAAATACATTACCTAATAAATTATTTCTAACCACAATAGACTTATAATATTTAATTATTTAATTAATATTTAAAGAATGACTGCCAAAAACCTAATTCATAACATATTAATATTTAATTTTTAAATAAACTAGACTATTCTATGTCTAAAATTTAAAAACAATATAAAGTGTGTCCATAGGTATGCTATATATTATCTCAGTAAGTATCCACTTCAGTGAAAAATGTTTTGAATAAAAGTTGTTTAGTACGTAGTTTTCCATCATAAGACAAAATTTAAATTCTATTTTTTCGAATAACAAAAGCGCAATTAAAAACAATTCAATTTTTTTAAATGACAAGGTACCCCTATATTATACTCATTTGTAGGGAATTTTTTTCTCTTTTCAATGATGCAACGTAGTACCCTTACTTACTAAACAATTTTTTGAGAAAAATGCAAAAATTATTTTAATTGATTAGTATTTATTTCTAACAAAAACATCATAAGAACTAAAATGTTTTGACGAAATCTACAATAAGTGTTTAAACTGTAAAACATTTTCAGCTTGGCAATGATAAACTCGGTTTTTAAACCAGTTAATAACATTCCCAACCATTTCAGGTGTAAAAGACCTCATCTCTTCTCTAATACGATACGAATTTTCGATATTCTCCGTCCTCTTAGCATAAGTTTAATAAATTTTAAGGTAACCCCATTATTGAAAATAGAAAAAAAAATTTAGTGAATGAGTGTAATATAGGGGTCATTTAAAATAATTTAATTGTTCAATTGCGCTTTTGTTATTCGAAAAAATAATTAAATTTTGTCTTATGGTGGAAAACTATGTAGGTACTAAACAACTTTTATTTAAAACATTTTTCCCTAAAGTGGATATTTACTGAGATATATAGCATATTCCATACCTTTTGGACAGACTGTATATTGTTTTTAAATTTTAGACATAGAACAATCTACTTTATTTAAAAATTAAATGATGTTATTCATTTTTTTTTTTTATTGATGCAGCCAGCGCCAATTTTTTATGACACCAAAAAGTTTGATGGTCTCTATTTTAGATCACAGATACTAATATTGATTTTTAATTACTTTGCATTCTTTTGTAGGCTTAACACAATTTTTGTGGTGCATTTTTTTAAAAATCTTATTAAATACAATATTTTTACCCACACAGTTTCACGTATTTGGTTTTGACTGCCTATTTTGGAATTAATTTTTAAAAGCCTACCCTTCTTAAGCTATTTTTTTGAGATTTTTATCTTAACTGTAATTTTATACATACCAAAAACCATCTTTGGCATGTAAGTGAAAATAGCTTTACTATTTTTTTTTGCCAAATTTGACTTATAACACCTAAAAATCGACTATAAATAAGTTAACTGATAAATGAATCTTTTTATTTGTGAAAGGAATGTTTTCTTAAAATATATTTACGAACAACTGGCTACATGGGCCAGTAATCCGAAATATTTCATTTTACGATTGCTGTCTAACAACATTTATAGAATTACCATTAATCAAAGTTGCAGAATTGTAGGTCTATTATGGATTTCAACTGAATTTGTTTATACCCTTCTTAATTAAGTAGTTATTTAAGTAAAACAGTTGAATGGGCTTTTAAGCAGGAACCCGAACCGCAAAGAATTACGGTTTAGTTCCGGTTACTGGTTCGATAAATGTTAACTTTCCGGTTTACATCCGAACCACTGGTTTTTATTTTATAATGGATTGGTAACCGGTTCGGCGGCAACGGCTTAGTTCCAGTTCCGGTTCAATACTCATTTTATTTTTAATAGGAGTTTTAAAAACATACACATTCAAATATGTTTATGAGACGACCCTACATATTTATAAATTACTTTGTCTAAAATTTTTCCATTTTTTGCGAAATTGCGAAAATAAAAATCATAAAATGCCTTTAACAAATGGTTGTGTCAACCGGCTGAAGCGGTTTGATCCGGTTCACACCAGTCGGTTTGGTTTGATGTAAAGGTATTCTGATTTTTTAACCGAAAGGTTCAGTTCCGGTTCACGGTTGATAAATAAAGCACCGGTTCGTTCCGGTTTTTGTTTCAGTTCCGGTTCGGTTCGGGTCCCTGTTTTTAAGTTTAAATTGAGTTATTTTTAAGGATATAAAATAACGTAAATGCCTTTTTCACAGCTGAATTAATTGACTTAATGCAGATATAATTGGACTTTTATTAGACATTGTTTCGTCGGTCTGGAAAACCATCATCAGCTTTTCTATTTTCTTCTAGAGATAAATTGGATTTTTGCAATTACAGTCATTCGCTTTCCCGAAAAACAACTGTAATTAGTTTTTGAAAATAAAAAAGTCCTTCAACGTATGCTACAGCTATTTTGAGACGCTCAGTATATCTTTGTTTCAACTATTTTAATGGTTAAGTAAATAGTCCCTTCATTATAATTGCAAATGTTTAACGTCTTATGTTGTTGTTTCAGGTCCAGGAGAGAGATAAAGCTGTAAATAGGAAGTAAGACTGTAAGTATTAACATTAATTAAACAAGTTCTCCTAGTTTCTTGTATCAAGAGTAACTTACAAATCACGAGTGTTCGCTTCCTGCTTTAGAATCCGGATTTTTCAGAGTACTTTAAAATTCAGATGAAATCCTTTCTACCTCTTAACATCATTCACATGATAAACTTTTACTATCATCCTACAGATACGCCGTATTTGACGAAATATGACGTCACAATGGGACGATGTGTATATCCCGGAGTGCTTCAGGCCTTTGAAATCGTACACACGCTATATTTACCAATATTCGCGTAGCGTTCGCGCGTACATGTTATTTTTTCCCTGCGTCGCGAAAATTCAATAACCGCGAGTTACGTGTTAACAAAATAAACAAACTGCCTCACATTTGTACGTACATACGTTTAATAACAAACGAGGATCGGTGAAGTTAGTATGCGCCTATTTGCGTTGCGATTCATTTCCCCACACGTACGCCAGCACGTGTTTGTCTATCGTGTGCTTTGCGTTGTGTAGACGGAAGGTGCGGTCGGGTGGGAAAATTCACAGACGCCTTTACATGTTTATTTTGCACTAAAGTCCGAAAGATTAGGGTGACTTTCAGGGTTTTACCGCGAGCGTTAGTACAAAGTATGAAATATGATACTTTTTTGCTTCACCTAAGCTTTTTCAAATGAAATCTCCGTTTTACCTAGTTACGGTACGTTTTAATTTGGGCTCCTAAATTGCTTTAGTTAGGATGATATCTTTTTATTGTAGCGAGTTAAATAAATAATTACAGAACACTTGCAGAATTGTGGAGTTTTACGCTATAATTTCAGTATTTCTTTGATAAAAATTACTGCACTAACGCGGCGCACGTGTATTTGTTTAAAGATTTAGGTCAGAACTTTTTATAGGATTATAATTGACCACTCATTGTTTACCTACTAAACATCTACTGTGCCTGTTGTAGGGTCTTTTAATGTCATTATTTATGTCAAAAAGTCTAAGATAGGACTTTCAAAAACAGATTTATTAGATTGCCTTCTTTTTGGGTAACGATTAAAATAAGTTTCACTTGCAGCTTCAGAATTATTATAACTTTGAATATAACATTCTAACATATCATACTTTTCGTAATATTCGTAAGCCATTTCGTATTTTTAAGGTACAAAAATATAAACAACCAACAATTAAACGTGATTGTTTCTGTCAAATTATCCTTAAAACAACAGAATGATAGTTTGTTTTGCCAGGTATATTCTTAATAACATAAACCTACTACTAGAAAAAATGAAAAATTACCTAATTTTTGCTATATTGTAGGGAATAAATCGAACCCACAGGATATATATTATTGGAATGGGGAAAAAGTCCTCTTTCTCGTGATGCCACAGTCAATTATGGGTTCTATTTAAAAAATACAACTTCATGTCACAACTCGAATTTCGATTTTTTTTTTTTTGGAAAAATTGTCTACGCCACTGCATTTTTATCAAAAAAGTGCCCGTCGAAAGTCAAAATTATTTTTCTTTATCCTTATTAACAAGCGAGTTATAGCCATAAAACGCAAAGTCGAAAAATCGAGTTATCGGTGATAACTCGAAAACAAAAGACGATAACCAATTTTAGTTTTTACCATTAACTTTTTCTCGAAAAAAGAGATCGAGGATGCGCGGTCCGTTTTTTGATACCTCTTATAGTTTACCAAGATTCCCTATTAAAACATCTAAATTTGCCCACCCTGTACAGGTAACAAAATGAAATGGGAAATTTCCCTAGGGATTATTGTTGTTATAATAAAACTCTTATTGAAGTTAATAGAATCCCTAATTTTCTTGAGCAATTCTGTACGAAGAAAATAGGCTTTGCCCATTGCCTTGTGGTTAGTTTTATACAATTGTTGTTAAATATGTTGGAATTGAAGGTACACTGCTATAGGATTTCTGATACACTTTTTTTAAAATTTTACTAAATTTTTATATCGGTATATCCATAATGGTTTTTCCTAAAGTCGTTAATTTTTTTATAGCAAGCAGTTTGTACTACAAATCAATTTTTATTCAATAAAAAAGACCATTTTCTCTTGAAGTCATAACTCCGTCGATAAACTGCTACGGATATTAGATTGCTAGGTTCATTCACTTACAAATTGTCCTAAAATTTTATCGTTGTTCGTAGAACAAGGTTTTAACGAAAGTTGCGTGCGAATGGCATAACTTTATATAAAAGATACCACAAATAACATTAAACTTTATCATATTTATATGAATATATTTGTTTTTCTTCTTGAATGATATAAGTTAATAAATCGCGCAAGACTTCGTGTTTAAGACAATTTAAATATATCTAGAACGCCTTTACAATAAAAACTTGGTATATAGTGTCAAGAAACTGTGATAAACATCTGAAAACATTATTTTGCTATTAGTTTTTATTAAATAAAGTTTGGTTTTAAATGATTTTATACCTTGCATTTTAATAAAGCGAGCGAGATAATTTTATATATATTTTTTTAACTATTAGCTATTATTTGGGTTTATTTTTCTTAATAGTTAAATTTGAAATTTTTGGACTTAGGTGTAAATTAAAATGTTTGTTTTCTTTCTTTCTACGTTTCGATGCTGGCCTGCATCCTCTTCAAGCTGTTTTTTTTTTAAATATGAACGAAGCGCTCATGTACAGTTATTATATTACTACAAACTATTACATACATAAATTATGTTATAAAGTCATTTACCTATATAAGTTTTGCGCAAAATAAAGTTATAAAAGTTTGTTGTTTTTGTAGTTTAAAATGCTTTTCTTTAGTGAATTAAAAAGACGATTAATGCTTAACAAATTAAAAGACATGGTCAGCTGAATCGGATATACTGCAGTTTTAAAATTTTTAAATGAAAATGTCGCTAATGCGCTACCAATGTGGTACCAAATATAAGGTTGCATTTATTGTAATTTTTCAAAAAGTACATAAAAAAAACCCGGAACAAATCATAGAAATGGTCGAAATGCAACAACGCAAACACAGTATCAATGATAAAACAGCTATTCGAAGTTGAGCTCCATATATAACAATTTGATTAAACCCAACAAAACTAGTTAACAATAAAAATTCAACAAACCCAACCCTGTACATGGTTACAAATTGGTAACGTTTCATTGTAAAAAAGTTTCAACTAACCTGACCCTCGTCTATTTGGTCAGTTTCAATAAACAATGAATATGAAGCTAATTTCGGACTTTTATGGTAAATGCTAGGATTTACCGGTAAAACCTAGAATTTACCTTGCGGGCTTATAAATATATAATTAGGTATTTAAATAGTAGTTTAAGGTGAAATTTTGCTAATGATAACTCCAGAAAAAAACGTAGCAAATTGTTTTCAGGAAAATGACTGTTTTATTATGTAAATACAATTAACGCTATTTGCATAAAGGGTGAAAAATAAAAAAAAATACACCATGTGAGGTATCATTAACCCTAATCATCTTAATAGTAGACATAAATGAATTTTGTTACACACGAAAAAGTGTAATTTTTCTTTTATAATTATAGTTACGTGTAGAATCATTCAGGCTACTTAATACAAATATAATTTTAATCGTTTCCATAGAATTTTGTTTTATTTAGCGATATGTAAAATTATCTTGATCAATAAGTGTTACTTAGAAATCTTGTTTAAGCATTTATTGCGGTGATTCCTATCAGATTTATTTAATTATATCCGACGAGCTTTTCATTTACTTCTCTGTTCGTCGAAATGATCTAACACAACATGAAAATAAAAAGTACTGACGGCTTGTTGATTTCTTGAAACGAAATTAATTAAGACCGATGTCTGCAAGGGAAATACTAAGAAAAAGACTTAAGATTTATTTCCTAATGCGCTCGCCCCGAGGGAGATCTTCCAATTGCCTAAAGAGGATTGACGAAATTAAAACACTGGCAGACTTCTTCGGCTGCACTACTAACTATATCTCGGGGGAAATTGGAACAGTATCTGTGGCAATATAAACCCACGCAGAAGGTCGAAAGATCGCCCTCAATATTAAATATTTTATAACCCGTAAAAAATTCTATTCGCTTGCCAAAATTGGTATCTTCAACATAAATGTTAAGTGTGATGTTAGTTCATCATATACATGTGTCGAACAATCTATAAATATTACTAATCTGCAGCTTTAATTTAAAAAACGATAAATTGTTGCAATACGTTTTAAATGATCTGATGAGTGCAAATGCGTATTTCCACGAGTGGGCAATTGCTTTACAACTCGTGTTATGTAGCTTACTTTTTCTGCGATCACATAATACGGGGTGACTTGTGGAAAACGGACGTTTTTTAATTGAACAGAACTCGGTTAATTTTCAAGTTTTTTTTTTTTTGCAAAGTGAAGAATAACATCTGCCATTTGATATAACTAAGTCAAGTATCCTCTTGAACGAAAAGTTGTTTGTTTTTTGTTTGTTTTTAATCAAGTATACAAATGAATGAACAAAACTCGGTTGATTTTCAAGAAAAAACAAACTTATTTATTACAAATTGAGAAACAACATACGCTATTTGATTTACCATAATTATTTAGTTATGGAAAATTATATCCATCAGGTGGCGGCCACCCTCCTGAATGCAAGTTTCAAGTCTTTGCCTGAAGTCATTCATGACTCGGTCTAGCAGCTGTGCGTCAATTAAATGCGTCTCTTCTGTAATGGCATCTTTCAACTCCCTTAAGTGTTCGCGGTTTGTGGGCAAAAACACGTTCTTTTAAGTGCCCCCACAAGAAAAAGTCGCAGGAAAATAAGTCTGGTGATCTTGGGGGCCACGGCAAGTCACCGAAACGCGAAATGACGCGGCCAGGGAACGTGTTTCTAACAACTTACGACTACTGATACACTCATACACGTCACTACTGACAGTTGTATACTTGATTAAAAACAAACAAAAAACAAACAACTTTTCGTTCAAGAGGATACTTGACTTTGTTATATCAAATGGCAGATGTTATTCTTCACTTTGCAAAAAAAAAAAACTTGAAAATCAACCGAGTTCTGTTCATTCAAAAAACGTCTGTTTCCCACAAGTCATCCTGTACCTACGCTTTTAACAGCTTTTTGGCTAATATACACATGTAATGCGTTTTGCTAACCGTGCGTTATAACTCACTTACTAGGCATGCAGAAAGTGTTTTACGTGAGTCTACTTTGATTATTTCTTTAAAAAAACTGTGCTTTTTGCTTACCGTGCGTAAGAGGCCGTTTACACACACGGTTTTGCACATGGTTTTGCTGCTTAGGTTTTGCATATGTGCAAAACCGTGTGTGTAAACGCTAAAACTAAGCGATTTTATTGACCTTGGTTTTACACAAGTGAATCTAGCAGAGCTAGATTCATACACGCGCTC
Organism: Elmis aenea; assembly: GCA_947652605.1. Taxonomy (NCBI): domain Eukaryota; kingdom Metazoa; phylum Arthropoda; class Insecta; order Coleoptera; family Elmidae; genus Elmis; species Elmis aenea. Next base: position 8,459,738 of record OX393579.1, read on the forward strand.
ACACACACGGTTTTAACCATGTGCAAAACCGTGTGTGTAAACGGCCTCTAAGTACCCATTTACTATGCATGTAGGCTGTATGATAAGAGTCATTTATTTAGTGGTCGTAGAAAAATGATATTTGTTTATATTTTGTGAATTAGTTTTCAATACTTTTAACTAGGATGCGTTCCAGCACCATTGCATTAGTTGCATTACCCACAATACTCCCGGGCCAATATTGTTTGAAGATTGGATTGCATACAAACAAAATTTTAAAAATATTCCCCATAAAACCTCTTTAATTTTATTCAAGCTAAGTATATTCTAAAGTAAAAACCTAATTAACTGTTTAACTGTTGATAATTAAAGTTACCCTCTGTACCGCGAAACTTAAATAAACATTAAACATTCGATAGAGGCATCAAAATCGTTGTAAAACTATCAAGCAGCTTTTATTTCCCTAATATATAAGATATTAAATTTCGGGTTATGGTCGTAAAATCGACTCGCAAGTCAGAAGGTAAAAAAGCTTATAAAGAAAACGCGCTGTAAAAGAGTAAAGAGAGTTTATTTAGGTCTAACATCTCATTTAGTATGAAAGAGGAAGCTTTTGCATTCAGCCATGTAAAACTAGGACATAGATTTCGCGAAGATAAATGAGAGGAAAAAGTGAAGTGGGTACAAACAGCCGGCAAAAAACTGATGTGCTTTGGCTTTTATTAGAGCTTAATATCCCCGAGTTGCAGACAAAGGCTCGTTCAAGCTGAGATATCAGTAGATTTAATTAAGGTGGAATGTTATTTAACTACAACTTAAAAAATTTGAATAATGCAAGACGAAACTAGACGCTTTTTGATTGTTGACTACTCTGAATAAGGAAAAATTTAATTTTACTCAGTAAACACCATATAAGCCATTTATTATGTTTTGCTAACCATAATCGAAATGGTCCCACAAATTTGTAAAAGTTTTGGAAGAAATTTCCAAAGACTGTTTAAAAAAATTCTTGCTCATGACGTTGCTACAATTTTTAGGGCAATTTTGTTTTTGGTCGACACTATTTTGAAATTTCTAGGCAGTACACAGGGTGTGTAGAAATTGGCGGAAGCGCTACACGTGGCGATGTTCTTCGTAAAATTCTAAGTCGAAAATCTTAATACGAAAATGTTGTACCATGCTTGCTGTGTCTGCAAGAGGTCCTCAAAGTTTTGACATTTTGTCCTTTAATGAGCGTTAATATTTAATACTTGGAAATGAAAAAGCTGCAATTTGGTATAAAAATAAATTTCGAATAGTATTTTTTCCTAGATATTGTGTTCTTCCTTACAAAAATTGGTGTTGAAAATATGTAAATCACTGTTTTTTTTTTTTTTTTTAAGTAAATTCCTTCGGGGTATTTGCTAATATTATAATCTGATCAAAATAGGATCAATGAATAATTTTGTTCTAACCTAATTTATCTATGGTTTAATAATCCTAAAACTAAGGTCATACTCACTAGCGTACCGTAGGATCTAACAACTTAATTACACTAATTTACCGTGTGCTACAAAACTGCACTGTGTTCTGCTTTTACTAACATAATCACTAAACTAACTCAAAGGGCTTCGTCCTTTTGAGTCTTCGCACTAGCTTTGTGTTGTCCAGGAGCTGGATGGCCTCGACGTTCACGTGACGGAGCAGCCGCTGTTTATGGCTACTGGCAAATCTGGTGACGGTTTGATCGACAGTCTCCATTTTGATGTCCCGATGGATATCGGTGTTTCGGCAGTACCAGGGAGTATCAAAGATGTTTCTTAGTACTTTGTTCTGATAGCGTTGTATAACTTGGATGTTGCTGTTGCTGGCACAACCCCAGAGCTGAATGCCGTACGTCCACACGGGCTTCAATATCTGCTTATATAGAAGCAATTTATTATCTGTAGACAACCTGGAGTTTCTCCCTAGGAGCCAATACATTTTTTTGAATTTTATATTAAGCTCTTCTCGTTTCTTTTTGACATGGGCTCTCCAGCAGAGTCTAGCGTCGAGGGTCATACCCAGATATTTTGCTGCATTAGCGTAGGGAATCTGAGCATCATTTATTTTGACGGGTAGATGTTAATTTCGTTTGTTAGTAAAGTTGACATGAACAGATTTGCCGTCATTCAACTTGATACGCCACGTTTTGGTCCAGGAGTGGATCTTGTCAATGGATTTTTGTAACTTTCTGGCAGCTTCTTCGTGATCTTTTCCAACAGCCATTATTGCCGTGTCATCAGCGAAGGTGGCGATTGTACCGTTGTCAAGGTCAGGAATGTCTCTAGTATATAGTAGATAAAGCAATGGAAATCACTGATTTGAATGAAAATAATACATATGGCAACATTGTCATTAGCTGTCATCTCTGTTTTTCTCGTAATTATTTCTAGTTTGTGTTTTACGATACCCAAAAGTTTGCAGCTATGTTTACGAACTGAAGGCTTTCAGTTCGAACAAAAATTGTAAATACCTAAGTAGAAATTGCTGATAAAAAAATGTCCAAACGCAAATCATTGTATGCAATGTTGCCATTTTTTTTCTTTAAATGGTTCCTGAGGCCATAGGAAGCATGGTACAACATTTTTGTATCAAGATTTTTGACTTAGAATTTTAAGAAGAACATCGTCACGTGGAGCGCTTCCGCCAATTTAAACACAACTTGTATAAATGCCTTACACCCGTGAGGGTAGATAGGCAACATGAATTAAAGGAAAGGGCTATAAATTATGTGTTTATAATATCTATTGTGATCTTGTAAAGTCATTTAAAAATTTAAAAACTATGGTTGCACTTGACGCATTTACATCAGGATTCATTTAATATTTGTGCAATGAGCAAGGAGCTATAATTATTATGCCAACCACATTAACACATGCGGAAAATTCTTGGCCGTAAAAAAAAGGAAAGTGGTTAAATATTTTCTGTATATTCTCATGCACAGAAAAGCTGAAAAGTCATCTGCAAAGACAGCCCGTACAAATTTGATGAAGGTGTATACGCCTGTGGTTAATTAAACTCTCGCGGCACACTTGAGAAACGTTCTAGCCCCAAGGGACACAGGTTGAGAACCACCTTCCACTTCCAAACTTTGATACTTAAAAGTTTCTGCATTACTATGTAAATTTCGTTACTGTTCTAAATAACTGTTTTGCTAGGTCGAAGTTCAACTACAGTCGTTTGCCAAATTATTATAAACACTGCGATTGTTGTATCTTTTTTTCTGCTTTAATTAGTTCAAAAAGTATAATCTTGCGCAAAATTTTTGAGAACCAGACCAACTTATTTATATATTTTTTTTAATCTTTAAAATCTGCTTGCTTTTTAAAATGCAACAGTTTAATATTTTTAGTTAAATAGGCTCCATATTAGATATCTCGGTTACTAACGGATAGTTTAAAAAAAAAAGTTACATATTTGACTCAAATGTATAAAAATCATCTTACAATAAAAACGGAAATCAATTATTTAAATATTGTCTTCTATTTTTTTGTTGTAAATTAGTCACTAATCGACGTATCTTTCCCGATAATCTAAAATGGTGCTCTTCAAAAATAAAATAATTAACCTTTACATTTAAACAACCAAGCAGGCTGGGTTAATTTTGACAACATTGGGCGATAAGAGCCTCTATCTAACCCAGTGCTTCTCAACCTTTTTTTTGCGCCCCCTCCCCCTTTTCCAGATAAATTTTTATGCGCTCCACTTACAGTTTTTTAGGACATCAGAGTTGGTTGAGCTAATTTCATTTGCAATGTTGCTTGTTATGGAAAAAGTTTTATGAATTTAATTGATTTATCGTGGACGTGATTTGTAATGATTTTGCGTCAACCAGAAAATAATAAATATTTAATGAAGTCAATATTGTTAACATAACTGCATCAAAAAAAAAAACGTATTTAATGTCTAAAACGCTGATTATCTATCTGTTTTACATAATAATAATAATAATAATAATAATAATAATAATAATAATAATAATAAGAAATCTTTATTTAGCTTTTAGCTAATTTTACATTATCTTAATGCTGCTTATATTTATTTGTACATATTTTCTTAACTATTAAATCTTAACATTATTTTTCACATATTCGAAACATAGTTTTTTAAAATTTGATATGGAAGTTGTTTGTTTAATTTCCACAGGTAATTCATTAAAAATCTTGAGCCCTAAGGCGTTCTGTGTATTTGTTTTCGTTAGTTTTGGTAGTCTAAAGTCGTCTTTGTTCCTGGTCTTGTATTCGTGAATGTTACAGTTTTGTATTAAATTTTTAGTCATGTAACGTAGTAAAAAATTATTTATTGCCTTGTATATTAAAAAAAGGCAATTAAAAGTAATTTGTTGACGTATACTTAACCACTTTAAGGTATTAAGCATTTCGCTTATTTTAGTGTATCTCGAGCATTTTAAAATAACACGCATTCCTCTGTTTTGTTGTTTCTGCAATTTATTTAAGTCGCATTCGTTGCATAAGAACAAAATACTCGCACAGTAATCGAAGTGTGGAGCAATTAGTGACCTATATACTGTAATTTTTGCTGAGAGGCTTAGCTTGTTTGTCAACCTACCTAGAAAACTAATTTTTTTCGCAACTTTTTTCACAATGTAATCCACATTGCTGTTAAACTTAAGTTTATTGTCTATCATAACGCCAAGATATTTAATTTGCGAAACACATTCAAGTTCTTCATTATCTATTTTAACTTGAATGCTTACATCATTTGGTATTGGCCTGTTTCCTATTATCATAAATTTGGTTTTGTCTGTATTTAATTTTAATTTGTTAACTTTTAACCATTCTGATACAACGTGTAGGTTATTATTTATCCTATTAATAGCCGACTCTAGGTTGCTATCAGAAGCTGTGATTAATGTGTCATCTGCAAAGAGATTTACACCACAGTTTTTTATATTGTGTTCCAAATCATTTAAGTACAGCACAAAAAGTAAAGGACATATCACAAACACTAAAAAAGTGTTACCAACTCTTTCAGTCATTTTGGTTCATCCTGTATAAATTATTTGTTGAGACCTACAAGCTACAAGGCAGAAGAACAACACATAAAAGTTTTATTTACCACAGTTAAAAATCATTAACAATGTTGACAAAGTATTTTAGGAGCTATTTTATAACCGAAAAAAACGTTATAGCAACATACGAGTGTGTTAAAACCCCATTTTAAACTACTTCTTAAGGCCTATCAGTTGAAGAAGACGAACAATTTATAGATTTGATATCAAGTGGTTAATTCAGAAGACAATTTTCTCTTAAATCACTGGTTGAATTTTGAGCAGGTGTTTATAATAAACTATTTCTACTGAAGTCAAGAGCTTTTCGTATATTTTTGCCATTTCCAACGCCGTATCTTTGTGAAAGCGGATTTTCTGCAGTGACTACCTCAAAAACAAAATACAGATCTCAGCTATATAGAAAGAGAACTAAGGGTGTCAATCTCTAATATATCGCCATCCTATGAAAAACTTTGCTCTAGAAAACAGGCACAAGAGGGCCATTAATTTTTTAATTAATTTTTAGCTTTTAATTTTAATTTATTTGCCCGGTAATTTTGCAATATTTATATTTAACCATACCATAAGCGTTACAAATTATTCAATACCATTAGAAAGAAATAATTTATGATTTTATTTTAAGGATGTATTTTATTAAACTGTTTTTTAGTTATTTTATTTAGCTTCAGTTTTCACTTTTCTTCGCGCCCCTCTTTCAGATATAACGCGGCAAAAGTTTTTTTTTAAGTTGGTAATAAAAAAATTTTAGTTAATATTTAAAACTGAAGCCTCCCTGTATATTTCACTAATTGGGTACAATTTGCACCGTTTTATTTAGAATTCTTACTAAGCACGTAAAATCACACTTTTTTTTGTTGCTGATGTAACCAATTTTTTTAACGCTATCAGATCCTTTTGTTTTCCATATTAAAAAACGTTCACGCTGTATATTGAGAAAAATTCATTTAGTCCAAAACTGTACAAATTGTTAACTTCCTTAATCCTAACACTTTTTACCTCTCTGTGTAAGTTTTAATTTTAAGATAAGATTGAGTGTGACTTCCTGTGCATTTTTAACACATTTTTAACTACTATCAGCTACGGTATGATTTCTCATTTAACTCCTCTCTTATCTTTGACTTTATTTCTTCCGTTCATATATTTTGTTTTCTTATTTAATAAACATTTTACAAAATATATCTTAGCGAACTTGAGTGCCTGTTGTCGGTGGAATTTGTACTTGTTTTTTTTCTATGTGTTCTATTTTTTATGTTGTCTCCCTTGCCTTTTCTCAAATTTTTTCAAAAATTTCATTTCTATCCTTCTTAGTTTCGTCTTTCGTAACTTCGTTACCGTCCAGGATTCGCAAGTATTAGCGTTGATTTAACTACTGTTGGGCCTATTTTTGCTTTCACCTTCGTTGGAAACTCTTTTATCCAAACAAATTGTCCTTATTGCAGTAAAGAGTTTTGTAGCTGTTAGGGTTTCCATCGTTGTTTGCATTCCTACTACGTATTATCCTTGTAAACTTTTATTTCCTGGCTGTCAATATAGTAATTAATCACTACTTAAACTATTTTATTAACAAAATGATTCTGTACTGCTTATTAGTTTTAAATAAGTGCTAGAGGTGGATGAATATTTGTACAGTATAAAATATAATTTCGTGTTCAGTTGTACCATTTGTTACATTTAAATATCTAGTGGCGTTCTGCGAAACGGATAGACTTTTGAGTGTAAAATATTGACTCTTTGATCCGCTTAGCCAATAGCAACGGGAATGTCCGTTAAATTTATAATGCTCAATTCCGGATTATCCTTCCTGCCTTATTAATGGCGCGAAATAAATTAAAATTTATGTTTGTATAGGGTGTCTTTTGCCGTTCGATTACGTTCAGCTGAATAAACTTAATTTTTAGTGTAACAAGTTGGTCCGCTGAACTTAAATTTAGTTTCCTTGATTAAGGCCGACCGTAAATTTCCGATTGTGCCTTCCGAGTTCACATATTACGGCTGTGGTATGCGAGTATTGTTTGAGAAGACTCTGTAAGTGACTGTTAGTCGGATGATATTAATGTGTAATGGTGAGCAAGGGTTGGGTACATCGAACGCTGGAAGGGTTTTTGATGTCTGCTTGTGACGGCAGTGGAAATTGTTTTAGGTCTATTCAAATATTGACAGAACGTGGTTTTTGTCAGAATGGAAATTGGACATATCCTTGCCGGCATCCCTTTGTGTTTCTGAACTGATTTTCATTGTGTGAACCGAAAACGTACGAGAATGTACGTGCAGTTATGACGTGTGATTGATTTTTGGTTAGGTTTGGCGGAAATGAAGATAATCAAAAGTTGTTTTGTAAATGCTGGCCGTTCCTTATCATTGCTTATTACGAAAATTGTGAATCGTACAGCCCTTTTCAATCAAATCATCTTGCGTTGCTGTTACCTTATTTATAAAAACAATCAAAATCAAATCATTTATATTTTTACAATTTTCCTAAAATCGCCGCTAACCTAATATTGTATTGAATTTTATAACTTATACTCTTACATTAGCAGAATTTACTATAAAATAAGGTAAAATCTTCGTAACGCTGTAGCGGGCGCGCTGGTTTATAGAATACGCCAATGTAAAATGTAATTTATGCCCGGTTTCTCCGACACATCTCAAGATCGAACTTATATAAGCCCGTCTTATATTTAAGACCGTCTCAAGATACCAATGCGTTGCACAGAAAACATATTCCGGAATCTGTTAGACATCTCAGCTAAGTTAGAACTCGGTTTGGCAACGTTGCAAGAAGTCGGCACATTTTAGCGGCAGCTTGAAATGGCTAATTTTCATTGGCCATTTACATCACAGCTGTTAAAACGGCTCCCTGTGACATCTTGTTGTTGCTATCAGCTGTTAGTCACATATAAAGTTACAGTTCGGTGTTTATTATTTTATTTTGTGTTGAAATGGCGGAAAAAAAAAGAATAAATTATACCATGGAGGAAAAACAATTATTAGTTAGCTTGGTGGAAGAAAATAAATAAATAGATTATGTATACAGGGTGTTTGAAATTCGAGTTTAAGCATGGCGATCTCGCGTATTATAATAGCTAGAGTATAGGTTTAAATTTGGCAAAGTTGCTAAATTTGGTGCTCATTAATAATCCAAAGAGAAATTGGAAATATCTCAAACGGTGTCCGAGAAAATTAGGAAAAACTGGAAAATACGATTTTTGAAAATCGTCTATAACTCCTTTGGAGTATGAAATATTTCAAATGTGTAAAAACATTGCCGAAGCAACTTTTCAAGCCGAATCCCTGTATACTCCAATTGAGGCTCAATTTGATCTAAGATCACAATAACTGTCTCTTTTGTGAGGCGAAAACGCATAAAAAAACGATCGTATTCGAAATCCGTAAATGGATTTGCGCGAACAAATCGCCTTCGAGGAATTACAGGGTCGTACAAGTCATCATCTGCATCATCTATCATATTTATAAAGTCAATATTCATATTTAAACTTAAACCACAATTTAAACAAACATTTAACTACAAAAAAAGCAAATACAAGATAATTTTAGGTTATGTACTCCAGCTCAAGTTCTAGTAAACAGCGACTCAAGATGTGAGCTCAGCTGAAGTCGAATATGTTCTTAAAATTGCTTGGTGCAACACTTTATACCGTTAAGGCGAACTTAAGATTCAGCTAGATCTTAAGATGTGTCGGAGAAACCGGGCATTAATGTAGTAACACTGTCTCTAAATCAAATCGTAAAAGACTATGTATTCTTTAGTGTCATTTTGACTTTCAATTGAGCACGTTGTCTTTACTCAAATATCTGTAGTAGCTTTTTTTTTTCAATTGTAGCGCTCTAAAATATTAAAACTGGTCTATAAGAGACTAACAATTAATTTATCTCTCAACTCTTGCAAGAAAGGGTCACATTATGTTGTCGCTAGAATCTGATCAAGGCTATGTATATTGCATCAATACTAAATGTTTTGCAGAGTTATACGTGCCACTGGCCATTTCCTTTGGAAACATAGGGGAAACATCGAAAAATTGAATAAAACAATATTGGTAATTTTTGCGATCGCGTTGGCTATGAAACCGTCACAGATAAAATCAAAATTCTTCTATTTACCAATGCGCGCATCCATTGCAAGTGAAATGGTGTAAAGTTTTTGAAAAAATCTTAAACGGTCCCGGAGGAAAACACGAAAAACGAGGCCCTTGTAAAAACGGTTTTTCCTATGTTAAACGCCTATGCAAGTCGCATAGATTTAGTTATAACAGATATACCACAACTTCTTAAATCATAATGCAGGGGTTTCGTTGTTGACGTTTTTATCTTTGACCGTTTGAACGCGATCGCAAAAATTATCAAGCAAAAATTACTTTTATTTATTTAACTTCTCAGTTTTTCCCCTATTTTCCCGAAGGAAATGGCCGGTGGCACGTATTACTCTGCAAAACATTTAGTTTTTATGTTCTTGGTGCAATAAACACAGCCTTGATCAGATTCTAGCGACAACATATCATGACCCTTCCTTGCAAGAACTAAAAACTTGAATTCTATCGTTCAATCATTGGTGTCCTTGAGTTTCTGCTGATATGCTCACGGCCTATAATTTTCGCACTGTACTCTGCTTTTTTTACACTTAGACTAACTCATATGGCTTTGTTCTATTCAGTCTTCTGTTTATTTACATCGAGGAGTTGGATTGCCTCGATATTAATGTGTTGATTTAGTCTTGCCTCATGTTTGGCTGCATAACTTCTAATTTCGCTGGCCACATCCTTGATTTCTAAATCGCAATGAATGTCACAGTTGTGTACATACCATAGTGCATTGACGCAGCATTTTTTCTTTTTACATTTTTGTATTCACCTAATATGACACGCTTTAGCACTCCCCAATTTTTTTTGCAGTAAATAATTTGTTTAAATTTTTTTTATCACTTTAGCTAAACCAGAAGATTCTGAGGTGGTATTTTAATTTCTTTTGGCTTTTTTTAATATAGAAAAGAAAGAAATAAAATACGTTAAAAATTTTGGAAGCTTAAAAGTATAAGAGTAATTTAATTATCTAAAGAAGTGTTTTTACATCTTGATTGAGATTTTAAATGCACAATATTCACATTGAGCTGTTTTCTAAAAAGATTTATGTAATATGTGAAACACACATTTTTCGGGCTTATAAATAAATATCGTATATCCAGTTGCATAAATTCGGTTCCGTTTTCACTAGGACGTTTTCTTGTAAAGTCAGTTTTTGTGGCTTCTTTGATAATAGAAATACCCCTATAATCCTATATGAAATGGAACACCCTGTTTATCTGTAACAGCTCGATATTCCTGTATAATGTGATGTATTATCGTATTTGGTACAGAATTCGGCAACTTCTAGCATAAAAATCGAAAAAGAAACTGGAAAATAAAAAAGTCTAATAAAGTTTGTCTAAAACAATTGTTTTCCATAAGGATCAAGATAAATATGTAACTGTACCTACACTAAAATTTCTATAAGTTAAGTTAGTATATTCATATTGTTCAAAGACTACATACTTTAACTTTGATTTTTATAATATACAAGAAATTAATTGAAATTTTTCTACCTTTGTTTTTAGCGTTAATTCAAATAAATTACATACGTACCCTGTACATTTTAACAATAAGTTTAATTTAATTTGAAAACTTATGTGTAGTATGTTCGTACTTTTACGTCTTTGTAAAACATTCACAAACTTTTTAAATTTTTAAGAAAAAGTTTTATGAAAGTGTTTTGTCCATAATTAATAATATCGCACGTTAAATGACATCTAAATTAGTTTATTAGTTGGACATTAGGCAAAGATCATTATAAAAAAATCGTTTGCGCTCTAAAATAGCGTTTAACAGACTTTAGTTGTTTTTCTTGCAATTTTTATGCTTAAGAAATTATCTAGTACTCCATTTTTTAGCACAAGCAATATATTTTCTCAAAAAAAGAGTGTGTAATCAGCACCTTCTTGTCGATATCTATGGTAGTAGATACATGCTCCATTACCCTACAGTGTACTTAGCGCCATATACACTCTTCAAAAGCAGTGGGATGTTGAAAGGTTATTAAAACTGTGTAGCCTTAATGAATTTCAGACGATAAGTTTGATTAATGATGCAAAAAATTCCAACGTTAGGATATTAAATCTTTGTCAGTGGTCTAACACAACTTCCATCAAATTAGTAGGTAGTTAAAAGTTGTAAATCAATTATAACAACTTAAAACTCCCTTGTGTTGCTAGATTATTTGGTTTTGTATATACGGGGTGTTTCTGAGTGTCTTTTTTGGCAACTCGTTAATTATCAACACCGCAAAGTCGATTAAATGGGTACAATTGTGTAGCATTTTAAAGGGATTCCAAGATTTTCAAACTTCTGATAGTTCAAAATATTCCAAAAATAAATTAAGATCCTATTGTCTATAATAGTTATTGAGATAATTTTACGAAATAGGAAATTTTATTGTTGTACAAGGCGAAAAAATCGATTTTGTTAGTTGTCTTCAGAAGTTTTATTGGCAGAAGTTAACTATTTTATTTAGTACGTAGGTTTTAGGGTTTTAAATAAAGTATTACAACATGGTTTTCGTGGTTTTAAATTTGGTTGGTGTTCTACAGGGTGTTTCTTAAATATTGCGAAAAAACTCATGAAGTAATTCCTTATCTAAAATTAAGGGGGGCTTTTATGTAATTTTTTTTCCTTAGACATCTCCTTTCGGAGTTACACCCCCCTAACGAGAAGCGGTAAAATTAGGGTTTTTAAATTTTATTTCTCAAATTTTTATACATGTAGGAGGATGATATTTGGTAGATGTTTTGTACTTATTAAAAGGTTTCCTATAGTAATATTTTTAATCTTCTCCCACCTTCACAAGAATCTGAAAAGTGCGACCCCTGTTAGTTTTTTATTGGAACTTTTTGGAGGGTTAAAATTTTGCAATTAAAAAAATATAATGTAAAAGCTCGATTTATTTAGTTTTTTTTAACTTTTCCTGCAAAACCTACAGTTTGTGAGTAAAAAAATAAAATTAATGAACATGAACCATTAAATATTCTAAAATAAAACTATTCATTTTCATGGGTACTATGGTTTGTTAATACATCTTTTTTAATAATTTTAATACTGTAAGAAAAATGCGTATGACAACACACAAAGCAACATAAATAGTTTTATTAAAAAAATTAAAAATAACTTCTCTTTATGAAAATAATCAAAAAAACCCTAGAAAATTCGGCTTTTGTAATTTTTTTTTAATCCTTAAAAATACATAAATTTAACTTTATTCATAATTTAAACATAATTAGTAAAAAAGTGCTTTTAATAGTTTTTAATTTTAAATCTTCAACAAACTTTAGCAAAAAATATAATTAAAACGTAAAAATTAAAACAGGTAGAAATTAAATTGACGTGTGAATGAATAACCAATTTTAACACACTTTAATGGACACCTTGATAACTATAACCTGAGAAAAGAAAATATTAACGGTGCTGTTTTCAGCAAATGGTTGAACTGTAAAATTTCACGTTCCGTGCATAAAATAGTGTGTTTGCGTTTCGCTTGATCAAAATGTTACAAAGCTGCCTCGATTTATCTGTGAATGTTCGCAGCTGCGTTGATGGTCTATATTTTTTTCACCACTAACCCCTGGTTTTTGACAAATCTACATCTACATAAAATCCCTCTATTCGAACAGTTCATTTGTTTTGCATGAAATTTATCGGAATGTCGAAAGAATTTGTTTCTCGACATTTTTAAAAATTCGCATTTCGTAAAAACCGTTTAAATTTACATAAGCAAATTCACATTTTATTATATAAAAACTACATGAATATCGCATCAAAGTGGTGAATTCATAAGCCCGTGATATTTATTTGAGATCCTGCGAGCCGTTGCGAATTCATATGAATTTGGTAAACTTGGTAAACCTATTTAGAAAACATTATTTAGATATTGGAAATAGGAAATCACTGACTACAAATTTAAAAGGACTATACAGGGTGGTCCACTTTTTAGTAGCAGGACTTTAACAATCGATAGAAAAACTTATTTTAAAGCGAATATTCCATATCAACAAGGGTCCAAAAACTTTTTGTTTAAAATAAAATGCTCTACCGAAAAACTAGCTCAGGTTTGAGTTTGAACAGGGCCGCACTGGTTTTTTATAAAATTTATTGAGACTGAACCCCCACAACTCCGCCACTGGTTGCTTGTGGGACTTGATATTCTCTTGCATCTTCAAAATGAAGCGTTTGTGGACCCATGTTGATCTGGAATATTCGCTTTAAAATAAGTTTTTCTATCGACTCTTAATGTTCTTCTACTATAAAGTGGATCACCCTGTATAAGAGTTTTTTTTTTCAATTTCATGACAGTTGAGGTGCTACTTATCAACAAAATTGTTAATTATGTAAAAATTGTTGTGCTTCTACGCAAATTATAGTTATAAAATAAAACAAGAGTGTAGCTGTATGTTCTAGAATTATATTTAGCGGAGTAGTTAAAATTTAAAGGGTAGACCAAAACTATGGAATCGATTGATGTGGGTTTACTAACACATTAGAAACTGCTACAGAAATTTTATGAACATATTAAGATATAACAAAATTTCTAAGTAAAATAAGTAGGGGAAGTTGGGGTAAGATGACTAGGTTAACAAGAAAATTAAGTTTTGGCCAAGAGAAAAATTATATAATTAAATAAAAATGACGAATACATACATTGGTGAATTACCTTTGAATTCCCTATGATTTTAAACTAAACAGCGCTTCCAATATTACAATAAAAAAACATAAACAAAAAATGTCCTTTTAGTCATCTTACCCCATAGTGCGGGTAAGATGACGAACATAATGGGGTAAGATGGCGCCTACATACATAAAACACAAATAAATTGTCCTTGGCCATCATAAGTGGTGCAGTCTTCATGGCACCACTCTTGACATTTGCAACACTGAATCCAGTCTGTCGCTGGTGGTTCTGTATAAGGTTTGTGGCAGATTAGACAATAATAGGATAAAGATTCAGTTGTTTGAGAAGATATAGCAGTTTTTTCATCAGGCCCATTTCCTCCCTTCTGTTTTGCTAACCTGTCTTTCTCTTCTAATTGATTTTTTATGGGAGTGGCAGTAATTACGCTCGCTGAGAGTTTTTTTATTATTTTGAACAGGACGATTAATAGTTGGCAAGGGTCTGATTTTCCACAGTGAGGTGTCAGATATCGACTTTGAGCAGCTAGGGCTTGTTCCTTTAGAGGTAAATAGTTTGCCCTTTACAATCCTTGATGATGAAGACGGTTCAGGTTCTCCATCATTTTTTACAGGCGTAAACAAAGCATAGCTTTTCATTTGCTTCAACGGAATATTGCCATCTGAAGAAAAGTCTGAATCATCTGAGTTTTCATCAGGAATCTCCCTACCAATGTTACCATTAGTATCTCCAGCTCCACCAATGTTACCATTGATATGGTCAGAAACATTCAGCAGCAGCAGCTGCATTGCAGGATGTAGTTCCTTCTTCAATGTCGTGCATAGCCGCTATCATTGCGCCTTGAGACCATTGACCACGATTGGTCTTTTTTTTTTTTTGTAGGTTCTTGGCATTGATGTTCTGGATGTAATAAAATTTTATTACCAAAAACAGTGCTTACTGGTTGCTGGGGCAAGATGACGAATCGTTATCTTACCCCTGTCATCTTACATCACTACATATTAAAAATGTTTTTCTAATTTACATAAAAAACTACAAAAAGATTTATAAAATTTAAACAGAATACCAATACTATTACAGGTAATGTACAACCTACAGCAAAATTCAATTTGTTTTTACCCGAGTTTTCCAAAAAAACACTAAACACCGGCAATAAATATTGTAACCGAACATGTGATGACAAACAATTGCTTTTAACGGAAGAAATTTGAACTATATTAAAATCTTATCAGCTAATATTAACTTCGTCTACTAACCTCCAGATGGTAGTGAAAATTTTGAATTTGAGTTTTTGATGGATTGCCTGTAAAAATCGTTCGTCATCTTACCCCGTTCGTCATCTTACCCCAACTTCCCCTAATTATTTTTTAATTTCAAAGATGTAACGTCTGCACTGGTATCATCATATAAAAGTTGCTTTTGTAAGCCTAAAATTGTAAATGCAGAAACAATAGTAATAAAAATATACGTTTAAAACTAAGCCAAGTTTTACATATCAGCAAAAGCTTTGGTTAAACACCGGTTTATCATGAAATTTAAAAAGTTCAGGTCGTTTCAACAGCCCGTAAAGTTTTGTTGAACATGACGCAATTTTGTTTCGATAGCCACCAAAACAAATCCTTTGAGTAATGATGCATTTCAAGTTGTGAGATCAGAAACTTCAACTTTTTATCCTCTTCCTGAAAAGTTGTCTTAACGCTTGAGAGTTTTACAACATCCAAATGGAGCTTATCCAGCAACTGCCAATACGGCTACACATCAAGCTCTAACCGCGTTAGCTTCATCTCACTTTAGTTTGTATTTTATCGCAATTTCCTTTATCTCCATCTTTTTTTTCGACAGTTCTTTGTGTGCTTTTAAACGATAAGATACGGGATATACCTTGTAGAGTTGGTTTATTTTTATTTGTTTATGCAAACGAGACTTATTGTCTTACAACTTTCTGAACGTAGAGTAAAGTGCCCTAATATGGAATACTTTTTTGTATTCGGCAATAATATTCACATTCATTCAACAAAATTTTGCAAAAAAAATTATAAGGAATTTGTAATGAATACGCAACACATTACTCGAATTCTGGTACGATATTACGGTAGATATTTCTTATATAGCTACTTTTTTTAAATGTTACTACTATTTCATATTAAGCTCCCGGGGAACCTAATATGGAATACTAGGGATACTTAATATGGAATATAGAATTATATAGGAAATATACACTAAAATAAACAACAGCTCATAGATTAATCTTTTATTTCTTTCTGATTTGCATTATTACTTAAACCAAACCACAACTCTGTTATTTATGTAAATTAAATTATAATTCAAGTGTCATTCGAACTAAATGTTGATAATTTATTTATTTTTTACAGGTAGTACTATAGAATTGTTTTTTTTGTGGGTATTTTGCACATTTTTCGTCTGCCCATTTCTGACACTTTTGACACTGAACCCATATTACTGTACTTAGTGACCATAATCATATTCATTATAAGGCACCTCTATGTATTCCATATTAGGCATCAATGTGACATTTCAAAAATCGGTATATGTAAAACATGAAATGGCCCCAATCAAAATTTTGGTCTATTTCATTGAAATGTAAAGGCTCATGCTAAATAAACATGCAATAAAATATTTTATATCATTTACCCTAGCATATAATATTTTGCACTGAAAGATTTAGCCTAAAAACTTAGTAGCACGTCAAAAATATATTTGAATTTGTTATGTAATCTAGTGAATATTTTTTAACTATTTTACATTTGGGAATATGTGATCAACGTACAAATAGGTACATATACTTTTCAACAGATATCGCTTATTCATTGTCGTAAAACTGATGTACTCCATAATAGATAACTGTTCCATATTAGGGCACTTTACTCTAATATTTATATCTTAAGCATGCAAAATGGATTTTGATTCTCAGACTAGTAAATATTGAAACTTACAGAACAAATATGTAACCAATTCCGCTTAAGAGCATCGCTTCAAGCAAAATAAACAAAGGACTATCTAAATCATACTAGAAATGTTCGAAGGTATTCCGAAGGTTGAATTGAACGTTACGTAACCATTAACATTTTTTAAAACTAAATATTTTATAACATGAAAGTATAACAATAAAGTTGCATTATTGTAAAAAGTAAATACAACACAATTAGGTATTCTTACTTTTTACTCCTTAAAAGTTCTAAAACCAATCTGTATTAGGTATTCTTACTTTTCACTCCTTACAAGTTCTGAAAACAATCTGTTTCCGAAATAATTGTATAGTATTTATATGAACCTAAGTGTCAATCTGTTTCTATATTAAGAAATTTGTACTAAACAAGTATCTTTTAAGTCAAGAAAACTAATAAAAAGTCGCACATAGTCCAGTCAGGTGAACCAGGTGTATGATCCATAATAACACGACGTTTTTATCTTCCACTATACAATAGTCAAGGCAAAATATGAAACGAAGTGTTCTGTAATTATATTATACTTGAGCTGTTGTAATATAGAGGGCAGCAAAAATTCTTAATTTCTGAATTCCAGATTTGAGCGTTCCAGCGATGAACTATTACCGTGTAGCGTGGTTCCATCGTTGCATGATTCCTGCGTTGAGTGATTCTAGCGTTGAACGAATCAAGATTTGAATGATTCTATCGGTGCATTTTCCAGCCTTGAATATTTCATATTTGAATGTTCCAGATATTACCCCTTTAATACTTCAATTTTTCTGTTTTAAAACTTCACAATTCGTTTGTTACACAAAATTATCAGATCACCGTTCAATCGAGCGTCACATTACTTCGGTGGGAGTTCGGCTTTAGTTTAACAGATGATAATTACAAGGTTTACTGCCACAGCAATTTAGAATGCTAAAGACGATTGCTAACTTAACTACAAACTATTATATCATGAACCCTTTATGATATAGAAATTAGTTGGAGCAGGCCCACTGCAGCATAACCTTTATTGTAATGCGGTTAAAATGTATGCTTTCAGCAGATATACACGATTTAGTGGTGGCAGTCAAATTTATGACTATAACGCTCCGTTTTTATTGCAGTCCAACAAGAGGGAGATAACAACAAGCAGCATATAACTGCATTAAAGTCGCCAGAAAATTGCTTGATAAACGTGTTTATTACCTGTGCTACCGTAATTATTCGTTAACGAACTACGTAGATAAGCTTGACGTTGCTCGAAATTGAAACGTTTTTATTATATTGTTTTCGTCAGTTCATTTTCTACACAGGCGAATTACAACAAATATTGCCACGAAGAAAATGAGCAGAGCATACAATGAGGTTTACTATTAAATACATACGTACGACATTTAATTGTTGTTTTTATTAGTTAATTTATTGCTATGAATTTACTAATAACAAACTGGTACATTAAATAATAATTATTTTATTTTCTAACTAAAGTAAAACGTCATTGAGGAGACAACCTACAATTTCATTGTTACAATATTATTATAAAGTTAATTTTAAACTACAAATTGTCTATTTTACATTCGCGTTAATTCTTAAGATGTAGTAAGAGATAAGTGAAACATAGGGATTAACATCAAAACGTATTAAAGATATTGACGCAGACGTAACTGCGCCTGAAGGCGAACAATTCTTATTTCTGTTCATCTAAAGAAACCATAAGAAAAAAGGAAACACGCAAAGGACTAATAATTCTTGTGAAACCTTAGAAGTTGCTTTGTATTAATGCTCTGCGTCTCATGGTTGAAAAAATTACGTGATGAGAACAGAGAAATTTAACTTAGGAGGATCTAAAAATAACGAAATGAAGTAGGTTAATTATAAATAAGACATTGTATAATTAAATGAAATCTTATAATACTTTTAGACCACAAATTACAAAATTATACATATAATATATACAAAATTTTAAAAATCAGGTTGAAACCAGTAATATCACTGCAATTTGGCCCGTTTTCTTGTAATTACGCTATAGGTAATTGTAGGGTTACTAGAAGTGTCTGAAATAAAGGTGGTCCATTTGAGGACCGGTACAATCACGGCAACCTTCCCCTATAGTACATATACAGGGTGCGCCATTAGTGCGATAAAGTCCATTATTGCCCTTAATGTCAACTTAATAAAAAAAAGTTTTTAATGAAACTTATAGTATTTCTACACGTGCATGTTTTAAAATTAGTTTCAAGTATACAGGGGGTTTCATAAAAGTGGGGCGTCACTAAAGGTATTTTTTTTAAATTGAACACCCAGTATATTTTTGCATAATCGAATTCAGCAAGAAAATCTCCATATGACAGTATTTTGTTTTTTTCATTTTTTTGCGACGTTGCCAATTTATCTTAAAAAATCTTTGAATTTCCAGAAAAACAGGGTACAATACTTGTCAAGAGCACAACCTTATGAATAATAATTGGCATATGATATTTTGTACATACAAAGTCAAAAGGTGTAGTCACAGTCTAAATACATCAATATTAATTTATATTATACAGGGTGTTTCTTATAGATGTGCCAACTTCCCAATTTTCAAACATCAATAACTTTATTTTTTCAAATGGAACACCCTGTATATTATTACGTCATTTTGTTGCATTTTTGTTTTTCTTCAATTTTTCTTAATACTTACCTATACCTAAAATGAATATTTTCTGAGATATTTACATTTTACTTATTCTTATAAGCGTTGTGTAGGAATTTCCTAGTTTTCTCGGAGTAGGCCCCGACTTTGACAATAAAAACAATAATTTCTGTAGTAACAAATGTCAGAGTTAATTGCTGTCAATTTTTAAAACATAAATAAATGAGTATAACATATTTAATAGGAATTTTCCAAAAAAAGAATTGATTCATGCGGTCTATGTTCAGGGTGGCGTATTTTCGATGCCCATACAGGGGGGGTATCTCGGTTATTATCAGAGATAAAAAAAAAACTAAGTACGTAGTCTCGATTTTTTTTTTCGAGAGGAATTTATTGTCGTAAACAGATTTTTGATCTTTTTTAATTTTCGAAATATAGTTTTTTTTTTAATGGAGATTTTCTTGCTGAATTCGATTATGCAAAAATATACTGGGTGTTCAATTTAATAAAAATACCATTAGTGACGCCCCACTTTTATGAAACCCCCTGTATACTTGAAACTAATTTTAAAACATGCACGTGTAGAAATACTATAAGTTTCATTAAAAACTTTTTTTTATTAAGTTGACATTAAGGGCAATAATGGACTTTATCGCACTAATGGCGCACCCGTAGGTCACCGAAATTTCTCTTTTATGGATTTTCATGATTAAACTTTTCTTAGCGCCGTATCTCAGTACACTAATATTTCTTTTTGTGGCCAAAATTAAAACATAATAATGAATAATGCAACCAAAGACGGTGATTGCAAGTGTTCAGTGAGAACATTTTTAGCGCCACATAAATCTTCTGCCTCTCTTTGCTTCGTAGCGTCATATATCTCTTGATTTTTCCAAATCGCCCTGTCGACATCCGTAATATATGAGCTGTTTGTGTACATGCATCGAGTACCAAAATGAGGGCATCGTATACTAACGCCGTGTTATACCATCAATCAATAGTTAAACAATCAGCGATTGGCAACTATTGGGAATTGATCGCGGGTGCTGCGGATGGCGGCTCCAGCGAGGTGTTAAGAGAACTGCGACAACCCAAGCGCGAACATCACGGTCAGTGGTTAACGATAGTTGTCGTATTTTGTCCCTGGTTATAAAACACGCTGTTATGCTTCGATGCAAATTTTTATAGATTAACGGATAGATAGCAAGTATTTTGTTACTTTCGTAAAGTAAACACTACCTACAATGTATTTCCAGTGCATCTTTGTCGATTTTACTTTTCCTATTATGAAAACATTTCGATTAAAGTTCTTTTATTTTCATTGTAAACATTTTGGAATTCTATTACCAGCGGCTTCAATAGACGTGGGTCATTGTGATGATGTTTTGTTTCTCTAGGGTTTGTTTATAGCAAACAATATTCGTGAACAACGTTCAACTGTTTCTTAAATCGATCTCTAAGAGAAATTAGTTCTATTATAAATGTTACAGTCTTTGTCTCAACAACAATCATTACATCAAAAGAGATTTATATTTTTATTCATTCTGTTTGCCCTAATTTTCTTGTAGTTGAATGAGTACATTTTAATTTAAAAATAAACAAACTTCCTACATTTATTACTAAATAACAGATTATTGGTAAACGACACTTAAATTGGTCTAACATTATTGGCTGTTTATTTTTTGTCTTTGTGTGATTCTCAGAAAAGAATAATAATTATATTAACAAGAAATCTTTAATTAGCTTCTAGCAAATTTTACATTATACTAATTCTGCTTATATTTATTTGTACATATTCTCTTAAACTATTAAATCTTAACATTATTTTTCACATATTCTACACATATCGTTTTTAAGTTTGATATTGACGTGGTTTGTTGTGAATATAGTACTTAAGTAATTATTATCGTAAGTAAAATTAATAGAAAACTATGACAACCTTGGTACATCAATGTTGTTAATAGCGTAAAAATTAATACTCTTATGTTTAGTTATAGAAAATTATGTTTAAAGACACCTTTTGTCTGAGGTTATTGCCAAGATTCCGGTATAAGCACAATGTAGCCCACACATGTATGGTGGAGGTGCCGGGCACCATCGTTTAACACTGAAAAATAATACTGTAATTTCTTGTAATATTTACATACCTTATTGTAACTTAGTCTAGAATAAAGTAACCACATTCTGAGTGAAACGAACAAGGCGGAACGCCAAAATGTTTTGTGGAAGGGGGTGTGGGTAAAAGCACGTTCCGATATTTCAAAAAAAAACAGTCAAATAAACAATCCTGTTGTGTTGATAATGTAAGCTAATGTATACTATTTTTAGTGTCCAAAAGACGCAAATAGCGTATATGGATGCTGATGCACTTACAAATAAAAGTATTGTAAAAAATAATAATTTAAAGAATGTTCATAAAAGATTTATTTTCGAGGAAGTTTTTCACTTACATGTTTTTCAACCGAATAAATTATACTTAAAAGGTTGAGATCTTAATACAGATTTAATGAAATTTTTAGAACGAATTCCCTAATTTATATTTTACACTTATGATATATTTTACATGTTTTATTTTTATTGATTTCTATGTTAATTTACTTTTTTGTCGTTTTCATTTTATAGGTACTTGTTAAAACTTGGCAAAATTTGTTAGCGGTGAATCGAGTGCGTATTCTGTAATAGCAGAATATTTTTGTGAGGAATATCATTGGAGTTTGGAGTGAAAATTAAGGAATGAATGTTTTTTTGTTTTGTTTCATGTTTTGTTGAATCTAAACATTTAATTTCTTCTTTGCTGGAAAGCGGTACATTCTTAAAACTTTGCCGGACCTTACCACCAAAAGCAGGACGTGTAGTTCAGAATTCTAGAATTTATTTATGTACAATGTGACGATCTATAAACGGTTACTAAGCGCAAAAATCTAGTGTTACCAAAATATTACCTCCTCCAAAATGAATCCGTATTATTTATTGCTATTTTTTTGTTAGCTCGTTATTACTTTTATATTACTTTTCGTATGTTTACATAATGGGAAATATAAAAAACTCTATAAGTTGTAAAATTCAATATTTTAGCAAAACCAGAGATTATTTTAAAACACGGTTTATTTAAATCTGTGAAAAAAAGTTATTTCGAACAATATTGTTGCCATGTTTTACGTTCTTTAGGTATTAAAGACATTTTACTTTAATATACTAGGTTAAATCGTTATGCGGAGTGTTCTAAAATCATTCGAAAACAATTATTTCTTGTTATTTTGGTATATAATACCTTATGTTTAAGCTTAGCATCAAGTCTAGTTGACTAAACCTCGTTGATATAAAATGAAAAATATCGTTAGTATAATTTATACTACAAAGATCTTTTTAATTTTTTTAAGTATAGTAGCTCTAATTAACAAAATTAATTAAAATGGCATCTTGTCTAATATTAGCTGAATTCGATTTATATTGTATAAGTCCATTATTATTTAGTATTCATCTCGTGCCCAAATTGAATTTTGATAGTACTTTCCAAATTAGAGCCACGATACACTTATGTAGTTTTGTTCGGAACAGTTAATGGAAAACTTTTGAAAATTAACCCTCATGTGGCTAAAGTTAAAGCAAATGTAAATAAAATATTCATCCTATAAGTGAGCGCGCACATCCGAAACTTGGAATGATACGTTCTGAACGTAATCTGGATTGGTTTTGTACTCACATATTCTTTTCTTTATACAAAATTGGCAATTATTTTCTCAGAATGTGTTTTTTTTAAAGCTTTTTAAAAGTATTTTGTGTTCTAAACTAGTAGACTTCTTAAATTGATTGATTTTTACGGTTCCTATTACCTACTACAGAGTTACTGTACTTTTGTGGGCTTGTTGCAAGGAATCCTTTAATAAATAGAGTTTAACTTTTCTTTTAACATCCTACAGAGTGTACTATCTGTTCTAAAAGAACAATATGTGGCACTGAATTTGGGGACCACTGGCCAGTCTCCTTAACCAAACTAGCACTTAATTTACTTGTGTTTTTGCCATTTAGTCTTTCTTAAAACTATTATATTTTAAGTTAATTATGCTTAATTAATTTTTTTTCCAAGAATTTCTTGTCTAACGCCCGAACATTTTTGCACTTGACACAACTTCACATTCCAAAAGTCCCAAAACCCTTTCCAGATTTTCGTACCATATTTGACAATAATTTTTAGACTTATTTTTCATGATTTGCTATACTTTTTCCGGCAAGTAAGATCAGAAAAAAGTATAAAATTTTGATTACAATCAATAACTATGCCTTATATTTGTTTAATTTTGGCATAATTTTCAAATAATTTAGGTCATGTCACGACTTTTTAGATAGAGGTACCGTAACAGAACCGAGAAAGGACTTAACATAAAAATATAATGCTCAACATTCGACACAGACATAAGCATGAATGTACTGTTTAATTGGCTTCCATTTTTTTTAGATTTTTTATGTGAAACTGTTTTTGTCCTCAAAAAAACTGTATGTTGCACAAGATTGTTTATAGAGTAATCTTTGATGATCAGCAGATAACAGAAGATCAGAAATATTTAATTTCCGTTGCATAAAATTAGCGGTATTTACTGAAAATTAATTATTTCCGGTATATTTAATTAAATTTATTAGGACGAAAATAATTTATAACTTAATTGCTTATAATTTTAAACGGAAATTTTGATTGCGTGGTATTTTCTTCTGCTTAGTTAATCCTTATCGAGCCCCTGCAACAATAAATACTTAAGAAATGTTTGCCTGTTGGTGCGTTATGGAGATATTTATTTATTATAATAAAAACTGTACTCGAAGTATTTCTCGTTTATTTAAAGACAGCTAATGAATTTGTTTGTCTAATTAATAATTAAATCTGTACTGGATTTAAGATCGTGACATACTACCCTTGTTTAAATTTAACTAACACATTCCAAATATTCCCTTAGCCAAGATCCCACAAACTTTTAGAAAAACAAATATTAACTCTTGCATTAATTCGTGTTGCATAATATTGCACGAGAGTCTTCGGGGCACGTAAATAATAAATTATGAAGAACTGTTTCTGTCATGATTTAAAATTTAAAGGCTCTGTGAATATGTCCCGCGAGGATAAAAACTTTGGGAAGTTAATTTTATCTGAGTAGAAGTTTTAATTTCATCATCTAGAAAAAATTAAAATTAAAATGTATTTAGAAAGTTACGAGTCATTAATAATCTTCATTTTTAACATTTTACCGCATTATTCATTTAACAAAAAAGTCTTAATTAAAGAGATTTAAAAAACATAGATATTGAAGAATAATTGAGGCTGTAAGATACTTGCCAATGCATATTAATAAAATAGGATTGAGAGACTTGCAAATTAATAAAAATAGCAAGGTAACGAACGCTTAGTTTTTTTTTTCTGTTTAAATGTAAATTAATAGTAAACCAATATACGCAGGACAATGTCAATTCTATACGAAGTTTTGATTAATTGAACGTAAAATCAACACTGTTTATGAAACTATCATCCGGTGTTTCCTCAAAATTGCAAAAATCTGTAAACTGATATTGCAGAGCAATATTTAAAATTAAATATGATGGGTGTTGGGTGAAAACAAGAATTGTCAATTTTTATTGGATCTTTGCAACTCAATTTTAAAGATTTTAAAGTCCACTATTTTTTGTTTATAGAGCTGCATCAACCAAACTTTATTGTACTATGGATTATATTATTATAAATGAGAATTAATCAATGGATGTGAAAAATAATTTTTATTAAAACTACAATAATTAGTTCACTATCTCCAAATCGGTTAAAATCGGTTTTTTAAATTAATAAAGAACATGGATGGGGGTACCTTTGGTTCATTTAGTTTTTTGTTCCATATATTTTGCACTTCGTGGCCCAAAGTTTCAATGCTTTCCTTAATTTCCTTTATTTTAGTAAAACAGTGTAAGTTTCTAAGAACAACACAAAAACTTAGTTCTTGTTTTAGTTTATAGGTATGGAATTGAGTGTTTTTTTTCTGTTAACGCTTTAATGATATTAGTATAGGCTTCGCTAGCTTTTGGTTGGACCTTGACATGATCGTTATGTAGGGTTTTTAGTATATAGTTGGATAATTTATGCTTGTAAGAGACCGGCGTGGCTGTCAGGTATTCAGGGCCGGTCTTCTATATAGCGGGGCCTGGGTGCAAAATATTTTTTGGGGCCCCCTATAAACATTTCATTTGCAAAATTTTACATTAAATTAATTTAATTTAAATAATTAAATATATACCTAAATCACAAAATTGTAATAAATTAAGATTTAAAATAAATTCACAGTTATTTCTAGATCCAATATTTTGGGTTGGTATTTAATGCAGAGTGTAGAGTTGGTCATTGAAAAGCCCATTTTTAATTTTCAAAGTTTATCGTTTCAACTTCTTTATTTTCGATGGATAATATTGCGAAGGAATTAAGTCTCTCTTGAGAAATTGTATATCTGATGTTCGTTTTAATTAATTTTAATTTGCTAGGCGAGTGCTATGAACTGCGGCAGTGACCAGAAGTGTTTAATAAATTTTAAGTGCAATATAAACGTTGGGGAAAATTTCATAATAAATATTTTTTTAGATAAATTTAAGCAGATTTATGGTTTGATTTTGAATGGGGGTTTTAATTGCATTTTATTTTACATTAAAAAACTTTGTAAATTCTTTCTTATTTAGAACATCCAAAATTGTTCATAAAATTTATTAACATATTCTTCTAATACTCCAGGCGAGCAAGTTATTTTAACCAAAAAATGTAATATTTTATAATTTTCCAAAATTTTAGAAGTGTTTTTAATCGTTCGTCTATTTGAGAAATGGCTAGGATTTATTGACATTGTAAAAATTAAAAAATATCAAAATACTAGGTTAAAAAAGAAGAATGCAAGAATGCACAGTAAAACAAATGCCAAGTAAAATAATCTCCAGTACAAAAGTTACATTCACAGTGGAAAAAAGATTATTTGCCACAGAAAAGATTTTTTTCTCAATTAAAAAAAAAAATTATGCTGAGTTAAAGGTCCACAGAATGAATTATTTTTAACATTATACTTGGTAAAAAACAGTAGTTCTTTTGGTTTATTTAAAATTTCAAATAATGTAATTATAATAATGAATTATTATTAACAAAATAACAAAAAAGAAACTCCGCAATCCTATCTAGATAGTCCTTGAAAATTTTTCTTACTTTTATTTAAAAATTTTCAAATGAAATTTTTTTAAATGTTAAAAGTACTTGTTGCTCTGATTTTATTTTAAAAAAAGCTGATGCTAATGTCGTGGCTCAGAAGCTAACAATTTATTATTATTTCCTTATGTATCTTGCAACAGTTTAAATTTCTTTATTTTTGCTTTCTATTTCCAAAACAACATTATGGCATGTACAATTTGTACTGTTAATGTCCTTTTATCCACTGTTTTAAACAGCTATTACTTTTCGGTAGTTTTTTTTTATTTTTATTTTGAAAGTTGTTACTTTATTAGAACCGATAAATATTTTCTTTTCAGTGGCACGAAATGTACAAAATCATTTTAATACATGCCATTTTGGGGCCCCCTAAATCAGGGGCCCGGTCGCATTGCACCCACTGCACCCCCTACTTGACCGGCCCTGCAGGTATTAACGCTATGTTCTCGTGTTTAAACGCTACGTTCACATGTAAGCGTTTGGGCGTAAAACTCATCATAAAGGTTTTTGCAATCCGTTAAAAATTACAATTAAAAAAAAAAACACCGACCTTTAACCTATCCTCGTTCGCTTGGTCAATAATAAAAGGTCAGGTTAAAGGTTGGTTAAGGTTTTCTGTTTTTCAAATGCATAGGATAAATTAAATGTCGGCTATAAATGTGTAATGGGTTACAACATTCATAAATACTTTTACGCACAAACGCTTACAAGTGAACACAGCGTTCATATGACAGCCACGCCGGTCTCTTACAAGCATAAATTACCTATAGTTATTTTCTGCAGTTTTATTTAGCAGAAATATAAGCGGAATAATATAAAACAATATTTAAAAACAATATTTTAAACTTTTTAGTATTTTTTTAATGATTAACACTTATACATTTGCTTATACAAGTATGTGTATATGAGTACTAATGTTTGTGTAGAAAAAAAAAAGTCTGAAATAATGTTTGTTGGTCCTAAATGTTTGTTTAGTACCGAACCAATGTTTCAAAATTATTAACCAATGTCTTTATAGTGTGAGCTAACGGAACCGTGTTGTGCTGACTTTTTTCATGTTTTTCTGTCTTGTGCTAGGATTTTTATCTCTTCCCATTTGATGTTTCTATCCGTTGCTGCTTGCTTTTTTAACTTCGTTTTGCAAGAGTTTTCTCGGTCTACCTCTTTGGTTTTATCCCTGTAACCTTGCTTCATAGACTTTTCCGGTTAACCTATCTTCTTTCATTGTATAAATATTACCCAACCATCCTAGCTGTCTTTCATGTACCTTTGTTTCGACTGATTTGATAGTTAATTGTTCTCTATATTTTTTATTTCTGATTCGATCTTTTTTGGTTTTTCCTTGGCTTTTTCTTAGATATTCCATTTCTGCTGCATTCACGCGGCTGCATTTTTTGTTTGTTAGTGTCCACGTTTCACTTCTGTATAAAAGTATATTTCCTTGTCCATTTCTCCATTTTTTTCTCCATTATCACTTCTACATATTTAAAGCTATCTACCTGTTCTAACCTAAGCCCGTCTAAAGTGATTGCAAAGTAAAAGTTAGCAGCAGTACTTGGAACTTCTATTAAATTTTAACTTAAAACCATTAAACTAAACTTTGACTTGTATTTGGTTATTGTTTTATGTTTTATGTAGAGTTTTATTACATAAAAAACTATCTCGTAGAAGTAGGTTGTTTGCTTTACCAGTCTTGTATGCTACTTTCTGAAGTTATATTTTTATTGTAAAAATATTTCGGGCTGTTTTCACTTAATTTACAAAATGAACTTTTAGCTAATTTGTGTTGTTCTTTACGGTGTTTCGTAAGCACACACAGAAACTCGTAAACATTTAAATTGGCTATAGTACGAACTCGATATCTAAGCTTTTGTAAATTGAGCGAGATCGGTTGGTTCATTAGCAAGCAACCACCAGTTAAGTTAAACACAAACAACGTTACAGACGCTTTAGCAACTTCTGTTAATTCTCGCATATTTTCCAACTGTGTCATCAGAATTTCATCAAAGTTCGCGAATTCGAGCCGCGGCAAACTAGATGTAACCAACACGGAGCGGAAACTCGCTAGTAATAGATTGAAAACGTTGAAAAACTTGAGAGCAAAATCGCATCTACATCGTGGCGTCAGCTGTTAGCGAAAGAGCAGTTTGTCTGCATGATTTTCAGCGTCGCCGCTGCAAGAAAAATGTATCAACCGAACATTTGACGGCTGAGTAATATCGCTTTTTCAGTTTATTAAGTTCAAAATCGGCCGCGAACAAATATCGCAGATCTAAGAGATAATTATAATCGAGAGAAACGGTGTTGTCCCGGGTTAGTTATGGCGGTGGAATTTAATCGCGTTTTTATTTGCAATCCTGGTTTTAATTATGTAAATTCGAGTTTTAAAAAAAAGTGAATTTGCATTAAACCGCTTAAATACTTATCAAGGGTGCCTTGGAACGTTTACGCTTAACGTTTTTCAACATATCTAATGAATTATGATTGTTTAACAATTACAGCAGTTGAAATTTTGCATACCTTGGTTTTACGCTCGCATTTTTTAAATTTAGTCAATGCTATTATCTAATAAAAAAAAATACAGACAGCTTTCCGGTTGCACGTAGCTTCGTTAAAAATGAACAAAACATAAAACGTTGGTTTTATGGTTACTATAATAATATTCTTTAGTTACTGAGACTAAATCAGTGTTAAATTTTCGAGGTACCACGAAGTAGGTGGAGTAGAGAACGACTTGAAACAACATTTTCTAGAAGAAAAAACAGGCTACAAGCTTACGAAGAATAAGAAGTAAAAATTACGTAAAAAATTATAGAGTAATGGTTATCTAGATTGAAAAAAAAACATTAGGTGTAAAAATTAAAATGTTATCAAAATTTTGCCTGATAGTCGACCATTACTTTCTTTACAGCTATTTGATACAATGAAATAAAGCGATTTCAAGAGTTTATTTCTGAACAAGTGGTAAAAGTTATTTAATGTTAAGCTATAAAGTTTTCGTAATGGTATAATAAAATGAAATAACGTTTTATACCATTTAAAAGTTAAATATTATTTAATTTTACTTACATTTTGTAGTATAGCTACCAATATATGATTATAAAAATTAACAACAGACAGTACTATGTATTATATATTTTTGCCTTACCGCTTTTTAACTATTAACTGCGTTAAAATAATTCCTTGCCTTGGATTGTATGGGATTTAATCTTATTGATATTTTTTTTTAATTAATTCATTTCGCCAATAGAACAGGTAACACTTTGTAACTGTATAAGTATAAAGACAATGAGACAAGTACGAAAACTGTTCACTATAATTCAAGAATATTTGCAGTTCAAGTGCAACTGTAAAATATAAACAGTTGATAAACAAACAAAAAAGTTATTACTGTATTCTTTATCATCTCTCATTAAAATAAATGAACAAAAACATTAAGTATTTCACTCACAAAAAAAATTGCAAGCGATTGGGAAAGCCAGTTCAGGAAAAAATTATTTGAGGTTGCAATACTCTTTTGGGAATATATAAAAATTAAAGTAAAAGTAGCAACAAATCAAAAGTATTTACAGCGCAAAAAAAATAAAGTCATCAAAATTAAATGATCCCGTGAAAACCAACATTGATAAACAATGTCCGACAGCGTAGTTTACTGATTAGTGGCCAAATTATTCAAGAAAAAGCTAAAAATTTCGCTAAAGATCTTGAATTTTCGAACTTTGTTGGATCCAATGGTTGGCTAGAGAAATAAAAAAAACTAAATTAAATTCTATTTTTTTAATACAGTTTTACAAAATAAGTTCATATAATGTTACGTTTGTTTTAATTTTTAGTTCTGTATAAAATTATAATCAGTAGTAATATAACAAGTGCATTGAAAATTGTCGATAATTTTTGGTAAATTTGCCCAAATGCAAGTTGAGCTGGAAAAAAAAAATGAGTGCACGAAGTGCACGAGTGATTGATTTTTTCTGATTCAACAAGGATGATTAAAGATTTGTCAAAAATTATAGTAGTATATTATTTGCAATGCACGAGTTATATTTTGTTAGAAAATTTCCTTCACCTAACCTATTTGTCAAATTAAATGAATGTTACGTCAAATTTTACGAGTACTGTCAGAGTGGTGCGTCAGGGGTGCGGTTTCATCCATATTAAAGTAACGCTACTGGTCGCCGAAATTCGTCATAAAATTATCAAAATCAAAATATCCTCTCCAAATTTATATTTTCGACCAACCACAAATTTTTTAGAAACGACCAAAAAACGCATGAAAATCTGTTAATTGTGAAAAGTAAATTATCAGTGTATGATTATGTTTATTGGTCGTTTCTAGGAAATCTGAGTTTGTTATTGGTCGAAAACGCAAATTTGACAGGAGGATCAACATCTGACAGGGGATTGTAAAATTATTACCGTGTAATAATGCTCCTATTGGTAGTCTCTAGAAGATTTAAGATTAGTGATTGGTTGAAAACGCAAATTTGACAGGTGAAGGAAATTTTCTAAGAAAAACTTATTTATGCCTAAAATAAATTACTTAAATATTCAAACATTTACGACAGTAATATTTAATTTTTAATAAATTAAGGAAAAATTAACGCAAGCACACTTATACCTAACGTATGTACAGGAATAAATTTTAAAATTTTTGTAAACGGATGACTCGTTTGCTGATAGGACTTGAAAGAGCCTTTCCAATTAACACTTAAAATATTAAGCAATCGTCACTAAATTGTCAACATGGAATTCCATTTTAATGGCGTGTAAATCCGTCGGGTCAGCCTCACTTGGTTGAAATTAAAGCAAATTTATACAAATCTGACGCGTTCGCCTCCAATGTTAACGAAGTTTGCGTGTAATATTATATTCTCCAGTCGTTCAAAACACAAAATATGGACAATATTGGGGATAAGCCGTGGAATGCAAATAATGTTGCCGGTAATGAAGTTTGCTAGTGGATACTACATCGGCGGGCATTCATGTTGTATAATTTAGTAAGCTCGCAGTGGAGAATCAAACTGCTCGCGTAAAGCTTCGACTTAATTCCGTGCGAAATGTTTTAGGAACAGATTCCTCTCGCTCATTGCTTCAGACAGGCGTTTACGATGATTTACCTTTGAATGAAAATGAAAATAGGGGGATTCGGAGTACAACAGTAGGTCAAATCTCCTAAGGACAGTGTTCCTGATACTACAAAGGCGATAGAAAGGCAACTTAATCCCCCAAATCTATGCAAATTACCTGTGCAGGTTCCGTTTCCTCCCTTGAAATTGGAAATCCCAGCACGACTTTGAAATGGGTGAACCAGGGAATGATAAACTGCTTGTCATACACATTTAACTAAGTCTCATATTAGAGTTACGAGTGTGTAAAAATTTGACAGCTGTCTGCCTTAATACTCAAGCGTAGTTGATAGCTAACGTACATTTATTTTATTGTGGATAGTAAACCCATCAACTTGAATTACTGAACTCAATACAAACGACTGTATACAAAAAAGCGAACAAGTAAAAATTGCCTAAAAAAAAATTTTTCGTAAAAAAAAATATTTGTGGTTATTAAAATCAACAAAAATGGTGCAGTTTTAAAAATTGCTTCCTCTTTTCGAAAATCTTAAAATGTGCAGAGAGTTTTTTTGAAATAACAAAGTTAGGGACATTTCTAGCGAAACCGGAGGTGAGGTAAAAGTGTAAATGATTTAATAATACGGTTTTGCGCACACAGCGTTGTCTAAACGGGGCCGTAAAACTGGTGTTTGCGATGCACCCCGGTCTCCGACTCAGGAGGCTCCAAAATGGCATGTATTAAAATTATTCTGTAAATATGGTGCCACCGGAAAGAAACTACTTATCGGGTGTAATTAAATTCAAACTTTTAAAATAAAAAACGAGGCTACCGAAAACAGTGGATTTAAAAGGCAAAAACGTTTTCTTTTCGACTTCTTTTGCCTTTCCAATATATTGTTTTTACATTTAATTTTGTTGTTGTTCTGATTGTCTTTTTGTTTTTCGTTTACGATCATAATTTTTGTTTTATTTATGTTTACTTCCATTTTCATGTCCTCGAGTTCTTCGGCCCATGCGTCCACTAACCTTTGCATTTTGTTTTTAGTATTTGCTATTTTAGTACCACGTCATCTGTGTATAATAGTCTATTCGGTGTAATTAGTTCTAGGTTTCTGTACCCAATTGCTATTGGTGTCCAGTTGGTTATGTTTTTCTTTAATCGTTTACCTATCTTGTCCATGAAAATTATAAATAATAATGGGCCTAGCCTGTCTCCTTGTTTTATTCCTTTATATATTCTCAATTCATCTGATCGTTGTCCTGCTATTTTTACTTTAGCTCTAACTGTCTGATATCTGCTTCTAATTGCGTTTATTAAACTGTTAGGTATTTCCATTTCTTTCGGGGTTTTCCATATTTCTCTTCTGTCCACCGTATCGAAAGCTTCTTTTAAGTCTATACATTTTAAGTACAGTTCTTCTCCTTCTTCTATTTTTTTTTCCTATTATATTCCTGAAACATAAGGCAGTTTAATTTTGGAACAGTATTAATTGTATAAGCCATAATGTCGTCTTCGAAATGGAAAGCGGAATAAGAAATTAAACTGATGCAAGAAATACACAAGAAGATAATTAGTTATTAGCTTCAAAGACGTTACATAAGGATCAACTTTGTTACATATAAAATCTATGCAACACGTAATTTATTTAACATTTAAGGATACTGAATTTGAAAATCATTAAAGAGTTAAAAAGTTGTCTAAGAACTAGGTGAAAGTGCAGTTTCCTACCCATCATATCTGTAAATTCGATTAGATTGGTATTGATGAAACTTTAGAAGATGACACCGTTGCAGATTTTAAAATTTTTGTTATACGTTCTCTGATCGACATTTTGATTTCTCAAAACATTTAAATCAGTTCCTTAAATCTTGGAAAATTAATTAATATTTAATTTTTTTTTTTAAAGAAACTTATGCTCCTGAACTGTAATATACAGGGTGTGTATAAATTGGCCGAAGCGCTACACATGGCGATGTTCTTCGTAAAATTCTAAGTCGAAAATCTTAATACGAAAATGTTGTACCATGCTTGCTGTGTCTGCAAGATGTCCTCAAAGTTTTGACATTTAGTCCTTTAATAAGCGTTATTATTTAATACTTTCAAATAATGAAAAAGCTGCAATTTGGAATAAAAATAAATTTCGAATAGTATTTTTTCCTAGATATTGTGTTCTTCCTTTCAAAAATTGGTGTTGAAAATATGTAAATCACTGATTTGAATGAAAATAATACATATGGCAACATTGTCATTAGCTGTCATCTCTGTTTTTCTCGTAATTATTTCTAGTTTGTGGTTTACGATACCCAAAAGTTTGCAGCTATGTTTACGAACTGAAGGCTTTCAGTTCAACCAAAAATTGTAAATACCTAAGTAAAAATTGCTGATAAAAAAATGTCCAAACGCAAATCAATGTATGCAATGTTGCCAATTTTTTTTTCTTTAAATGGTTCCTGAGGCCATAGGAAGCATGGTACAACATTTTCGTATTAAGATTTTCGACTTGGAATTTTACGAAGAACATCGCCACGTGTAGCGCTTCCGCCAATTTTTACACACCCTGTATAAATAAATTTTGTGAAAAACTTTTGGATGTTCTAAATAAAGATAAATAATTTACAAACGAAGGTTTTAATATAAAATATAACAGAACAAAACCCCCATTCAAATTGAAACCATTAACCTGCTTTAAAGCAGTAAAATGTAATTACTAGACTGTTAGTATCTAAATGTTTAATTATTAAAATAACTGTATTAAAAATTAATTGTATAATAATAATTGTAGCCCTGAAGATGTTGAATTGTATCCAACGAAACATGTCGGAAAAATAGTGTAATAAATTGACCTAAATAACGCCTGTTTAAACCAGAAAAACAACCTATTGTTTTTGACAATACTTAACTTCATATATTAGAAAAAAAAAACTTTAATTAGTAATATATAACTAATATATGTAAGTTTGCATTATTTAAGTGATTTATTTTCTAAAGTTATTTTATTATTTTCAGACATAGCCTTGCCAAGCTTGCTGGGAAAAGTTGTAGGTAAGTTTTGTAGCGATAGTATTAGTAATGCTTAATTATTCCACCCGACTCGGTAAAGTTAAATGATTTTGTAGAGGGTTGCTTTTTGTTACCATTAATGTTGATTAGATTTTCCCTAATAGGTAAATGTAATGGGATAAAATCTTGGCCTCTAGTAAGTCAAACTCTATAGGTTATACAAAATCGACAAAAACAACTTTTAGTAACTTTAATTTGTTTGATTAAATGAAAAGCACCGTTGCTGGTAAAACAAATGACGGGCTTTGGTGTTTAAATACTAGACTTGTTAAAGAGTGAAAAAAAAAGAAAACAGTCTTTTAAAAAGAGTTAAAAAAACTTAGGTTCATAAGACGGCTTTTAAAACTTTTTTTTAATTCGTTTAAAAAGTTGTCTTCAACCACTGCAAAGTAAGATGTCACAACTTTTTTAACGTAGCTGTACTAGTGAAGTGTAATTTGTATTTTTAAAGCGCACAATTTTATCCTTAGCAATAGTTGGAAGTTGTTAGGGCCGTAAACCAGTGTAATATAGAGAACTTATTTTTTATTAACGAAAACTTCACATCATAATACCATTGCTCCTTTAAAAGAATTTTTAATTAGAAAGAAACTATCCATTTATTTGTCATTTAAATATTATGCT
Organism: Elmis aenea; assembly: GCA_947652605.1. Lineage (NCBI taxonomy): Eukaryota > Metazoa > Arthropoda > Insecta > Coleoptera > Elmidae > Elmis > Elmis aenea. The sequence continues at coordinate 8,495,029 of OX393579.1, forward strand.
TCCAATATTTTTCTGTCTCTTTTATTAAATTAGTTTTCCCAAAAAAAATTGAAGTAAATTTTTTATTGAGGTGTATCAAACAAAGAATTTTTTAATATTAAAAAAAACATGTACCAACATTTTCTGAAGATGATAATCGATTATTAGATAAATTTACATACTAGATAACAATTATTTGCCGTGTTATGAGTAACTTTTCTGTTATACGACTATACGATTTAAGTTAGCGAAGTTAATCAGAATTACTACCGAAATTTAAAAAAAAAAAGTTTTTAAAGGTCCAAGAGTTAATGGAATTTTTTTTAGATACATTTGCATACATTTTAATATTTAGCCTCTGTGGTTATCCAAATAGAAACCAAATGTATATTATTTTAAATAGTAACCATAGTTGACCCTATAGGGGTCAGCAACCTTTTTTGGATAGCGGGCCAAATTAAATAATAATATTTTCAGGCGGGCCGCACATACCAACCGACTCTGACAAATGGCGTTCGTAAGGTGCTTTTTTACCGGGCTACCAACATAAACTTGGTTATTTTATTTTCGGTCTGAAGTATGCGGGCATCAATCATTTTCGATCACCAAATATTCACCAACACTAAATGAAACATAAAATAACGCTGGACTATAGCGTTAAAATATAAATTTATAACAAAATTGAAAACGGAATTTTATTATGCATTTGATGTTTTAACTATTAAATATTGTTTTAAATATGGTACCTACCTACAGTGTTTCTTAAATATTGAGAAAAAAATTGGAACGTGATTCCTTATCAAAAATTAAAGGGGAAACTTTTATATACATTTTTTTCCTGAGACGTCTCCTTTCGGAGTTACATCCCCTAATGGGGAGCGGTAAAATTAGGATTCTATTTTATTTCTCAAATAAGTAAACATGCACTATTACATATTCCAATATAAAACGATTCATTTTGGTGGCTAGCTTGGTTTGTTTATTTCATTGCAAAATTTCAACCCACCAAAAAGTTCTGATTCAAAAATCAACAGGGGTCGCACTTTTCAGCCCCCTGTGAAGGTGGGAGATGATCGAAAATATTACGTTGAGAAACCTTTCAATAAGTACAAAACATCTAGGTAACAAGCATCATTCTCCTACATTTATTCAAATTTGAGAAATAAAATGAAAACCTAATTTTACGCTCCCTTTTAGCGGGGTGTAACTCCGAAAGGAGAAGTTCAAGGATTTTTTTTTATATAAAAGTCCTTTCTTAATTTTCGATAAGAAATTACCTCCTGAATTTTTTCGCAATATTTAATAAACATCCTGTATATTTAGGTTTTACTTGGCGGGCGAGATCAAGACACATAGCGGGCCGCGGGTTGCCGATAACAAATATTGTTTTATTCTGATTTTTTGTGTAGTTAGGGAAAAGTTTATTCTGTTCATTATTATACAAACTTATGTATTTTAAAAAGTACAATTATGTACACGTTTTTATGTAAATCTTCTCCAATGTTATTGCTTTTCAAGCTTTTTATGTGGTATGCTACTACATTAACCCATTGTTCCACATTCATCATCAATGATATGTTTTAAAAGTAAATTAAAAAAATTAACAGGTTTTTTAAATTTGTTTTTGGTAAACATAAATTTGTGTTTAAATTGGCTAGATTTTTATTTTTTTAAATCTTTCTCAAAATTGGCAGTACTGTTTATTCTTTAGGAGTAATTCAATTTATGTTTTAATCATGTCTAAATTAGGAATACCTAACGGTCAATGAAACCTTAAAAAGAGCCGATGAAGCTGTAGGAGTCTTTTGGGGGGCCGATGAACCTTTAGGGGTCCTTTGGGGGTCGATGAACTATTGTGGTTTCTTCTAATGGTTGATTGAATAAGAACCATGTTTTATTATTATTATATAATTTGTTGTAAACAGATTTTTTTTAAAAACTGAATTCATTTATTTTAAAACTTTTGTATTGTTCGAAAGAAGTCTTATTGAGGTTCTTTGTGCAACTAAAAAGTTGTGCAATGACGAATAATTTAGCATTTTGCAAAATAAAATACAATGTTGACGGTAATAATATTTTGTTTATAATTAATTGTCCTACTGCATTTATTAATAATAAAACTTCTCTTACAAAACGTAATTACGTTTTTATTCCTGTGCAAACGCGTGTATACAAAACAATTAAAACGTTATAACCCGCATTGTGCCGCAAGTGTAAAACATCTCCCCAGTTTAAACTGTAACATCTCTTTTAAGTATCCGTTTTAAATTTTGTTTTATTTCTTGCCCCGAACTACGGTGCAAGTTTTCTCATAGCCTCTTGAATCGTGTTAAATCTATTTCTCGCGCGCATCTTTAAAACGAAATGTACCCTGCAGCTACCCGGCACTCCAATTCTTGAACGGTGAAAACGTTTCCAAACTTTTACCGATAGTTTGATTCCGAGGGTAGATACATATGTATACAGATTTGTCGGTGTTTTCCGTATATCTTATCAGGTGACATGTGTTGCTTTCCTGTAGACTGTAGAGTGTAGAGGATTTAAAAGGGGTGGATATTTAAGTTGTGTATTCAAAATTTGAAAATCTTGAAGAATATATTAATGTCGGATATTTGAGAAGGAAATTTGTGATATTTCTTTAAACACAAAAGTTTTGAGTATGGTGTGAAACAAAACGTTGGATATTTTAGTAAACTTTTATAAGAATAAAATAACCTTGTAGTAAACAGAATTCTTAGAACCAGCAGACTGTGCGATGAGGGTTATTGGGTTACTAACGATTGGAACTCGTGCTGCGTTTAGCTAAAGAAACATGTGACACAAGAAACCTTATTTTAAATATCAAATATCGTGCTATTTGAATTACACAAATCCAATATTAGATCAGTTTGATGTGAAATAGTTTTGAAATCGCTTTCATTAATTTTGAAATTACCAAAAACAGCGATTTATGACTAGTAATGGCAGTGTGAGTTAAGTGCTACAAAGTGGTTACCGCGTGACATCACTGTGTTACCACTTAGGCTATTAATAGTTTTTTTTTTAAATCAGTTCTTTGGCCCATGGCTTTGTTACATGTTTTTCGCCATTTCTCTTTTATTCCCTGTCAGTTTTATTCAATTTTTTAACTCCGACTTCCTTCAGATTTTTTCCACAGCCTCTAAAAATTTTATCCGGGGGTCTTTCCTTCGTTACTCCTTCCTTAAGTACTTGTTTTGTAATTTTTTTCTTGTGCAATCTTTATATTGTCGCGGTTATTTACGACAATCTCCAAACTGTCGGGGCAAAAGCTTCAACAAACACTTACAGTCCAATTCCATCAATAGCAACATATTTCCTGCTTAGCTCGACCGGCAGAGCTAAGCGCTCTTGGGGGTTTAGTATGGATCCAATTCCGCCTGACATCTCCAATAACTAAATACCGACATGTATTTAGCCTGACGCGTTTAAAAATAATTTAGCAAAATTACAGCTGTGTCCCTACCACCTCATTCGTTGTGTCTTTACTAATTTTTTTTTTAGTTCCTTATTTATACTGTTTCTTCACTGTTGTCTTTCTCCTTTATCCTCAAACATATTTTGTGGTACCTTCTGTTTAAACCTCACACTTGTAGACTTGTAGCGTTGTTCCTTCTTTTTGAATCATATTCCACATCTCACCCCGGAACGTAGCTATTGGTCTTATAACTGTTTTGTAGGTATTAATTTTCACCCCCTTTAAGATATTTTTTAACCTGATTACATGGCTTAATGCTGCTAGAAATTTTCAGCCTTTGATCATCTTTTCTTGTATCTCAACCACTTTTTTATTGCCTGATAAAATGACTCCCAAATAGATGAATGTATTCACTCAATCAATTTATATTGAGTCCCATCCTCTATAACCGGTTTAATGTTTGTGTCGTGTCCTGAGTTACTGCCCATCCAGTATCATAAACTTCGTTTTCTTTTCATTTATCTTTAGTCCTTGCTCCTTAGCTCCTGTTTTGACTTTTTTGATTCCTTCTGTTTTCATTCGTATTCGTAAGCCATAATTTGTATCCATTGACTATTAATTGTTCTTGTCGTCGTTATAAATGCACCTTTTATGACTTTTTGTAACACTACATAAAAAAAAAAGAGTTGACAACGGATCTCCTTGTCTTAAACCTCTCTTAACTCTGAATTCCTCCGATGTACGTCCCTCAACCAGAATCTTGTGTTTGTTTTCTTCAGTTTTATCGTCGCTAACCTCACAAATTTTTCTGGAACTCTCAATTCTTCCATTGCTTCATATATCGTAGACCTTTTTATGGTGTCATAGGCGTTTAAAATGTATGAATGGCATATAAAGGAGTGTAATAGTACCTACACGGTAAATGAAAGTTTGAGAATCGGGTATTGCTGTAGCGTGTATACAGTTCTTGAACACTTAAAAACTGTAGAATCAAGTGAATTTGTAAGAATACGCTTTTTGTGATCCTGTACAGTTTAGTACCCTCTGTATAACGTTAAAAAGTATTATATAAAATATCAAAAATTTAATAACAGTGACAAGATGTTCTTTAAACCACCGCTTTTATAGCCGAATATTAGCATGGGCTGCTTCAGTCTTCCCATCCAAGCAATATTGTACGAAAACTCATAAAAATTGAGCAATTTACAATCTCTTCTACAACTTTCTGTGTTTCACATGGTTGCCTGCATAAAAATTTGGTCGACGGATAAAAGTTTTATACTTGTATTTTAGCATGGGATTTATTTTTGTAGCGCCCATAAACGTTTGCTTAAAAAATTCAATTTGCCAGCGAAGTTTTATATCAAAGCACGAAGAGAAAATTTCCAACCGAAGCTTTATTGAACTTTCATACTATCTAATTGCCACTTAAAAGTTTAAGTTAGAATTACAACTTCTAAAGTCGGATTACTAAAATCAGCTTGCGCACTTTAAATGTATAATGTCTTTCGGGCAATTTTATATTTAATAAGTCGCATGTTAAGCGCTAAAGATTTGCATACTCGTCTGAGTTAAATAGCATCTCGTGTAATACGATTGTGAACTGTGGCAGGAAGTCTAACAATACATTATCCTATTTAGCCTGGTACGTACATAGGCATGTGCGCGAATATGAAAATAAATCTACCGTAATTTGAAATGAGAAAGAAAGTTAAAGTAAATGCAATGAATGCATTTGAACTGCTTCTAACTGCATCGTTGTTTTAAATAAATAGTAATTATAAAATAATGGCAAATGAAAAAAAGTTGAATGCAAAATATGTCTTGCAGACTAATAAACACAGTTTACAACTCTCCTAAGTATGAGAATTTCCAGTGTTTAAAGATGCTTTAAGTAGGTGCGACAATACGAATTTCAAATGCCTCTTTTAGCTAGTTAGGAGACGTATTTAATTGCTCTTAGGAAATCTATTTATACACCTTAGCGTTGAAATATTCATGGGAGAGGAATTTCTTGACTCTATTTAGTGTTGAGCTAAAAAAATTTTCAACAACCGTTCCCAACACATCTACTTTTCACAACGATGGTGTTTATAAACATTTTCGAAAAAACTACTTTTCAATTGATTATAGTTAAGAAATTGTTGTATTCATTAAGAAGACCTTTCACGTACTCCTGGGGGTACGCGTACCACATTTTGAGAAAGTAGAGAGATGCTTTCAACATGTATCTGTAGAAAAGTGATAGGAAATAAGAGTGTTAAGTCTAATAAAACTATTCGCTCATATTTTTGTTAATGTCACACAATTCAGAATATTATGAAAGTATTGGGATTTTTATTACTGACCAAAGTTTGGAAAATACTTTAGTTAGAAAAAATGAAAATTTTTTAAAAATAAAGTTGATATTTATGCAGAAATCATGCCACTTGAAATATGTAATTGGTGGACCAAATTCGAATGTTTTACGGGGTATCTCGGTTACCGTAATAGTTGGCGAAAATCTGATACCGGTCTCTTTGGCTATTTTTTGAGAAATGAACGCCCATGTAATCAGATTTTTTATATCGCTTTCCATTTTGGCACTACAGACGGAAAATGAAATTTCATCATTTTTGAAAATACACTATAACTTCTTTATTTATTAAAATAGAACAAAATGTTATGCAGGTTTTTTTCCATTTCAAATATACCTATGAGGGTTGATGTATTTATTTTTTATCATACGCAAGTTACAAAGTTTTTAAAATTGTTTCAAAAATAAACATTGGTAAAAACAAAAGATAGGCCGTAAAAACAAAACAAAAAACAAGATTTGAACAAAAGATAAACTATGATATAATTAGAATCAGCAGTTACATAAAAAAATTAATACGATTTAATTGTAACTGACGACTATGAAATTGAAATATATTGCAAACCTAACTAACTATAAACGATTAACCTAAATCTCTTTTAAATAATCGCTGGGATGTTGTACCACATGAGTTTAATAAGGTTTCACACTTAATATATTTTTTGTTTTCACAGCCTACTGTTTGTTTTACCTATGTTAATCTTTAAAAAAAAAATCCTTTTTAACTTCCATATTATTAAAAATAAATACATCAACTCATATATGCACATTTGGAATAGTAAAAAAAAAGGGATTTAAACAGGTCATAGCCAACTATAGCTTCCATTTAAAAAACTCATAACTTTTTAACGGCGAGCGTAAACATTTTTTTATGATCATCAAAGTCTACATAAAAATATCTAAAAATAATCTTAATAATTTTTTTGATATTCACAACAATAAGGGATATACAGGTTGTCCCAATTATACACCGCCAAAAAGTAGGTGCATATTCCTGAGTGAAAATAATGACCATTTGTCAAATATTTTGTTATCCGAAAATGCTTCCTTTCAAAGTTAGAGACCTCCAAAGCTGCAAAAAAAAATATCAAAAAATCGATTACGTCCTAGCCGTTGAAGCTAGAGCTATCAAACTTGGCCGAAATGTTTAGGTGTTTCCCATTGACTTTGTGAGATAATTAGAAAGAAAACACGTAATTGGAAGTATGATTTATAGTCGGGTTATCCGCTTAATTATGAACAAGCCTTAAGTCAAGCATGACATTAGTCAACTAAGTTTAGTAAAAAAAATATTTGAGGTGTATAAACAGAGTTTGTCGATGCATCTTTAGCGCTAATTTTCTCGAAAACGGCTATGTTTACAGCAAAAAACAAAGAGGGACGATTTTTTTTCTCTTAAGTCGTACTTTATTATGGACGAATGACATTTTCAATTTCATTCCAGAGAAAAAAAATCTGAAGATGGTAAGCGGATGACCTGACTATAAATCATACTTCCAATTACGTGTTTTCCTTTTAATTATACCACAAAGTCAAGGGGAAACACCTAAACATTTCGGCCAAGTTTGATAGCTCGAGCTTCAACGGCTAGGACGTAATCGATTTTTTGATTATTTTTTTCTTGCAACTTTGGAGGTCTCTAACTTTGAAAGGAAGCATTTTTGGATAACAAAATGTTTGACAAATGGTCATCATTTTGACTCAGGAATATGCACCTACTTTTTGGCGGTGTATAATCGGGACACCCTGTATGACACATTATAAATATGACAAGAAAACTTTTTTTTGCTAATAACTCAAAAACAAAATATAATAGAATATTTTTGAAATCGGTTCTGAGTTTGTCCTAAAAAAGTGCACATTTATTTTAGTTTAACCGTTTCTCTATCTTGACTATTAATAATAATGTCTTTATTGCCATAAGAAACAAACAAACAGTACAACAATATTATTACATATACAGGGTGCGCCATTAGTGCGATAAAGTCCATTATTGCCCTTAATGTCAACTTAATAAAAAAAAGTGTTCAATGAAACTTATAGTATTTCTACACGTGCATGTTTTAAAATTAGTTTCAAGTATACAGGGGGTTTCATAAAAGTGGGGCGTCACTAAAGGTATTTTTTTTAAATTGAACACCCAGTATATTTTTGCATAATCGAATTCAGCAAGAAAATCTCCATATGACAGTATTTTGTTTTTTTCATTTTTTTGCGACGTTGCCAATTTATCTAAAAAAATCTTTGAATTTCCAGAAAAACAGGGTACAATACTTGTCAAGAGCACAACCTTATGAATAATAATTGGCAAATGATATTTTGCACATACAAAGTCAAAAGGTGTAGTCATAGTCTAAATACATCAAAATTAATTTATATTATACAGGGGGTTTCTTATAGATGTGCCAACTTCCCAATTTTCAAACATCAATAACTTTATTTTTTCAAATGGAACACCCTGTATATTATTCCGTCATTTTGTTGCATTTTTGTTTTTCTTCAACTTTTCTTAATACTTACCTATACCTAAAATGAATATTTTCTGAGATATTTACATTTTACTTATTCTTATAAGCGTTGTGTAGGAATTTCCTAGTTTTCTCGGAGTAGGCCCCGACTTTGACAATAAAAACAATAATTTCTGTAGTAACAAATGTCAGAGTTAATTGCTGTCAATTGTTAAAACATAAATAAATGAGTATAACATATGCAATATGAATTTTCCAAAAAAGAATTCATTGATACGGTCTATGTTCAGGGTGGCATACTTTCGATGCCCATACAGGGGGGGTATTTCGGTAATTATCAGAGATTTAAAAAAAAACTATATTTCGAAAATTAAAAAAGATCAAAAATCTGTTAACGACAATAAATTCCTCT